>JBBWWR010000256.1:0-125131 GCA_039583875.1 Platanthera guangdongensis | reverse complement strand
CGACCGTCTGCAATTGTGTTTCGCAGCCGGCTTGTTTTGGGCTTTCTGTTTTGTGTAGCTTGTGTACTGGCGAATCAGGTCCGCCACGTATATGTCGCCTTGTAAAGAAGTTAATGATAAACTGTTTGTTCTTCCATGTGCATTGTGTTAAGTGTGCTCCTTGAGATTCACTAATCAAGTGTGACTGGTATGCCGAACAATATTAATTTGGCTTTTGGCTATCTTGCTGACCACTTTGAGAAAATTCAACATGTATCAGAGGGAGGTTCAGTTGCTTGAGCGGTGTTCAACCATATTGTTGATCTTATGAATGTGAACACCTGTTGGTGCTCTATGCTTCTGAAGGCTTAACCACTCGGTTTTTTGTTGCAATGGAAGGAAGCTATTTGAGGGGGGTCTGGCATGAACTCTTGACCAACGCGATAACTACAAAAATGAAAGTCGTGCATGAAGATTTTCTTCTTAGTGGGAGCTATGAAGGTCGTCGGTGGTGACGACAGATAGCAAGTGACTACTTGCTTTCCGAACTGCTGAGCAAGTGTTGGTACATTGGTTAATGTACCTGATTTGAAGAAGCCTCACCCAACTCAATGATATACATCATAATGTATTTGATGTATGTTGAGTTTACTTGTGCAGGTTAAGTATTTGCAGGACTGAAGCAAAAAGTTTCTAAGTCCATGTGTCGACACCCAGAGGGAAAGTGTCGACACTCAGAAGCTGTGTCGACACCCAGACAAGCAGTGTCGACACTTGGAGTCATTGTGTCGACACCTGGGATGCAGAGTCGACACCAGACAGAAAGTGTCGACACTTGGAGCTGTGTCGACACTCAGTGAAGAAAAGTGCAGACAGAAAGTGTCGACACAGGAGCTGTGTCGACACCCGTGAAGCTGAGTCTACACCAGAAAGTGTCGACACTTGGAGCTGTGTCGACACTCAGCAAAAGTCTGCAGAGACTAAGTAAAGTGTCGACACTCAAACACAATGTGTCGACACTAACAGAAGAGTCAGCACTTGAAGTAAGTGTCGACACCAAGCACAATGTGTCGACACTCAACAGAAGAGTCAGCATTTGAAGTATGTGTCGACACCCAGAACAATGTGTCGACACTCAGCTGAAGACTCACACTTGAAGAAAGTGTCGACACAAGGAGCTGTGTCGACACTTAGCAAAGAACAGAATTCCTCCAAAATATTCTAAGTACAAGTGTCGACACTAAAGGAATGTGTCGACACTCAGCTGAAGTCTCAACAGAAGAATCAAGTGTCGACACAAGGAGCTATGTCGACACTCAGCAAGTATCAACATAGAAGACTATGTGTCGACACCAAGAAGCAGTGTCGACACTTGACAATTCAACACAAGAAGTTGTGTCGACACAAAGGAGATGTGTCGACACTTAGAAGAATTCAGTAAAGATAGAAGATCAAGTACTTGTGTCGACACTCAATTTCAGTGTCGACACCTGAAGAAGAATCTGTGTCGAGACATACAAGGAGTTGTGTCGACACTTTGTAGACTTGTGTCGACACTTACACAGCATGTGTCGACACTTGGACTATAAGTGTCGACACTTAAAGACAGAAAGTCTCGACACTTTCAGACAAGTTAGAGATTTTCAAGAACTGACTGGATGACATGACAGCTGCCGTTCCAGCCGGTCTACAGCACCTGTCAGAGATGTCAGAAGACAGTTATGAACTGGACCAGCCGGTTACCATGAAGAAGGCCTATAAATAGGCCTATATGTCTACAAAAAAAGAGAGTGATCAACTGGTTCAGATTATTGTTGAACAAGTTATTAAAGTGGTACACAGAGTATTAACACAAGAAGATCTTGCAGTCCAAGTGCAGATCTAAGAAGTTGGAGAGAGAGGGCTCCATCCAAGAAATCAGCCTCTGGAACTAGGCTGAGAAGAAGGATTCAGATTCATTCTGGATCTTAAGTGGCAGAGGTCAAGGAACTACTGCAGGAGGATTCAGTCTTATTCAGTTCTACTCAAGAAGCTTTGAAGAAAAGCTAAGTCAGATTGAATCCAGCTGAGTTCTTCCAAGAACTCATCAAGAAACTCTCAACTCCACCTCCCCTCTTTATTTCTGAGTTGTTGAGTTACTATTGTAATACATTTTTATCTTGTAGGATCCTTGGATCTGAGTGAATTGTAAGCCTATAATATAAAGGCTGAGGGTAGGGCTTGAGAGCCTGAGTGTAGGAGATTGAGATCTTTGAGTGTAGGCCTTGTTGGCTGAGTGTAGGCCTTGGTTGGCTGAGTGTAGCCTTGATTGCTGAGTGTAGGCTTTGGGATAAAGCTGAGTTGTAAGGCTTTGGGTCTGAGGTGTAGAACCAATTTGGGTTCTGAACATTGGAGGAGTTTGGCTGAATCTAGTACACTGCTAGATAGGCGAAGGGGGAAAGTGGATGTACCCATATCTTGGGGAACCACTATAAACCACTGTGTATGTTGTGCTGTGCTGTGATTGTTGCTGTATATGCTGTGTGTTTGACTGTGATAAAACAGTTAATATTCTGTATATACTGATTGCTATTGCTGCCATTTAAGTTTAAAAAGGATTAGGTCACCTATTCACCCCCCCCCCTCTAGGTGTTTAGGTACCATATCTTTCAAGTGTATCAGAGGCAGGTTCCTCAAAAAGGACTAACAGTCTGAGGAGATCCTGTTTGGCAGATTCAGTGTAAGGCAAAACACAGATTCAAGAAATTCAAGAAAAACAAAACATGGGTTCATCTGAGAATCACAAGGAATTGGGTTCCATGAAATTACCCATATGCAGGAAAGAGATCTTTGGATCTGAAAGGAAAGGTAAGGCTGTTTATGGAGGCCTCAGACCCTAGAATCTACATCACAGTAAAGGAAGGGCCTTATGTGCCCATGAAGATTTCAGTTTTAGATGCAAATCAGAGAACTCCAAAGGATTTCTCTGAGATGACTAAGGATGAGATTGTCCTAGCCACAATGGACAAGAGGGCACAGAACATAATAGTGAGTGCCATTGATGATGCAACTTTTCAGAATCTTATACACTGTAAGACAGCCAGGAGATGTGGGACACTCTTATAGTGTATATGGAAGGATCTGAAGAAGTAAGACAAGATAGAAAATCCTTGCTAAATCAGGAGTATGAGAGTTTTAGACAAGGTAAGGGTGATAGCATAACTGAGTGCTACAAGAAGTTCTACTACAGAATAGTTAATGAACTCATGTCTTATGGAAGAGAGTTCAGTAACTATGAACTAAATGACAAGTTCCTAAGGTCCCTAACCAAAGATTGGGACACAAAGATCTGTGTCATTAGAGAAATGGCAAAGTTGGGGAAATTCCTCCTCCTACACTGTTTGGCAAGTTATTGTCATATGAGATGCAATTGACAGTGAGGAAGGAGGAGGAGAAATCAACAAGACTAACACAAGGAAAGAACGTTGCTTTCAAGACAGAAGTTCCCAGAAAGTGCAGGAATAAGTCTCAACTCCACCTCCAGAGGTAGTTGAATCAGAATCAGATGAGTCAGTCAGCACAAAGACTGAGAGCAGTGAAAGTGATGAAGACTTTGCTGCCTTCACTAGACACTTTCAGAAATTCTTGAAGAAGAAACAGTGGAGGTCAAGACCTTCTACTTCAAAGGGAAAGGAAGTCTTTTATCAGGAGAAAAAGCCTACAAAGAAAGACAGGAAGAGGACAAAGTCAAGCAAGGCAACTGGATCTAAGATAGTGTGCTATTGCTGCAATAGACAGGGCCATGTTATTGCAGATTGTCAGAGAAGAGAAAGGAATCTGGTGACAGGAAAAAGGCTCACTTCAAAGGCAAGAAAGAGAAGTCTTTTGTGCCAAGAAAGAGAAGACTCTATCAGATATCTCTTCTTCAGAACTGAGTCTGAGGCTGAAGCCTACATAGGGCTGTTTGCTGAAGAAGAAGAGGAAGAATTCATGCAGATCATGGAGTCTATTTATGAACAAGAAGACAGTCAATGCCAAGGGCTAATGGCTTTGACAGAGAGTGCCAAAATCCTGAGCACCAGGACCCAGTAAGGTACAAGGTTCAAGTTCAAGTTCAGTTTCTTGTTCTAGTTCAGATTCAGATTCTTCTTCATCAAGTGATGAGAATGTATCTGAGTCTGAGGATGATATTCATCAGCTTATAGATGAATATAAGGTGCTGTTGCAGGCTTACAAGAAAAGCAAGACCCTAGCCAAAAGTCAGGCAAAGGAAATTGCTATTCTTAAAGCTGCAGCAACAGATTTTGAGAAGTCTTTTGATCAAAATTGAATGAGATAGCCAGGTTGAAGCACATAACAGTGATTCAAATGGGTACTATAACATTTAAAAAATGATCAAATCAAGAGTCTGGAGTCAATCTTCAGAAAGAGAGAGAGCTTGTTGCTAGGTTTTCTAAACCTAAGTCAGTGTTACCTTTAATTGATGAATTTGTTCATCATAAAGGTAGGCTGGACTGGGCTTTATTAGACCTGCAGGGACTGAGCAGTCCAAGTCTAAGTCCAAGGGCAAAGCCCCAACATTCAACAAGCCTGCTGTAGACAAGACAGCCAAGGCAGTACCTAAGCAAAGGTACAACAAGTTTGAATGTTGGTGTTGTGGCAAAGTTGGCCATTTTGCAGTGGACTGTTGGCACAATGCTAGTGCCAAAGTGAGTACCAAACTACCTGTTGGAAAGCCAGTGGGTAGCTTTGTCAGATTGCAGACTAACAAGTACCAAGGACCAAGAATTCTTTGGGTTCTAAGGTTCATTAATCTGTTTTGCAGGTGAGTCCAAGTTGCCATACCCCAACATGGTACTTGGACAGTGGATGTTCCAGACATATGACTGGAACAAGAGGATACTAAAGGACTATATTCCAATAAAAGATGGTCCAAAAGTACCTTTGGTGGTTCTGAAAAAGGAATCATCAAAGGGTTTGGTAACATTTCTACAAACTTGGTTACCATTACTCAAGTGGCTTATGTTAAAGGGTTGAAACACAACCTAATAAGTATAAGTCAATTAAGTGATGTGGGTATGACATCTCATTTGTTAAAAATGGTTTCATATCAAGAGGGTCAAGTGATCAAGAGATCATTTTGATAGGTTATAGGAAGGAATGTCTACTGCCTAGACATTATGATTGAGAACAATGGTTCTCCAGTCTGTCTTGTAGCTGATGAGACAGTCTCTCATTGTGTCAAATGGCACAAGAGGCTTGCCCATCTTAACTACAAGACTATTAGCAAACTCTTTAGCAAAGAGTTAGTGAGGAATGGTCCTCAAGTTAAGTGTGTTAAAGATGGTATTTGCTCAGCTTGTCAAAAGGGCAAGCAGACTAAATCCACCTTTAGAAGCATAGAAAACAAAGATGCTGTGAGGTGTTTATACCTCTTGCATATGGATCTTTTTGGTCCAATGCCAGTTCACAGCTTAGGTAGGAAGGTCTATACCTTTGTAGTTGTAGATGACTACTCAAGGTTTTCCTGGGTGTTCTTCTTAAGACAGAAATCTGAAACACCTAGTGTCTTCCATAACTTTGTCAACAAATTCAGAATGAACTAAACAGTACAGTGGTCAGATTAGAAGTGACCATGGTACTGAATTTCAGTCTGATAGCATGACAAAACTATGTGAAGATTTTGGGATATTTCAAGAATTCTCTTCACCTAGAACACCTCAGCAAAATGGCATTGCTGAAAGGAAGAATAGAACCTTGATAGAGGCTGGTAGGACCCTATTAAGTGATACATCACTGCCAGAGTATTTCTGGGCTGAAGCAGTTAACACTGCATGTCATGTTATAAATAGGGCTACCATCACTAAAAGGCTAACAAGACCCCCTATGAAGTTGTGAAAGGCAGGAAACCAAACCTATCCTATTTTAGGATCTTTGGTTGTAAATGCTTCATACTTAACAATGGAAAGTCTTACTTAACTAAGTTTGCTGCCAAGTCCCAAGAGGGAATTTTGTTGGGTACAACAATAATAGTAAGGCTTATAGAGTCTACAACTTGACTACACAAGTTGTAGAAGAATCAGTGCATGTAGTTTTTGATGAGACTAAACTTATTAATAATGAGTTATCTAGCAGTGTATGCAGCCCCACAGTTTGACAAAGAAAATGGACAAGCTTACTATAGAAGAAGTGCCTGCTGCAAGACAGCAAGTAGAAGAAGTAGCTGTTGTCCAGGGGGAGAACTACATGTGCCAATTGCTGAAGAAATACAAGGAGTACAGCATATGGAGATGCTGAAGAGGTTCAACAGAAGTAGGATGCCTCCAGCCAACAGGCATCTAAGAGATCATCCAGTAGAGCAGATTATTGGAGATCCAAGACAAGGAGTACAAACTAGGAGCAGATACATGAATGCAGCAATCTACTCCAGTTTCCTGTCTCAAGTTGAACCTAAGAAATTTGAAGAAGCAATACAAGATCCACAATGACTGAAGCAATGCAAGAAGAGCTTAATCAGTTCAAGAGGTGCAAGGTCTGGGAACTTGTTCCTAAACCTAAAGACCACAATGTAATAGGAACTAAGTGGATCTACAGGAATAAGATGGATGAACAAGGGGTCATCATTAAGAATAAGGCTAGACTGGTTGCTAAAGGATATAGGCAAGAAGAAGGTATTGACTTTGATCAAACCTTTGCTCCAGTAGCCAGACTGGAAGCCATAAGGATGTTCTTGGCCTATGCAACCTATCAAGGATTCAAGGTATACCAAATGGATGTCAAGTCAGCATTCCTAAATGGTAATCTTAAGGAAGAGTCTATGTGGAGCAGCCTTCAGGTTTTGCTGATCCAACTCTACCTCATCATGTAGACTTAGGAAGCTTTATATGGGTTAAAGCAAGCCCCTAGGGCTTGGTATGAAACCCTATCTAGTTTCCTCATTGAGAACAAGTTCTCAAGGGGAAATAGATAAGACTCTATTCCTTAGGGAATCTAGAGGCAAAGTCATACTAGTCCAAATATATGTAGATGACATTATATTTGGGTCTACTGAAAGCAGCCTTTGCAAAAAGTTTGCAAACTTATGCAAGGTCAGTTTGAGATGAGTAGTATGGGAGAGCTGAAGTTTTTCTTGGGTCTCCAAGTTAAACAACTGAGAGTGGTTTATCCATAGGTCAGTCAAAGTTCACCCTAGAAATCATAAGGAAGTATGGTATGGATTCATCCAGCACCATGAAGATCCTATGGGGTCAAGTATGTCTCTTAGCAAGGATGATGCAGGGAAACCTGTAGATGAAACCTTGTATAGAGGGATAGTTGGCTCTCTATTATACTTGACTGCTAGTAGACCTGACATCATGTATGCTACATGTGTTTGTGCCAGGTATCAAGCCTGCCCTAAAGAGTCTCATTTGACAGCAGTCAAAAGAATATTGAGATATCTAAAGGGCACTCCCTATCTAGGCCTCTGGTACCCTAGGAATGGAGATTTTGATCTAACAGGTTATTCAGATGCAGACTTTTGCAGGATGCAAAGAGGATAGAAAGAGCACTACTGGAACCTGTCAATTCCTAGGTGGGAGACTAATTTCATGGAGTAGCAAAAAACAAACCAGTGTGGCTATCTCCACAGCTGAGTCAGAGTATGTGGCTGCAGGAAGTTGCTGTGCTCAACTTCTGTGGATTCAACATCAGCTAGAGGACTATGGATTTCAGGTAAGTAGAACTCCACTTTTCTGTGATTCTACAAGTGCTATTTCAATAGCTAGTAACCCTGTATCTCATAGTAGAACAAACATATTGAGATTAAATATCATTTCTTAGGGGCATGTAGAAGAGAAGATTTTTATTAGAATATGTTAAACTGATAATCAAATAGCTGATATGTTTACTAAGCCCCTAGAAGAAGCTAAGTTCAATAGATTCAAAATTGAACTAGGAATGATAAACTTAGAGTAAGTTTATAGAATTAAAATTGCTAAGTAAAAAAGTGTCGCCACATAGACAAGTCTATGTCGACACAGAATAGTGTGTCGACACTTCAGGAAAAAGGGTGTCGACACATCCAGGATGTTGGTGTCGACACTTCAGAATGTTAGTGTCGACACATGTCAAGTAGGTGTCGACATCCAATATGGTGTCGACACTTAAGTTTTACTCAGAATTTTTCTAAGTAAAGTCTCGACAATGTGTCGAGTTATGTTGTGTCGACACATAAACATGTGTCGATACATAAAATCTGTTGACTAACTTGTGTCGACACATATGTGTCGAGACATTATAAGTCAGTGTCGACACTTGTTGCCAGTGTCGACACATTTAAAGTTAGCTGTCCCGCCTGTTCATCTTCAAATTAGAAAGGTATAAATAGGTTCTGTCTTTGTTTGTCGACACGCTTTCAAAGTTTCGAGACCAAAACTACTGTGTCGACACCTCTCTTTTCTAAAGACATTCTACAAACCCTAATGGCACCTATGCTTGAGGAGAACGTTAACGAAGGATATGAGCTTGTACGCGGCGCGTTTCGCGATGCCGATCAAGAAATTCAGGCAGTAGTAACCCTAGTCGCCGACTCTGGGTTAGAGTACTTAGTTTCCGAACCTACTAAGATATGGAAGAAAGAGTTCTTGAATTCCTTATTGAGCTGCAGTAGATGAATCTGGATACAGAATCAAATCCAGAGTTCATGGAACTAAGGTCAAGGTTTCACCTAAAAATCTGAGGAAGGTACTCCAGCTACCAAAAACTCAAGATGCAGAAGAAATTACTGCATCCAAGACCAGGAAGCTCTTACTGGTGTGGTCTTGATCCAAAGATGAAGTTAGGTTCAGTTTTCAACAGTAAGGCATGAATAATCAAGGAAAGTTCATGTCTGAGATTGTGGGAAAAGTCTTACTCAGTAAGCCAGGAGGGATGACAGAGTGTCTGTCTCCATGTTCAGTATAATGACAAGAATTATCTTCACTATAAGAACTGATTGGTCAGTTATAGTGTTGACAAGATTAAGGAGAGCTTGAAGAACCCAACCTGGGCAGAATCATTAGTCTATACCTAGCTGGTGTGATCCAGAGGTAATGAGTACTGCTGCAGGAAGCAAGATAAATCATATGAGGAAGATGGATCTAAGGATCTTTTCAAGATGGGACAGGTGTTTGTCAAGGAAATGCCAACCCCTGAGAAGGCAGTTACTGAGAAAGACACTCCTCCAAAGAAGAAAGGAAAACAGCTCCTGTGGAACAAGTATCCCACTAACAGTTCTGAGAGTGAAGAACATGTTGTCTTCACTCAGATGAGCATGAGGAAGAGCCTGTAGTGAAATCTCCTGCTGCTCAAGAGATTGCTGAGATCCAGGGGGAGCTACCTCAAGCTAGCCCCATCCACAGGGATCACAGCCAGGGGGCCTCCAGTTGTAGAAGCACCATCTACACTGGAAAGTGCGCAAGCCACCACCATCATTCAAGAGGTACTCACTGACCTAAAAACTTTAGAAATCTTATAGAAGATGCTGATTTATCTGATGTTCCTCAGCAAACTCAGCTGCATAGTCAAGTTCCAGATGCTGTTTAGAGAAGACACATCTGCTGTACAAGAAGAGATTCCTGATCCAGTAGTTGAAGAGAAAGAATGTCTCCAGCTTCTTCACCCCCTGAATACCCCATGGAAGATTTATTTCTAAATCTAGATCAAGCAGATTTTGACATGGACAAGGATGCTGCTGAAAAGATCATGCTGCTACTGAGGGGGAGCAAGTGCAGTTCTGGAAGAGCCTTTAAGGCCAGAAAATGAGAAGACACCTGATGTGCAAGCTGACAGACCTCAAGCCCTAAGGAAAGGTTGACATAGGCAGCACTTCTGCCTCTGAAGATGAGGAGAGTGCTAGGGCAAAGAGAATACTGTATGTTTTTAAAAGAGAAGTCAGAGTTATAAGAAAGCTCTGCAATCTATAGTCCCACAGCCTATAGTTCTACAAGCTCCAACTGTTGATTATAGTGCATTAATGATTGCAATGCAGATAAAACTGGATGAACAGAGAAAAGCTATAGAGGCTTATGTAGATGAAGGGCACAAAACTTTGCAGTTTGATCTGCCCAAGATATAAAGTCTATAAGGTTTGAAATGAACCTTAACAAGAAGAGATGAATGAATGCTTCCACAAGGTGAAATGCAGTGGTGTATTTTGGCAACACACCAAGAGAAGATCAAGGCACAGGTGGATGATATAGCATTGAAACAAGGATATGTTCTTGAGAATCAATTAAGAATGAATGACAATTTGACTGCCTCCCATAATGCTATAGTCACTGAGTTGAAGAACAAGGCTGCTGCACCTTCTACATCTACTGCTGCTGCTAAAGCTGATTTTGATAAAGTATTTCAAGAAGAAATTTCTGCTGTAAAGACTGCAATCCAAGCCTCCCAGAAAGCTATATCTGATCAACTTCAAAAGCTTAACCTTTCTTTAAAGATGGCATCAGATACTTGGATAGTCAAATCAGATTTCAGAAGGATGATGTCAGAGATCACATGGCTAGAGAAGTCATAAAGGGGGAGAGAGTACTAGTCAAGGCAAGCTCTGACATGCTAAGTGGATATCAAATTCCATCAGAGCTACACTTGGATATCCTCCTCTGTGTGATGACAATGAGGTTGCTGAATCTGGACTAAATCCTGCTTATTTGGAGGTGAGCAACAGAAGTAGCTCAGGTCATTTATCCACCTCCAGACTTTGAAATGATTCAAGCATATGCGAGCACAATGTATAGCCCACTTGAGGGCAAGTACAATGTCCATATTGAAAAGGTTGTTCAACCTATATCTGAAGCCATGCAAGAGGCATTACAGAAAGAAGAAGAGACAAGGTTGTCCAAAAGAGTTTAGGGACAAGCAGAACAAAGGCCAGACTTTGAACAGTGGAGCCCTACCTTAGGAATATAATTTTAACTGCCTGGAAGCTGCCAAAGACAATACTCATGACAGGAACAAATGGTTTTCTGAGCTGAATGGAGGAAACATGAGATCAGATAAGAAGCCATTGTTCAATACAGAAGGAAGGCAAAGATGGGAAAGCTACCTCCTACTGCAGTGGAGCCTAGCAAGTACTTTCCTAAGCCATATCACTATTTGAGAGCAGAAGATCAAGGCAGAAGAACTCAAAAAGAAAGATCTAAAAGGCAAGAAGCCTGCTGATGCTGAAACTATTGATTCCCCTGTCAAAGCTCAAGTTCAAGCTGGCAAGGGAATAGTTATCAAGGAACCTGATCAGAAATAGATTAAGATTTTACTTGAAGATTATTTTGTAATCTTTTAAATGTAAAACATTTGAAAATGTATAAGAAAAATGTTAGAACAATATATGATCAATATATTTCATGATTGTTCTGTGAATGTGTCTATTTCTTATTTGTTCTAAAATGATGAATGTGTATACATGTGTGAATTAATACATGTTTATGTTACCAGCCTGCTGAATATAACCTGCTTTACATCATTTTATAATGTTTAATTATGAATGTTGTATATCAATGACTAAAGGTTATGACTTCTCCAAATAGGGGGAGATTGTTGGGTACATTGGTTAAATGTACCTGATTTGAAGATGCCTCACCCAACTCAATGATATACATCATAATGTATTTGATGTATGTTGAGTTTACTTGTGCAGGTTAAGTATTGTAGGACTGAAGCAAAAAGTTTCTAAGTCATGTGTCGACACCCAGAGGGAAAGTGTCGACACTCAAGAAAGCTTGTGTCGACACCCAGACAAGCAGTGTCGACACTTGGAGTCATTGTGTCGACACCTGGGATGCAGAGTCGACACCAGACAGAAAGTGTTGACACTTGGAGCTGTGTCGACACTCAGTGAAGAAAAGTGCAGACAGAAAGTGTCGACACAAGGAGCTGTGTCGACACCCAGTGAAGCTGAGTCTACACCAGAAAGTGTCGACACTTGGAGCTGTGTCGACACTCAGCAAAAGTCTGCAGAGACTAAGTACAAGTGTCGACACTCAACACATGTGTCGACACTAAGCAGAAGAGTCAGCACTTGAAGTAAGTGTCGACACCCAGCACAATGTGTCGACACTCAACAGAAGAGTCAGCATTTGAAGTATGTGTCGACACCCAGAACAATGTGTCGACACACAGCTAAAGACTCAACACTTGAAGAAAGTGTCGACACAAGGAGCTATGTCGACACTTAGCAAAGAACAGAATTACCTCCAAAATATTCTAAGTACAAGTGTCGACACTAAAGGAATGTGTCCGACACTCAGCTGAAGTCTCAACAGAAAATCAAGTGTCGACACAAGGAGCTATGTCGACACTCAGCAAGTATCAACATAGAAGACTATGTGTCGACACCAAGAAGCAGTGTCGACACTTAACAGATTCAACCAAGAAGTTGTGTCGACACAAAGGAGATGTGTCGACACTTAGAAGAATTCAGTTAAAGATAGAAGATCAAGTACTTGTGTCGACACTCAATTTCAGTGTCGACACCTGAAGAAGAATCTGTGTCGAGACATCAAGGAGTTGTGTCGACACCTTGTAGACTTGTGTCGACACTTACACAGCATGTGTCGACACTTGGACTATAAGTTTGACACTTAAAGACAGAAAGTCTCGACACTTTCAGACAAGTTAGAGATTTTCAAGAACTGACTGGATGACATGACAGCTGCCGTTCTAGGCCGTCTACAGCACCTGTCAGAGATGTTAGAAGACAGTTATAACCGGACCAGCCGTTACCATGAAGAAGGCTATAAATATGGCCTATGCTGTCTACAGAAAATTATGAACAACTAAAGTGTACACGGAGTATCAACACAAGAAGATCTTGCAGTCCAAGTGCAGATCTAAGAAGTTGGAGAGAGAGGCCTCCATCCAAGAAATCAGCCTCTGGAACTAGGCTGAGAAAAGGATTCAGATTCATTCTGGATCTTAAGTGGCAGAGGTCAAGGAAACTACTGCAGGAGGATTCAGTTTATTCAGTTCTACTCAAGAAGCTTTGAAGAAAGCTAAGTCAGATTGAATCCAGCTGAGTTCTTCAAGAACTCATCAAGAAACTCTCAACTCCCCTCTTTTATTTCTGAGTTGTTGAGTTAATATTTGTAATACATTTTTATCTTGTAGGATCCTTTGGATCTGAGTGAATTGTAAGCCTATAATTATAAAGGCTGAAGGTAGGGCTTGAGAGCCTGAGTGTAGGAGATTGAGATCTCTGAGTGTAGGCCTTATTGGCTGAGTGTAGGCCTTGGTTGGCTGAGTGTAGGCCTTGGTTGGCTGAGTGTAGGCCTTGATTGGCTGAGTGTAGCTTTGGGATAAAGCTGAGTTGTAAGGCTTGGGCCTGAGGTGTAGGAACCAATTTGGGTTCTGAGACAGTGGAGGAGTTTGGCCAAATCTAGTACACTGCTAGATATGCGAAGGGGGAAAGTGGATGTACCCATATCTTGGGGAACCACTATAAACCACTGTGTATGCTGTGCTGTGCTGTGATTGTTGCTGTATATGCTGTGTGTTTGCTGTGATAAAACAGTTAATATTCTGTGATATAACTGATTGCTGCCATTTAAGTTTAAAAAGGATTAGGTCACCTATTCACCCCCCCTCTAGGTGTTTAGGTACCATATCTTTCAGCAAGTGAGACTCTCGAGAAAAACCAATGCTAAGGCAGAGTTTGTTCTCAAGAGAGCTGTGTCACCAGAGCTGTTTGATCACATCAGTGGATGTGAATCAGCTGCTGATATTTGGACAACTATTAATGTGTTGTTCAATAGGAAGAACGTGGAGAGACTCCAGTTCTTGGAAAATGAGTTGGCAAGGGCAACTCAAGGAGACCTGACCATCTCAAAATTCTTTTTGAAGATGAAGAGCTTGTGTGCTGAGCTGTCAACTCTTGATCATGATAAGCCTATTTCTGATTCTAAATTGAAGAGGCACATAATCCGCGGCTTGCGGAAGGAATATGTTGCTTTTGTTACGTCAGTTCAATGCTGGGCCACTCAGCCATCTTTGCTGGAGCTTTAAAATCTGCTTGCTTCGCAGGAAAGTCTGGCAAGGCAGATGACTGGAGTCATTGTCTCTGAGGACAGCAGTGAAGCACTCTTCATGGGAAAGAAGAAGAAGAGGTGGGAAGGGAAGAAGAAGTAGGTCGCTGGTGAGAAAGAACCTTCAACGTCTTATCAGCCAGAGAGGAGCGCTACTCTAAAGAAGGACTGGAAGAAGAACTTGAAGTGCTACAGGTGTCATCAGCGAGGGCACTTCAAGCAGGACTGCACGGTCAACATGTAGCCTCGTCATACTGTAGACAAGGAGGAAGCTTGCTCTAAGAGTGAGGAAGCTGAATGGGGCGGAGCCTTCATGACGGGCACTTATGTCTGTGCCTTGTCTGCTGAGGACTTCAACGGCAAATGAATCGTGGACTTCAGGTGTGGTCATCACCTCACCAGAGACAAGTCAAAGTTCTCTTCCTTGCAAGTATACTCAGGTAATGAAGCTATCATAACTGCTGATAATACTGTTTATGCAGTAGAGAAAGAGGAGGTTGTGTCTTTGGGTAGTGATCAGGGGCCACTCGCATTAAGTAGTGTGTATCACGTACCGGCCATAAAGAAGAACCTCTTCTCTGTGACCAATGCAGTAGATGCTGGTTATCTTGTTCTGTTTGGTCCAACAGACGTGAAGTTCCATCGTAACGTATCAGCGGTTAAGGCTGATGTTGCTCATGTAGGAAGGAGAGTTAAGAACTTGTTTGTTCTTGCAGCTAATTCTTATGTTGATCGAATGAGAGCCAACGATAGCACTGCTATCTGGCATGAGAGGCTAGGGCATGTAGGAATGGACAAGCTAAAGGCTATGACTAGTAGAAGTTTGGTGAGAGGTATGTCTAAGTTGTCCTCCTTTGGTGATGAGCATGTTTGCACAGGATCTCAATACGGTAAGGCACATCGCCTTCCGTTTGATAAATCACAAACAAGGAGCAAGCAACCATTGGAGTGCATTCATGGCGACTTGATGGGACCAACTGTCACTGCCAGCCTTGGTGGAAGCAGATACATGCTTGTTCTGATTGATGACTACTCAAGATATACTTGGGTTTATTTCTTGAAGGAGAAGTCTGAAGCCTTCCGGTTGTTTGTGGAGTTCAAGGAGCTAGTAGAGGGCCGACTTGGCTTGCGGATCAAGAAGCTTAGAACAAATAATGGGGGTGAGTTTGTTTCCTCCGAGTTTTCTAACTTCTGTAGGAAGCACGGAATTCAGAGAGAGCTCACTTGTGCTCACACTCCAAAACAAAATGGAGTAGCGGAGCGGAAGATTCGTTATTTGAAGGAGACTTGCAAATGCTGGCTTCATGCGAAAGACATTCCAAGGTCCTTTTGGGCGGAGGGGATGTATTGTGCTTCTTATGTCATCAACCGGATGCCGCTTAGCCCGATCAACATGAAGACTCCTTCTGAGTTGTTGCTGAAGGAGAAACCTAGAGTGGAACACTTTCGGGTGTTTGGTTCAACTTGTTATGTGCATGTCCCGGATGCTTCACAGACTAAGCTGGATGCAAACGTAAGAAAACTTGTCTTTGTTGGCTATGATGAGCGGAAGAAGGGATGGAAATGCATGGATCTTGCGACGAAGAAGTTCGTTGTGTCAAGAGATGTTGTCTTTGACGAGATGACGTCGTATGGAGGTGGCTCGGTTGAGCTAACCGGAAGCAAGGTTTATGAAGAACCGATGGTGGCTGCTGAAGGCCTGGAAGAGGAGCTTGGTGTTTCACCAGCAGCTCTTGTTGCTTCAAACTCTAAGGCTGAGCCTTTTGGCTCAGGAAGTAGGGGGGCACTGCTCAAAGCTTGCCCCAGGTAGGAGTTTAGCCTGAAGGAGCAAGAGAGGTAGTAAGCAAGGAGCAGACCCTTCGGAGATCGAAGAGGGTTATTAAGCCACCGGCTCGTTACTGTGATGGGAATGCAGTGAGTTTTGTCTCCTGCTTCTTGGCAAGTCCTCTGGATGAGCGAGAGCCTGTAAACTTCAATGAAACCACTGTAGTCAAGGAGTGGGAATATGCCATGAAGGAAGATATTGCTGCTCTCAAGAAGAATGAAACCTGAGATATTGTGCCCAAGGTTGATGCATTAGTCCAGTGACTTGCACGTGGGTATTTAAGTTGAAGAAGAAGGCTGATGGGAGCATTGATAGATACAAAGCTCGCCTGGTTGCTCGAGGATTCTCACAGCAGTATGGAGAAGACTATGAGGAGAGATTTAGTCCAGTTACAGAGATGACTTCAGTTAGAGTGGTGATCGCCTTGGCTGCTAGCAAGGGTTGGAGGATGTGGTAGCTCGATGTGAAGAATGCTTTTCTTTACGGAGAAATTGACAAAGACATCTTCATGGATCAGCCACTTGGATTTGTTTCTGAAGATCATCCGGACTATGTCTGCAAGCTCCGGAAGGCTCTCTATGGGTTGAAGCAAGCTCATAGAGCTTGGTATGGGAAGATTGCAGAATATCTCCAATTCTGCGGGTATCTTGCTTCTAACTCGGATTCTAGCTTGTTCGTCAAGAAGAAGGGGGAGCTTCAAGTCTTGGTCCAGCTGTATGTGGATGATATGATCATCACAGGGAATTCGGAGGAGGAAGTAGCAAGGCTCAGGGCTGAGCTTTCTATACGCTTCGAGATGAAAGACTTGGGAGAGCTTCATCACTTTCTTGATCTTGAAGTGGAGAGGAAGAAGAGCGGTATACTCATTTGCTAAAGAGGATATGCAGATCGCATTGTGAAGCGGTTCGGCATGGGCGAAGGAAAGAGTTGCTCAACTCCACTAGAACATGGGCTGAAGCTTCGACGAGATGAGGGAAGAATTCTTCCTGACCCCTTGGTGTTCAGAGCTCTTGTTGGAAGCTTAATCTACCTGACGATTATAAGGCCAGACATTGCTTACGCTGTTGGCCGAGTAAGTCGGTTTATGGCTGAACCAAGTAAGTCTCATCTAGTGGCGGCAAAAAACATTCTGAAGTATGTCAAGATAACTTCTGACATGAGACTTCTCTATAAAAGGGACTCGGATTTTGCCTTGCTTGGGTACACAGATGCTGACTATGGCGGTGATTCGGATGATCGAAGGTCAACTTCAGGTTATGTGTTCACTTGCGGATCAGCTAGTATCTCGTAGTGTAGCAAGAAGCAGGACTCAGTGTCTGTCTCAACTACGGAGGCAGAGTATAAGGCTTCGACCTTAGCTGCTCGGGAAGCCATCTGGTTGAGGAGGCTTATAGAAGATGTGCATGAAGAAGTGCAAGGGCCAACTTTACTCCAGGATGACAATGAGAGTGCTCTCAAGCTGGTAAATAATCTAGTGTGTCCCGCTAGGACCAAGCATATTGAGATCGATCACCACTTCATAAGGGAGAAGGTGTTGGAGGGATCTCTTCTGGCCGGGCATGTTCGGAATGAAGATAATCTTGCTGACATCTTCACGAAGCCACTGTCGAAGGGGCCTTTTGAGGGGTTACGCAGCTTGCTGGGCTTGATCACGACTTCTCACTTCAAGGGGGAGTGTTGAAATTTGTGAAGTGAAAGTGGTTGATGGGCAGGCCAGGCGGCCTCAGCAGATAGAGTCCGTAGACTGGGCGGACTGGGCGGACTGTGTGGGCTACTGTTATGCGGCCTGGTGATAGGCCTGGTTGGACCTGGCTGTCTTGTTGAGCGGCCTAAGCGGTCTGTGTCCGCGGCATGGGCGGACTGTTGGTTACGTTCTTGGTGCTATCTTGGTTGTTCTTGGGGAGCGGTTTGTGCGACCTAGTGTGCGGCCTGTGCAGTATGCTATGAGGACTGGTTGGTCTATGGCAAGGGAAATCGGGCTTCGAGCAAAGCAGACTGAGCGGACTGCGATATGCGGACTGCAGGTAGTGCTTGGTTGATCAGTGGCTTTGCGGGTTTGCAAGCTTGAGTTGACAGGCTGGTTCTGTGCTCTATCCGCATGAGGAGCGGCGGACTGGATAGTCCGCGGTGTCCGCAGTTGCGGACTGGCCTTAGGAGTTTGGTTATGGCCTTGCCGAGCTCTGGTAGTTCAGCAGTGTTGTTGCTGTGGCGGACTGGTGTTTGGAGTCCGGCAGATGGCCGTTGCGTTGGGCAGACGTGCAAGTAGCTTGTGGACTACCTTAATCTGGCGAGGTGTTGGCGGTCTGTGTTCTGGTTGATTGGCAGACAGAGCTATGTCCGCCGAGCTCACGCTAGATCTTTTGGTGTTTTACTGGACTTGGTCACATTCTGTGACAAGACCAGTGTGTTCGCTGTATTCGCCAAGTCCGCTGTTGACCGGGCCGACTGCCCTTGGTCGTGGACTTGTGGCTGATAGAGGTGTTGCTTTGGTGGTGTGCGGACTGCCTCTTGTATGAGCGTACAGTCACTGAAGGGGGATGTTGTTGTCCTGCGGTGTTTGTGGGCTCTGCGGGCTGGTGCCTTGTCCGCATAGCTTGGGCAGACTGATGAGAGTTCGCCTATAGGTGCATCGCTTTTCTCCTAGCGGTTTGTTCCTTGGAATCCAGCTAAGTCCTTGCGGACTCGGCGGACGGGTGTTTAGTTAGCGCGCGGGCTGGGGCGGTGTCTCTATCCACTAGGGAGGTGACCACACTCCTCACCTCGTCAATAAATAGAAACCCCCGGCACGTCTACAGTAACTAAGTGAACAGTAAGTGGGGGCTCGGTCAAAGTGCTGTGGTCTCAGTTTTTCTGTCCGCGCGGATTGAATCAGAGTTAACTGTTGTTGTGTGCAGGTCGCGCGACAAGCTTAAAGGAGCCAGGAATTTGTCTTTGACTTCGGTCAAGTACTTGGAAGTGTGCGGTCTCTGCGGTTTCAACAGGTCGCTCTACAGCTTGTCAGTTCTCTGCTTCAGCTTTGCCAAGTTCCAATAACCTGTCCACCGGTCTCAGGCGGGTAGGCGGTCTGTTCCTCAGTTCATCAGCAGTACACGAATAACGGAGTATCTGCGTGGCCTTGTGGTCTCAAGCGGACTCCGTGTTCTATTTGGAGTGTAGCAGCTAGAGTTCGGGCAGTTTCAGCGACTAGGCTGACGCGGCGGTTTCGGCGGTCTGCAATTCTGTTCGCGCGGCTTGTTTTGGGCGTTCTGTTTTGTAGCTTGTGTACTGGCGAAATCATGTCTCGCCACGTATGTCTTGCATTGTAAAGAAGTTAATGAATAAGATCTGCTTGTTCTTCCATGTGCATGTTGTGTTAAGTGTGGCTCCTTGAGATTTCTGCTAGATCAAAGTGTGAACTGGGTAGTGCCGAGAATATTAATTTGGCTTTGGGCTATCTTACTGACCACTTTGAGAAAATTCAACAGCGAACACAACATCAGCCCGTAACATGACCACGACTAGAGAACACCTTGGACTTGTCACAGATTGTGACCAAGTCCACCAAACAATAAAAGAGCCTGGCGCGAGCTCGGCGGCCAAGGCCCTAGTCCGCCAGCTACCAAGGTAGATCGCCAAAGCTCCACCAGAGCAAGGCAGAACTCACAAGCTCCAACTCACACAGCAGCCAAGCCAGCAGCCAACTGTCGGACTCACAACCAGTCCGCATAGTATGCAGATAAGTTCCAATTCCGCAACCAAACTAGCGATAAGCCAGATCGCAGAAGCATGCAGACTCCAATCCATGCCCACCCAGCATGGAGAACTCCATTTCTATCTGTACGGCTACCTCCAGAACCACATCAGGCCGCCATCACCAGACCGCCAGCCTGCTCCATCAGTCCACAAGGACAGTCCGCCCATGCCACCAGGTCTGCCAGATCACCCACTTACAATTCATAAATTTCAACACTCCCCCTTGAAGTGAGAGGTGATGATCAAGCCAGTAGTCCCCGTAGTCATTGAAATGGCCCCTTTGACAACGGTTTCGCGAAGATGTCAGCAAGGTTGTCTTCACTCCGAACATGCCCGACCATAAGATATCCCTCCAACACCTTCTCCCTTATGAAGTGGTGCTCGATCTCTATATGCTTGGTCCTTGCGTGACAAACTGAATTGTTCACCAGTTTGAGAGCACTCTTATTGTCATCTCGGAGCAGAGTAGGACCTTGCACTTCCTCATGGATGTCCTCTACTAACCTCCTTAACCAGATGGCTTCTCGAGAAGCCAAAGCTGAATCCTTGTACTCTGCTTCCGTAGTCGAGACGGACACTGAGTCCTGCTTCTTGCTACACCACGAGATGCTAGCTAATCCACAAGAAAAAACATAACCCGATGTTGATCTTCGATCATCTGACTCACCACCATAATCAACATCCGTGTATCCTAGCAATGAAAAGTCTGTGTCCCTCCTATAAAGGAGACCCATATCAGAAGTAGTCTTGACATACTTCAAGATATTCTTTGTCTCCACCAGATGAGACTTCCTTGGCTCTGCCATAAACTGACTTACTCGGCCAACATCGTAAGCAATGTCTGGCCTTGTAATCATTAGGTAGATCAAGCTCCACACTAGGGATCTGAACACCAAGGGATCAGGAAGAATCCTTCATTCATCTCGTCGAAGCTTCAGCCCATAATCCAGAGGAGTAAAGCAACTCTTCCCATTCTTCATGCAGAATCAATTTACAATGCGAACTGCATATCATTTCTGGGAAATGAGTATCCCGCTCTCTTTCCTCTCCAATTCGAGACCGAGAAAGTGATGAAGCTCTCCCAAGTCTTTCATATCGAAGCGAATAGCTAGCTTAGCTCTGAGCCTAGCTACCTCCTCCTCGGAATTCCCTATGATGATCATGTCATCAACATACAGCAGGACCAAGACCTGAAGCTCCCCCTTCTTCTTGATGAAAAAGCTTGAATCCAAGTTGGAGGCAAGATATCCGTAGAATTGGAGGTATTCTGTTATCTTCTCATACTAAGCTCTTGGAGCCTGCTTTAACCCGTATGTTGGATCCCTAGTTTGGATTTGGGTAAAGGTTCATTATTAGGATATTTGACCCACCTTGTATAGCCAAGGTCAAGTTTGACAGTCCTAGAGTTTGGGCTAGTCATTAGAATCAATCTTCATGGATCAGCCTGCAGTGGACTTCAGGAGACTCAAGTATTAGAAGAATTTCAGAGTTCAAAATATAAGTTCAACATTCGTCGAACTCAGCTCAACGATAGTTGTGGCCCACTCGAAGAACTCAGAGTTCCTTCTCTGATTTGAGCTCGATGAAATTCGAGCTCAGGTCGACGAACTCTGCTCCAGACAGATTTCTCAGTTCAATGAACTTGGAGATCAGAGAATGTCAGTTATTCTTAGGAATTTGGATCGCTGAGCTCAGGTCGACAAAGGGGATTTCTCAGCTCAACGAACTTGGAGTCGAGGTCGACGAAATCTGCCCTGAGGTTGACGAAATCTGTTCAGAGCCTAAATGTTAAGTTTTCCTTATCTATCCCTCTCTTCATTCCATCCTAAGTCAATAATTCTCTGAGTAATTAATGCTTAAATTCCCTAAGAATATAGTCGTTGAAGGCAGCATTAATTATGGTTTTCATCAGAGTAATTACTTGACTTATTCCTGTGACAGTTGGGGAAATACCATTAAAGTCAGATATTCCAGCCATTCTCCTTCCTAGATTTCCTACAGTAATTAATGGACTCATTTCAAATTCTGAAGGAAAATCACAACAACATATATAAAGAAAATTTATTTTCTTCTGTTAGACAGACAATAAATACAACACACAGAATAGAGGGAGCCGACTAACAGAGAGATACTAAGATTCTGAGCTTCTCTCTGAAAAGAAATTATATTTGCTCTTGCACATTCAAGAAGACTGAAGAAGAACATCATCTACAAAATCAAGAGTCTTCTTCAACTTTTGATCCAGGAATCTTCAGAGATAATTATTCAACATCTGTCTACAAGTTCTTGGACATCTTCAAGACATGGATGAAGACCTACACCCTGAGCAAAGTTCCAGTCTTCCTGAATATTTCAACATCTCAGGGGGAGCTTTGACACTAGCAATCCACTGAAGTCTTCTCTGTTGCTTAGAGAAAGCGAAGACAACATCACATTCTTAACCTCCTGTATAAAGGGTTTATTAACTCACTTCAAAAGTTTTTGTTGGTTTTTGGGCACCTGATCAAAAGCCTAAAGGGTTGTCAGATCTCCCTGCAAATAGATCTTATGGTTACATGACATCTGAGCAAAAACCTGTGGTGGTAGTCACTTGATCAAAAAACTGCTAGTGGATTCCTACCAGGGTGGTAGATGAGTGGATGTACCCAGATTTGGGGAACCACTTTAAATTCTTGTGTTGTCTGTGTGTTCATTCTTCTTTATTTTGTTGTGATGTGATTGTGTAGTTTAGTCTAGTTTCTATTTCATTTTATACTATTACCACTATCACTAATTTCTCTGATAAATTATAAAAATAGCCAAAAAATTTTAAATCACTCCATTCACCCCCCTCTAGAGTATATTAGATCTATCCCCTATCTTTCAATTGGTATCAGAGCAAGGTCTATTTGGTTGTACAAGGTAACACTTGAACCAACAGATCCTTCTAAGATCTAAATTTCTCTAGCATATTACTTATACCATGGCACAGAACAAGGACTATGCAAGCACCAAACCTCCAGTTTGTAACTTGAACAAGTTTGCTATCTGGAAGCCAAGAATTAAGTTATATATGAACTCCATTGATGAAGATATTTTTAATTCTATGTTGACAGGTCCACCAGCCCTAGTGGCTACATCTATTACAACTTTCAGCACTCATACTATTCCACCACCTGAGTGGACAGATGTACAGAAGAAGGCCAATATAGCTGATGCCAAGACCATGAACATTCTAGCTCAGACAATGTCAGATGACATTTTCCAGAAAGTGGTAGAGCGCACCTCAGATAAAGCCATCTAGGATTCCCTAAACCAGATGGTTGCTGGATCTACAGAAGATAGAAAAGACAGGAGATCAAATCTCATCTCCCAATATAAAATTTCAAGAAAAAAGAATCTCAGTTAGTGGGTGATATGTATAATAGACTTAGCTCAATTGTCAATGAGCTAAAAACCTTGGACAAGGTTATGGTTTTCATCAGAGTAATTACTTGACTTATTCTTGTGACAGTTGGGGAAATACCATTAAAGTCAGATATTCCAGTCGTTCTCCTTCCTAGATTTCCTACAGTAATTAATGGACTCATTTCAAATTATGAAGGAAAATCACAACAACATATATAAAGAAAATTTCTTTTCTTCTGTTAGACAGACAACAAATACAACACACAGAATAGAGGGAGCCGACTAACAGAGAGATACTAAGATTCTGAGCTTCTCTCTGAAAAGAAATTCTATTTGCTCTTGCACATTCAAGAAGACTGAAGAAGAACATCATCTAAAAAATCAAGAGTCTTCTTCAACTTCTGATCTAGGAATCTTCAGAGATAATTATTCAACATCTGTCTACAAGTTCTTGGACATCTTCAAGACATTGCTGAAGACCTACACCCTGAGAAAAGTTCCAGTCTTCCTGAATATTTCAACATCTCAGGGGGAGCTTTGACACCAGCAATCCACTGAAGTCTTCTCTGTTGCTTAGAGAAACCGAAGACAACATCACATTCTTAACCTCCTGTATAAAGGGTTTATTAACTCACTTCAAAAGTTTTTGTTGGTTTTTGGGCACCTGATCAAAATCCTAAAGGGTTGTCAGATCTCCCTGCAAATAGATCTTATGGTTACATGACATCTGAGCAAAAACCTATGGTGGTAGTCACTTGATCAAAAAACTACTAGTGGATTCCTACCAGGGTGGTAGATGAGTGGATGTACCCAGATTTTGGAAACCACTTTAAATTCTTGTGTTGTCTGTGTGTTCATTCTTCTTTATTTTGTTGTGATGTGATTGTGTAGTTTAGTCTAGTTTCTATTTCATTTTATACTACTACCACTATCACTAATTTCACTGATAAATTATAAAAATAGCCAAAAGATTTTAAATCACTCTATTCACCCCCCTCTAGAGTATATTAGATATATCCCTTATCTTTCAATTGGTATCAGAGCAAGGTCTATTTGGTTGTACAAGGTAACACTTGAACCAACAGATCCTTCTAAGATCTAAATTTCTCTAGCATATTACTTATACCATGATACAGAACAAGGACTATGCAAGCACCAGACCTCCAGTTTGCAACTTGAACAAGTTTGCTATCTGGAAGGCCAGAATTAAGTTATATATGAACTCCATTGATGAAGATATTTTTAATTCTATGTTGACAGGTCCACCAGCCCTAGTGGCTACATCTATTGCAACTTTCAGCACTCATACTATTCCACCACCTGAGTGGACAGATGTACAGAAGAAGGCCAATATAGCTGATGCCAAGACCATGAACATTCTAGCTCAGACAATGTCAGATGACATTTTCCAGAAAGTGGCAGAGTGCACCTCAGCTAAAGCCATCTAGGATTCCCTAAACCAGATGGTTGCTGGATCTACAGAAGATAGAAAAGACAGGAGATCAAATCTCATCTCCCAATATAAAATTTCAAGAAAAAAGAATCTGAGTCAGTGGGTGATATGTATAATAGACTTAGCTCAATTGTCAATGAGCTAAAAACCTTGGACAAGGACATAACCCTGACTAAGATCAATAATAAGATTTTGATGTTCTTCCCCAACACATGGAATTCCAGGATCTGGCCAATCAAAGAGGCCAGAAGTCTGAATGAGATCACTACTGAGTCTCTATTGGGAAAGCTCAAATCTTATGAGCAGCTGATGAAGACCAGAGAAGCTGCTGAGCAGAAAACCTCCACACTAGGGAGAAAAGAGCCAAGCATTGCCTTCAAAGCAATTGAAGGGTTAGAAGATCTGCCTACTAATGATGAGCTTATAGGGCTTCTGGCAAGAAGATTCTATAAAATAGCAAGAAAGGATTTCAGAAGAAAATCATCCAGACAGGATGACAAACCAAGGTATGACAAAACACCTACTAAAGAGATTGTGTGTTTTTCATGCAGGAAACCTGGACATATCATTTTAGAGTGTCAAGAGAATAAGAATAAGGAGAAAAGAAAAGAAAAGGAATCCAGAAGGCATTACAGCAAGCCCTCCTCTAGCAAGTACAAAAGAAAGGACAAGGGCTTTGTTGCTGAAACCTGAAGTGATTTAGAAGAAGAATCCTCATCTTCCAGCTCAAGTGAAGAAGAAGATGAAGCAAAAGCCAGAGAAGTTTTCTTGATGGCTATCAATGCATCAGGCAGCCTTTCTAAAGATGAGCAATCTGAAAAAGAATCAGAATCTGAAGAGGATAAGGTAATCTCTTCATTTGATTTTAATTCAGATAGCTTCAGAACTAAATTCAAACTATTATGTAAAGATTTGATTAATTCAGAGAAGGAAATTAAAATACTCAGAGATAAGATAACTGAATAAGACAATCTTCTATCTGAAAACATCAAATTAAATGATGAACTAACTATTGCAACTGAACAAATCATGTCACTAAAATCAGAATTAGCTGAGGCAATGCAAATTGAAGAATCCCTAAATGGGAGAAGCATCAAGTTGATGGACATCACAAGTACAGTAAATGACAGACTAAATGGCAAGCTGGGCTTAGGTGCTTCATCAAGCCAACCTCATCTCCTTCAGAAAATCATTCTGTCAACCCCTATAAAATTCATAACAGAAAAGGGTAAAGAAAAGCTAAATGAAGATAATCAACCAACTGAAGTCACTCGGAAGACCAAGAAAAAGAGAAAGAAAAATAAGAAATCTTATAAAACTATGTTCAACAGGTTTTGTCGAACTCAGACCGATGAAATGCTTACAGTTCGTCGAACTCCAATCGACGAACTCTGAACGCAGAATTCTCTTATAATTATTTGTCGAACTACGATCGACGAAATCAATACAGTTCTTCGAACTGTGATCGACGATATTGTTGCACAAAAAATGAATACCTTCATTCTCTGAGCGGAGTTTGACGAACTCATCCCTTTTTGTCGAACACAGATCAACAAACTTATCAAGATTCATAGATCCCAGCTCAATTTAACAGAAACTCAAATTTTCCTAAAACTTATAATCAACTAAGATCTTTCATTAACCAATTTAATCAGTGGATAATTCCCCTAAGAAAATTTCATCCCCCTAGGATACAAGAACCAACCTGAATATTCTTATATTTCTAGTTTTAATTATGAAAAGAAACAAGGACCCAAGGTAACCTGGGTCAAAAATATTTAATCTGTTTAAATGCAGGTGAAAGACTATCCCACCACAGAGGAACAGTGGTACCTGGATAGTGGCTGTTCAAAGCACATGACTGGCAGCAAGGACACCCTAATCAAATATAAGTCCAAGCTAGGTCCAAAATTAATATTTGGTGACTCCAACTATGGCCAAACTGAAGGCTATGGGAAGGTTTAATTTGGGGCGGTCACTTTCAGGAAAGTAGCATATGTAAGTGGACTGAAGCATAATCTAATATCCATAAGTCAATTATGTGATGAAATATTTCAGGTATCAATTAATAAATCCTCCTGTATTATTACTTCAGTAGATAACCAAGTTATGTGAACTGGAACTAGAGTAGGAAATATTTATGTAGTGAACTTTAAGTTTGCTAAGTCAGAAATATGTCTGTTTAATCAAACTAGCAACAACAATGAACTTTGGCATAAGAGATTAGGACATGTTAAGCTGAAAAATATTGCTAAACTCTCTAGGGACAACCTTGTTGAGGACTGTCTTCTTGCCTCTACAAGAAGGAAATCCTTTGCAGGGTTTGTCAATTAGGCAAGCAAACCAAAAACAGTTTTAAGTCACTTAATAAGAGTGATTAACCTAGGATTCTGTATTTGCTCCATATGGATCTTTTTGTACCCATTGCTGTACAGAGCCTGGGAGGGAAGTCTTATACTTTAGTGATTTTTGATGACTTCTCAAGGTTCACTTGTGTGTTCTTCTTGAGGAACAAGTCTGATAACTTTAAGGTTCTTATATGTTTTCTTAAGAGCATAAGGATTGAGTATTATACTCCAGTTGCATTGATCAGAAGTGATCATGGTACTGAGTTTGAGTCTCTTCTCATGCAAGAATTCTATGAGAAAGATGGTATCATGCATTGTTTTCTGCTCCTAGAACCACTCAACAAAATAGGGTAGCAGAAAGGAAAAACAGGACCCTGATTGAAGTTGCAGGCACATTACTTGCAGATGCTTACTTGCCACTATCCTTTTGGGCAGAGGCTATAAGCACATCAAATTATGTACTGAATAGGAGTCTAATACATAAGCTTAAGGGCAAGACTTCCTATGATTTACTTAAAGGGAAGCAACGTAAAGTAAATTACTTTAAAATTTTTGGTCGTTTATGCTACATTCAAAACAATGACAAGAAATATCTTTGAAATTTGAAGCCAAGGCTGCAATGGGAATTTTTCTAGGATATTCCCAAGTAAGTAAGATATATAGGGTTTATAATAATTCTACTATGAAAATGGAAGAAACTGTATATATATCATTTGATGAAACTAACATGTCTTACAAGGAGAAGAATCCTTCTACCAGTGAAATTTTACAGGTTCCACACTTGTGTGAGAAGTTGGATGAGTTGACCCTCACAAATGAGACTGTTGCACATCCTTCTCAGCATATAAATGATGATAGTGAAGATGAATCCACTGAAGTGGATGTTGAACCAACAACAGCTCGCATAATTCCACAAGAGGAATTACTTCTCCAAGCTATTGCTGAACTAACCCCATCTACTGAGTTTGTCATACTTAGAGATCATCCTGTATATTAGGTGATTGGAGACATGTCAGTAGGTGTGCAGACCAGGCATCAACTCAACCAAGACTTGATGTATGCATGCATCATATCTCAAACTGAGCCCCAATCCATAAAATATGCTGAGCAAGATCCACACTAGATTATTGCAATGCAAGAGGAGCTCGACCAGTTTGAGATATGTAGAGTTTGGGATTTAGTTCCAATACCCAAAGACTACCCAGTCATTGGAACTAAATGGGTATTCAAAAATAAAATAGATGCCCAAGGTATTATCATCAGGAACAAGACAAGGCTAGTTGCTCAAGGCTATAGACAAGAGGAAGGAATTGACTATGACCAGACATTTGCACTTGTTGTAAGGCTGGAAGCAATCAGAATCTTCCTTGCTTATGTTGCCTACAAGAAGTTCAAAGTATATCAAATGGATGTCAAGAGTGCATTCTTAAATGGTGAACTTAAAGAAGAGGTTTATGTGGAGCAGCTACCAGGAAACCATGGAGATTTTAGCGATCTCACTATCTGAGATTAAATATGATACAGGGTTCGATATCGACTTCGACTCCTTCGATCATTCGGACAAGATCTTCAAGGATATTCTGAACGTATTTGAAGATCAACAATTGAAAAAGTTTATGACAACCAGAATCAAACTACCAACGGTTGAGATCAAAGAATGGGTATATTCTTCAACCGCTTCTGATGCTGAGAAGATGACAGGAACATTTTCAGGAACTCAGGTCTCTCTAACTCCTGCCGTCTTATCTGAGATTTTTGGTTTTGTGAATGGGGAAGAAGATATTGAAATAGATAGCTCTGAATTTAATGAGATGTTGCTGAAAATGGGTCACTCTGAAGGAAACCCAAACAGGTTATTGAAGAAAAACTTATCAGCTGAATATAAATTCTTGGATGATGTAGTGGGCAAAGTCCTGCTGGGCAAGCACACCACTCACGACTACATCACGAGCCACCAGTTTCTGGTTATGAGTGCCTTGGTGGATAAGAAAATGGTTAACTAGGGTCAGGTTTTATTTGACTTAATCAGGAAGAAGAACTCCAAGAAGGAAGTTTGTTTTGCAAGGATACTTGAAATTTTTCTGCAGGAGAAGGCAAATGATTTACTGGTCACTCAGACAGTTTTAATAAATGCTTCTAAAAGTTTAACCTCTGCCCTCTTTAGCAGATGGGAGAGAACTATTATCAAGCCATCCAAGGCTTCCTCCTCCTCAAGACCTTCTGAGTGCACAAGGGCTGTTCCAGCCACTCCCCACCCTATCGAAGAATCCTCCATCCTCTCTCCTCCACCTCCTTCATCAACACTTCTTCCAACAACAACTCCTTCACCTCAACAACCGCCTGCTTCACCAATGCATTTACCAATACCCACTGCATCTCCAGAACACATCACACCACCTTCATCTCCATTACCACCTCATCTTACTGACATACATCCTCATACATTCTTGTCATCTCCAACCTTTGATTTGCTAACCTCCATACCATCTACACCAAATTCACCTCAACATGACATCTCAACTCCTATTTCATCTCCTCTCGCATCACCTTCTCAGGATGACATCATGCAAGATATTATTCAATCTATTGTCATTCCTCCCTTTCAACCATCTGTATCTACTCAGATCATACCTGAGTCTATACATTTGGTTATTCCCTCCATCTCCATCCATCCATCTGTATCCATTCAGACTCCTCCTGAGTTTATGGATATGGATTCTCTTTCCATTACCACCCTCCTGGAGCACATCACTCCAGTCATTAGGCAACTCATTGTAGAGGCAATCACACCTCTTGTTGCCTCCATCTCATCTCTTGCTGCCCTCTTTGCTGTCTTCTCTATCCCTCCTTCTTCTATTAGGGGCCTGGTTTCAGTATCCACTGAAACTAGGCAGGGGGAGATGCTCTATGAAGAAGTAATTCCAATAATTGAATCTGAAGATATAGCAGCAGCACCAGCCTCAGTATCATTAGTTCCTGCAGTAGTTGAGATTGAAATGGTTTGTACAGAAGAAACAGAAGATCTACCAGAGATCATGACTGTTGGTGATTGTATTATCAATCCCACAGTAGATTTAATTTGTTTATTACATTCTTTTGATTCTGCATATTTTAATTATTTACCAGAAGTTATTCAAGATCAGTCAAAGGCTATTGTCTGCTATACTTCTCCAATAAGCCCTGAGGTTGTAAAGCAACTAAAGGCAAGCTTTGCAGTACTAGTTGCCACAAAAGATACTACAGAGCCAGTTGTATCTATTGTTGTGCAAGTATTTATTTTCAAGCCCAAGGCTTTCTCTCCACCAACTTATAAGATGGATGAAAGTCCTATACCAAATATGGATGATATCATGCTTGCAGATATAGAAGAAGAAAATTGAACTCTTACTAAAAGTGTTATAGAGTCATAAATTCCAGATCAACCTTGTTGAAGTTGGTGACCGGGCGGTCTGGCGGTCTGTCTTGGCGGGTTGAAGACCGCGCGGTCTGGCGGTTTGTCTCAGCCGGCTTGGAGACCGGGCGGTCTAACGGTCTTCTCTGGCGTTCTCTCTTCTTCTCTTGTGGTAGCCGTGCGGTTAGCCCTTCTGTCTAACCGCGCGACTTGTGCGGTTTATTTTGTATAGTGCGCTTAGTCCTGTAAATTTTTAGTCTCACATCTCTTATTTGTATTCTCTCATCTCTCCTCCATTCTATATAAGGGAGGGCATACCTTTGTAATAGATATCTTTTTTGGATAATAAAGTTTCAATTATTCAAAACTCTATCTGTTTGTTACTACATGTTCGTTACTTCTAACTTGGTATCAGAGGACACAGTCTTTTCCTCCTGATTGTGTGCGCTCTCTGCTTCTCGCCGCTTATTTCTTCTTCTCGCGACCTGTCTTCGCGGCTTGTCCTCTCTTCCTCCCACTACTCTGTTCGCGTGGCTTGTTGCTTCTCTTCTCTTGCTGCTCTTCGTCGCCGCGACCAGTTTGGTTGTTGCAGCGACCTGTTTCCTTCTAGCCGCCTGTTTTTCCCCTAGCTGCGCGGCCTGCTTCTGTTCGCCCGGCTTGCGACTTGTTGTTGTCGCTGCTGCTTCTTGCTTCTCTTCTCTTCTATTTCCTCGAACTTTTCAGTCTGCGCGACCTCTTCCCCGCTGTGCCTTGGTCTGTTTCCTGGCCACTGGTGTTCGCGCGGCTTCTTCCCTTTAAACCGCGGCGGTTTCGCGCGGGTCGCTCTCTTTTCCTCTCCCCGCGGCTTTCTCTCTGTTCGCGCGGATTCTTGCTTGGTTGAGCGGCCTCTCTGCCTTTCTTCCTTTCACCTCTCCTGCTTGTTAGTCGTCGTGACTTCCTGTTCAGCCGCGCGGCTTGTGCTTCCCTCTTCTTCCCATTTTGCCTTGCACTGCACCTTGGTCGTGGCCCTTCTTGCCGCTGGTGTGCTGTCACCGAGACTGCTGCAGTTTCTTTTTCCTCCCTTCATGGCTTTAATATCCTCCTCCAAGCCATTCGCCTCGGTTGTCACGTCTTCTGGTCATGCCCACGTTGTTACTCAGGGCAAATGGCTGATCGACACTAGTGCTACAAATCATATGACCGACAATCTCCAGTGTTTCTCTCTCCTCGAAACACATGATCGGTTGCCCCCGGTTATTCTCGCTGACGGCTCTTCATCCTCAGTCCATGGGACGGGGATAGTTCATGTCACTCCGTCACTTCACTTGGCGGATACTCTATACGTGCCCCAGTTCCCGTGCAACTTATTATCTGTTACCTCTCTATGCAAGCAATTACAGTGTTCTGTCACATTTACTTCTACTTCTTGCTCTTTTCAGGATCCGGACTCCCAACGGACGATTGCTACTGGGACTGAGAGTGGCGGCCTATACTTCCTGGACAACATTTCTGCTTTTTCCACCTTCTCCTCCACCTCCACAGATATTCTCCAATGGCATCTCCGCCTTGGTCATGCTCCTCCCCTTCTACTTCGTCAACTTCTGCCCCACCTTCCTCCACAAATTCATCCGCTCAACTGTGAGGCCTGTCAGCTTGGCAAGCATCACCGCTCCTCTTTCCCTCCAAAGCACGTTCGTGGCTCTACCCGTCCGTTTGATCTTATCCACTCCGATATTTGGGGTCCTTCTCCTACTCTTACCATTGGTCGGGGTAGTTTATATTTTGTCACGTTCATTGATGATTTCTCTCGCTGTACGTGGGTGTATCTATTAAAAGATCGCTCCGACTTATTCTCTGTATGGACGTCCTTCTATCTCATGATCAAAACTCAGTTTAGTGTTTCTATCAAAGTTTTTCGATCTGATAATGCCAAAGAATATATCAGTCATGACTTTTCTACCTTCTGCATGCAAAATGAGATTATTCATCAAACTAGGTGTGTCTATACTTCACAACAAAATGGTGTGGCCGAACGCAAAAACCGCCACCTCCTCGATGTCGCTCGCACCTTGATGACCCAGATGCATGTTCCTCGCTCCTATTGGGGCTATGCTGTTCTCCTTGCCTGCTACCTTATCAATCGCATTCCCTCCACGGTTCTCCACGGCAAAACCCCGTTCTCCATTCTGTATCCGGACAAGGAGCCGTTTACTCTCCCTCTCCAAATCTTTGGATGCACTGCCTTTGTGCATACCCCTTCTGCCACCCGTGATAAGATCTCCCCTCGCTCCATCAAATGTGTCTTTCTGCGGTACTCCACCACTCAGAAAGGCTATTGTTGCTTTGATCCCGTCCTTCGTAAGCAGTTCATCTCTGCTGACGTCACCTTCTTCGAGAATACCTCCTACTTCTCGGCTGACTCCTCTCCTCTTCTCCCCGCTTCTTATTCTCCTACCGTTCCCTTCGTTCCCTCGCCTCCTACTACAATATCCACCCCTACACCATCTCCATCCCCTCCTCTCCCTCCACCTCTCTCTCTCCCTTCTCCACCACCCTCTCCCTCCTCTCTGCTGCCATCGCTCTCTACTCCCGGGCCAGCTTTCTCTACCACGGATGCTCCGGATGCCGCGGGCCCGGCTGACCTGGATCTTCCTATAGCTCTTCGCAAAGGGGTGCAGACGTGTACACTACGCCCCCTTGCTACTGTTGTTTACTATGATCGTCTTACCCCTTCTCGCATGGCATTTGCACTGGCTATCTCTGCCACTGCCACACCCCGCTCCTACCAGGAGGCCCTTGCTATTCCTCATTGGAAGATGGCCATGGATGAGGAAATGGCGACCCTAACTGAGCGGGGTACCTGGACTCTTGTTCCTCCTCCCTTCGGCACTGATGTTGTTGGGTGTCGCTGGGTCTTTGTGGTCAAATTTGGCCCCGACGGCACTGTGGATCGTTATAAGGCTCGCCTTGTTTCTAAGGGTTTCACTCAGACCTATGGGGTTGATTACTTTGACACCTTCTCCCCCGTGGCTCGTCTCAGCACTATCTGAGTCCTTCTCTCTGTGGCGGTCAATCGGGATTGGCCTATTTCTCAACTGGATGTCAAGAATGCCTTCCTTTATGGTGATCTTCACGAGACAGTTTACATGGAGCAACCTCCTGAGTATGTTGCTCAGGGGGAGACACGAGTATGCCGGGTGCAAAAGGCAATTTATGGCCTCAAGTAGAGCCCTCGAGCTTGGTTTGACAAGTTCAGCGGCATTGTGGCGGCTGTTGGTTTTGCGCGAAGCTCTGCTGATCACTCTCTCTTTATTCGCAAAACTCCCTCGGGGCTGGTTGTTCTTGCTGTGTATGTCGATGATATTCTTCTCACTGGTGATGACCAGGAAAGGGTAGCCCTGACAAAGCGACATCTTCGCCAACATCTGATCACGAAAGATATGGGCTCTCCAAAGTACTTTCTGGGGATCGAAATCTCTCGGAAGCCCGACTCCTTAGTTCTCTCTCAGCGTAAGTATGCCCTTGATCTTTTAAAAGAGGCAGGGTTGACTGGAGCAAAACCTGCCCGATGCCCCATGGCACCTGGAGAAGACAAAACCCGGACAGAGGATTCGCCTCCTCTTTCAGATAGTTCGCGGTACAGGCGTCTGGTTGGTAAGCTCATATATCTCACAGTGACCAGGCCCGACATTTCCTATGATGTGGGCAAGGTGAGTCAATTCATGCAAGCTCCTAGTGAGTGCCATCTACAGTCCGCCTTGTGGATCTTGGAGTATGTCAAAGCAGCGCCTGGGAAAGGATTACTTTTTCAGAAGAATGGTCATCTGAGGATTGAAGCCTACTCAGATGCAAGTTATGCTGATGACAAAGGGGATCGCAAGTCAACCTCAGGTTTTTGCACCTTTGTTGGGGGAAATCTGGTGAGCTGGAAGAGCAAGAAGCAGTTTGTTGTCTCCAGGTCCAGTGCAGAAGCTGAGTATCGCAGTATGGCGTCGACCACTTGTGAGTTAAAATGGCTGCGGGCTCTCATGCTAGATTTAGGAGAGGTCTACAACCATCCTCTACCTATGTTCTGTGATAACAAGGCAGCCATATACATCTCCAAAAATCCGGTCTTCCATGAAAGAACAAAGCATATTAAGGTCGACTGTAATTTCATTCGTGAAGAGTTCTTAAAGGAACAAATTTGCACTCCCTTTGTTACTTCTGATAAAGAGCTGGCTGACATCTTCACCAAGCCAGTTTCCGCCTCGTTTCTTCATGTTTGCGACAAGCTGGGCATGATCGATATATATGCTCCAGCTTGAGGGGGAGTGTTGAAGTTGGTGACCGGATGGTCTGGCGGTCTGTCTTGGCGGGTTGAAGACAGCGCAGTCTGGCGGTTTGTCTCAGCCGGCTTGGAGACCGGGCGGTCTAGCGGTCTTCCCTGGCGTACTCTCTTCTTCTCTTGTGGTAGCCGTACGGTTAGCCCTTCTGTCTAACCGCGCGGCTTGTGCGGTTTATTTTGTATAGTCCGCTTAGTCCTGTAAATTTTTAGTCCCACATCTCTTATTTGTATTCTCTCATCTCTCCTCCATTCTATATAAGGGAGGTCATACCTTTGTAATAGATATCTTTTTTGGATAATAAAGTTTCAATTATTCAAAACTCTATCCGTTTGTTACTACATGTTCGCTGCTTCTAACTAACCTCAGCCTGAAAAGCAGATCTCTAAGGAAATTCTGAAAGAGATTGATGATTTGTATAATAATCCTCCTGGATCTTCTGATGACAATGATGATGATGATGATGATGATTGTGACGAATCAAATTCTAAGAAGATAAAATCCAAGAAGGAGAAAGCTCCTATTAAGGCTGTTCCTAAGCCTAATCCAACATCAGACACCCCCTATTACATTTTGAACAAAATAACTCCATATAAAGGTATTCCTAACTGGATGTGGTTGTCGAAGAATGAGCAAAAAAGCAAGGAAGAAGAGCAGAAGGTACTCTCCTTCTCCTCCTTCTAAAAGGAACTGGAGAGGTCCTCCTCCTCCTCCTCCAGCAGCAGGTGCTTCAGCAAATGTATCACAGAGATCTACCTCATACACCCAAACATACTAAAGGCAAGACAGATCTTCAAGATCTTATTTTCAAGGAAGCAGTCAGCATCAACATCCTAAATCTTCTAGAAGCAGTTCTCTTCTTCCTCCAAAACCAGTAAGTCCTCCAAAAGCTTCAGTTGAACCTGAAAAAGAGAATCATCCTGAAAGGCCTTTGTCTCATGCTTATGATCCAGAGATGGATCCAAATTCTAGAATGGCCATATTTAATGAATTAAATGCTCTATCTCAGATTAGAAAAGCAAAGGAAGAATGTAAAGTCTTCTCTCAATTCTCAACTATGTCATCCTACAGGAAGAAGGACCTTGAGAAGCACCAAGTGGGCAAGCTTTTCAATTCTGACACTTATATGAACTTGCACCCTGAAGCAGTGGCCCCCAGGGCTGTATCTCAGAAAACAATTAGGGACTCAGACATGAAGATGACTCTAAGAGAAGCAGCTGATCCAAACAGGAAGATAATTTTTGCCAAATCTTCTGCTCCTCCCCAGTCTGATTTATAAACTCTTAATTTTGTTTACTGTTTTGATTTGAACAATATACATGTACCATAGCTATATATATATTTGCCAATGATTTTCAAATTCTGTCAGATATTTTATTGCTGTGACTTTATGTTTTTTCTTTGTTTTGTTGTAGTGACCTCACCCAAATAGTGGGAGATTGTTGGATCCCTAGTTTGTATTTGGGCTAAGCTTCACTATTATGATATTTGACCCACCTTGTATAGCCAGGGTCAAGTTTGTCAGTCCTAGAGTTTAGGCGAGTCATTAGAATCAATCTTCATGGACCAGCCTGCAGTGGACTTCAGGAGACTCAAGTCTTAGAAGAATTTTAGAGTTCAGAATACAAGATTAACGTTCGTCGAACTCAGCTCAATGATAGTCGTGCCCTACACGAAGAACTCAGAGTTCCTTCTTTGATTTGAGCTCGACGAAATTCGAGCTCAGGTCGACAAACTCTGCTTTAGATAGATTTCTCAGTTCAACGAACTTGGATCTCAGAGAATGTCAGTTATTCTTAGGAACTTGGATCGCTGATCTCAGGTCGACTAAGGGGATTTCTCAGCTCGACGAACTTGGAGTCCAGGTCGACGAAATCTGCCCTGAGGTCGACGAAATCTGTTTAGAGCCTAAATGTTAAGTTTTCCTTATCTGTCCCTCTCTTCATTCCATCCTAAGTCAATAATTCTCTGAGTAATTAATGCTTAAATTTCCTAAGAATATAGCCGTTGAAGGCATCATTAATTATGGTTTTCATCAGAGTAATTACTTGACTTATTCCCGGGACAGTTGGGGAAATACAATTTGTGGAAACCACCCATCACCGCACATCTTCCCAAAACCCCGACGCAATGGTAAGGGGGGATGGGGGTACATAAACACCAAGGACCACCCGATGCAGGCAATGTGAGACTAATCCAACCACGGGATGACGGAGATATTCCGCCACACGGGGGGCCCACCGGGGTCAACACCTAGACCTGGAACGCGATGGGGAAGCCCAAATATGCGGTCCCACACACACCCAATCCCGCTGGACCTTTGTCCTCAACACAATTAAAGTCAGATATTCCAGCTGTTTTCCTTCCCAGATTTCCTGCAGTAATTAATTTACTCATTTCAAATTCTGAAGAAAAATCACTGCAACATATATAAAGAAAATTTCTTTTCTTCTATTAGACAGACAACAAATACAGTACATAGAATAGAGGGAGCCAACTAACAGAGAGATACTAAGATTCTGACCTTCACTATGAAAAGAAATTCTGTTTGCTCTTGGATATTCAATAAGACTGAAGAAGAACATCATCTACAAAATCAAGAGTCTTCATCAACTTATGATCCAGGAATCATCAGAGACAATTATTTAACATCTGTCTACAAGCTCCTAGACACCTTCAAGATAAGGCTGAAGACCTACACCCTGAGCAAAGCTCCAGTCTTCCTGAACATTTCAACATCTTAGGGGGAGCTTTGACACTAGCAATCCACTGAAGTCTTTTTTGTTGCTTAGAGAAAGAGAAGACAACATCACCTTCTTAACCTCCTGTATAAAAGGGTTTATTAACTCCCTTCAAAAGTTTTTGTTGGTTTTTGGACACCTGATCGAAAGCCTAAAGGGTTGTCAGATCTCCCTATAAATAGATCTCGTGGTGACATGACACATGAGCAAAAATCTCTGGTGGCAGTCACCTGATCAAAAAACTGCTAGTGGATTCCTATCAGGGTGGTAGAAGTGTGGATGCACCCAGATTTGGGGAACCACTATAAATTCTTGTGTTGTATGTGTGTTCATTCTTCTTTGTTCTACTGTGCTATGATTCTGTAGTTTAGTCTAGTTTCTATTTCATTTTATACTACTACTACTATCACTAATTTCTCTGATAAATTATAAAAATAGCCAAAAGATTTTAAATCACTTTATTCACCCCCTATAGAGTATATTAGATCTATCCCCTATCTTTCACCGTAGAGAGCCTTCCTGAGTTTGCAGACGTAGTCCGGATGAACTTCAGAGACAAATCCAAGCGGCCGATCCATAAAGATGTCCTTATCAATCTCCCCGTAAAGAAAAGTGTTTTTTACGTCAAGTTGCCACAACCTCCATCCTTTGCAAGCAGCCAAGGCGATCACCACCCGAATCGAAGTCATCTTTGCGACTGGACTAAACGTCTCCTCATAGTCCTCTTCATACTGTTGTGAGAATCCTCGAGCAACAAGGCGAGCCTTGTATCTTTCGATGCTCATATCAGCCTTCTTCTTCAATGTGTACACCCACTTGCAAGTTGTAACGCCCCGAAACTCAAAGGATCAAAGGGGGACGTTTTGGGCCAGTTTGGGTTCTGGCTGCAGGCACACGGCCTGGGACACGGGCGTGTCCCAGGGCGTGTCAAGCCTGTGTCAACACTAAGACGGGAAGTCGACACTTTGGTCTCGACATTGTGTCGAGACTGAGCACACGGCCTGCGACACGGGCGTGTCGCAGGGCGTGTCGACCCGTGTCGACACTTAGCCATGAAGTCGACACTGTGCTTTGATGATGTGTCGAGACATGGCACACGGCCTGCGATACGGGCATGTCGCAGGGCGTGTCAGCCCGTGTCGACACTCGTCCCGCGAAGTCGACACTTTGGTGTCGACAATGTGTCGAGACATAGTACACGGCCTGCGACACGGGCGTGTCGTAGGGCGTGTCGACCCGTGTCGACACTTAGCCGCGAAGTGTCGAGACCGTGTACACGGCTTGGAGCCCAGGCGTGTCAAGGTGACACGGGTAGGGACACGGGCGTGTCCTAGAATCCGTGCAGTGCTCGGGTTGAAAATGGGGAAAAATCATGGGGTACACGGCCGGCCACACGGCCGTGTGAGGTGGAACACGGGCATGTCAGGTCGAACACGGGCGTGTTCGATACCCGTGTGAGGTTCCAGGTGATTCGATTTTGACGGCGAATGAGGCACACGACCCTGGACACGGGCGTGTGCCAGGCCGTGTTTGGTCCAGATTGGGCATTTCAGCCCCGAATCAAAGCCGTTCGTTTCCTTGTTTTGAGATCCAACGGCTGGGGATGTTCCTGAAGGGATATACCCGTGGATGGGCTTAGAAAACCCTCACTTTTCTTAAGTGTTCTCTTTCTAAATCCTTGGAGAGAGAGGAGAGAGATAAGGGAAGAAGAAGGAGCTGGATCCGCCATTGGAGGAGCTTCGGAGCTCCGAATCGCGAGCCGACTCCGGATCCACGGAGGCAACGCTAGTGCGGTTGTTCTCATCCGATTACTTTTCAATGGCGCCAAAGAGGAACGCAAGGGTAACGATCCTCATCTTGAGCATGAATAGCTCTCTTTCTTAGCATAGGAAGCCCGCTCTCGCGAGTTTGCGGAGAGTTGGAGGCGTTCCTTCGGGTAGATATGTGAAGTCCCCGTTGTTTAGCATCCGTATGCGAGAACGGACATAGACATGATGTGTGAAGCCTATCCGGACATGTTGGTCTGGATCGGTGATGTTGCATTGCATAAGGCCGGAGAAGACTCCGTGCTATTGGTTATTTTTCGGGTTTTCTACGCGGTAGATTGCAGTAGGGAGCCTTGGGGACTAACCCAAAGGTGCACCCGGAAAACTGGGCGGATACGAGATCTTGCCAACTTGGTGGCCTGAGAGCCAACTTGAACATAACCGAGTTATGTGACTTGTGGTAGAATGGGACTCGGTGGAAGTTTGACCCGCGCAAATGGCTTAAATTGCCGTTGCGATGTGAGCACGGGTTAGATGGAACCGTACCCGCTCTATGTCGTTCGGTTAAAGAGACCTAAGGTTACGTGGCACTTGCCGTTGGCATAGATGTGAGTCTTCGACGGTCAATGGCTTAAATTATTGTGACCCAGGCCAAGAAGACATATTGCTCATAGTGGCGGTGGTGAGTCCGGAATGTTAATGGCTTTAATTGACGTGACATCGACCGGTTCACCGAGAATGTGCCCTGAGTGCATGGGGCGTGTGGCCGAGCGAGCCAACGTCTGTGATGAAATGGCTATTGTTATAAATTGCTCGCTTATGCTAATGAAGTGCAGGGAAGGAGCATCGCCGCCCCGAGTTGGGGGCGGGATCGTTATAATTTGGTCAGCATTGCTGACCGTTGCCTTGTTTTCGCCACCGTGCGGTGGTTTGTTGCTTGCAGGTGCAGCTGGACCAAGCGGTCAATAGCGGGCTAAATCCCTTTTTGCGAAGCCGGCTCTCGAAGGCCCAAGTGGAAGTGTTTACTGCTTTATTCATGTGTGACCGGCCTGCGTGCCGTGGTTTGTAAAACATGTAATTTAAAGTGCAACATTTTGTAAGGCCTTAAGGCTTATTTTGAGTATTTTGTATAACATTCCTATTCTGTACTAGTGGACATTCATGCTCTAATGCTGGGTTCTTTGTTACAACTTTTATAAACTGCTTCCGCTAGAATGCTCTGTGTAGGACGTTGAGATTGGTTGGATGGTTTCCATAAGTAACCAACCGGTCTGTCTGTAGTATATGGCGTCGGGCCCCGGCCGGACCTACTGCTATATGCTATGCGACGTATAAGGGGTGTTACAATTTGGTATCAGACTACTGGTTTTGGTTGGGCTTGAACTGAATTCGTGGACGAATTCTTTTTAAGGGGTGGTGAGCACATTGTGTGCGTCATCGTTATAATGGTAAAAGAACCCATGAATGTCAACTTAGGAATGAAAATACTCGTGTTTGAGGAACCTGCGTGTTCCTATAATTGCTGTTTGTAATTTATTTGGTCGCTTAACGATGTTTTGTACCACTATAGGTGACCAGAAGTGGTGTTGGGCCGTCAGAACGCCGAGTTTCTGAGGCTAGTAGTGCACCGGATGTTGCTCCCGCAACACCTCTGTCGGCGGAGAACATATGATTGGTGGCTGAAGCGGTGTTGGCCGTGATTAATGCACAGCCTTGAAGGCAAGCGCAGCAGCCCGCTCCTGTGATGGAGCAAGAACCTCTGCAAGAGGCTGAGCCGAGGAGAGTGGAGCAAGTGGTTGTGGAACCGGTAGTGCCAAGGAGGGCAACTGAGAGGCAGCTAAAGCATGTAATGAGCTTTAACCCTCCGTTATTCTCGGGGTTGGGAACCCCATCTCAGGCTAAAGACTGGCTCTCCAGGGTGAAGAGAGTCATGAGAGCGACGGAGACGGAGGAGTGGCAAATGACCACCATCGTTACGTTCCTGCTGGACGGTGAAGCGATGATGTGGTGGGAAGGATTGGAGCTGCATCATTTGAGAGGTAGACAACTGATAGACGTTCCGATGGAAGAGTTCTCGGGATTGTTCTTAGCAAGATACCTCCCTTCGACGTAGAAGATAACGTTGGAGAATGAGTTCCTGAAGTTGGTACAGGGTGAGAGGAGCGTGGATGAATATCTCCACGAGTTTACTCGTCTGAGTCAATATACTAGCTCCACCATCATGGATGAGGAGCGCAAGACTAATCGCTTCTATGAAGGCCTGAGGGATGAGTTGAGATTACTACTCTCGGGGCCGATGACGCAGGGTTTCTTAACCTTGGTCAATACTTCCCGGTCCTTGGAGAAGGACATGAAGAGTGTGCAAGCGAAGAAAGGCTTGGGTGATAGAAAATCTGAATTCAAAGTGCCGACTACTTCAAAGTCCGGCTATCGGAGGTCTTTCAAGAAGCATAGGACTTCGGGTCCAGCTCCTTTTGGCGCTTCTGGGGCGACTACGGGTCGGACCCCGGGCGCGTGTTTTACTTGTGGAAAGACGGGGCATTTCGCCCGTGATTGTTGGAGCGGACGTCCTAAGTCCGAAAGAAGGCCGGGAGCTACTTATGAAGAGAAGGGAAAGGCGGTGGAGTCGACCGCATCCCACTATGCTCCGGCCCAACCAAGGGTCTATAATCTTGGCCAATAGGAGGCCATCAAACAAGCTGATGTGATGACAGGTACGGTTTAATTTATAGCAAGTCAATTTATTTAAATACTTGTTATGCACATGTTACCTTACCACTACTTGTTTAGGATTTGTGTTGATTTGTGAAAATCCGGCACGAGCACTCTTTGATACGGGAGCTTCACACTCCTTCTTGTCCGAAGGATTTATATCACGCATCGGAGTCCCTTCTTCGATGGCAAAGGATAAGTTGGATGTGTTGTTGCCCAACGGGTGTTCGATGCGAGCGGATAGGATCTGCGATGTTAAGGTTCGGATTGGGGAGCAGGAGTTCGACCTGCAGGCATCTTTACTTCCGTTGGCGGAGTTCGACGTCATTTTTGGCATGGACTGGCTCTCGGAGCAGCAGACCCATATAGACTGCGGTAACAAGGAAGTCAAGCTGGGAGCAAGTCGTGAGACGACTTTACGGGCTTAAAGTGGTCGAGCAGGACGTTGATGTCTGCTCTTCAGGTGATGAAGGCGGTTCATGCCGGAGCAAAACTGTTCTTTACACTAGTGGAGGTTGCAAAGCCGAAGCCCGCGTTGGATTGTATTTCAGTGGTATCGGAATACACTGATGTGTTCCCCGCAGATCTTCCTGGAGCCCCGCCTCAGCGGGAGATAGATTTTACGATCGAGCTAGTGCTAGGTGCAAAGCCTGTGTCACAATCTCCGTATCGGCTAGCGCCTAAGGAAATGGCGGAGCTGAAAGTTCAACTGCAAGAGTTGTTGGAGCAAGGGTATGTGCGCCTGAGTTCTTCGCCTTGGAGCGCACCGATCCTCTTTGTTAAGAAAAAGGACGGAAGCTTGAGGCTCTGTATTGATTACCGGGAGCTCAACAAGCTGACTGAGAAGAATAAGTACCCGATCCCTCGGATTGATGATCTCTTTGATCAGTTAGTCGGGTCGACGATGTACTCGAAGTTAGATCTCAAGGCTCGGTACTATCAACTGCGAATAAGGGAGAGTGATATCCCGAAGACAGCATTTAGTACGAGGTACGTGCATTATGAGTTTACGGTTATGCCGTTTGGGCTGACTAACGCGCCGTCAGTTTTCATGGATTTGATGAACAGGACTTTCAGGGAGTACTTGGACCATTTCGTGATCGTCTTCATCGACGATATTTTGGTGTACTCGCAAAGTGAGGAAGATCACTTCAAGCATCTTCATTTGATGTTGGAAACACTCAGGAGAAATCAGTTGTATGCCAAGTTCTCGAAGTGCGAGTTTTGGCTATCCTCAGTGGCATTCCTCGGTCATATAGTGAGTGGAGAGGGTATTGCTGTGGATCCGACGAAGATTGCTGCGATACGGGAGTGGCCTGAGCTTGCTACGGTAGCAGAAGTCCGGAGCTTTTTGGGGCTTGCCGGCTATTATAGGCGCTTCATAGAGAACTTCTCGCGGTTAGCGTTACCTCTCACTACTTTGACGAGGAAGGAGCATAAGTTCGTTTGGACGCCGGAGTGCGCGCGAGCTTTTGAGGAATTGAAGTGTCGGTTGACCACGGCGCCTGTGCTGAGTTCGCCATGTGGAACCGAAGGCTGTGAGATATATAGCGATGCTTCAGGAAGCCCGTCTGGGTTGCGTGCTACTGCAGCACGGAAGCGTGATAGCTTACGGCTCGAGACAGCTAAAAGTGCACGAGAGGAATTATCCGATCCATGACTTGGAGTTAGCGGCCGTGATTTTTGCCTTGAAGCTGTGGAGATACTATTTGTACGGTGTGAAGATTGATATCTACACCGATCACAAGAGCCTAAAGTATCTAATTGATCAGAAGGATCTGAATATGCGGCAGCGTAGATGGATGGAGTTCCTGGGGGACTATACATTCAAGATCCACTACGTGCCTGGCAAAGGGAATGCGGTTGCGGACGCGTTGAGTCGCCGAGCCCCAGCTCAAGCCAATTGGCTATCAGTGCATGATGAGCGGTTGGTGCGGGAGTTGGAGGCGTTGGAGATTGTTTGTGTGGATAGACAATCTAGTGCTGAAGCAGTTCTGAATTGGACTGAAGTCCAATATGACCTGGCTGATCGTATTCAGCAAGCTTTGCATATGGATGCTCATATGAAGCAGTTCATGGTAGAGGATCTAGATGGGTCAAATTCCCAATTCGTCGTGGAGGACGGATTGCTTTGGAGAGACGGTCGTTTGTACGTCCCAAGTGTGGGCAGTTTACGGGTGGAGTTGTTGTACGAGGCGCACCATACCAAGTACTCGATTCACCCGGGGAGCACGAAGATGTACCGTGATGTGAAGAAACTGTTTTGGTGGCCGGGTTTAAAGAAGGATGTGGCGCTATACGTAGCGAAGTGCCAAAAGCCGGGAGGATTTCTTAAGTCCTTGCCTATTCCGGAGTGGAAATTTGACGACATTTCTATGGACTTTGTGCACGGTTTGCCAAGGTCGCAAAAGGGGAACGACGCCATTTGGGTGGTTGTTGATCGATTAACGAAGGTGTCGCATTTTATTCCGCATAGGAAGGATGATCCGGTGGAGAAGCTGGCAAAGCTTTATGTGGATAACATAGTACGGCTTCATGGTGTGCCCCGCAGCATCGTGAGTGACCGTGATGGGCGGTTCACGTCCAATGATTGGAGGCTGGTGCAGCAAATGTTGGGAACAAAGCTGAAATTCAGCACAGCCTTCCATCCGCAAACGGATGGGCAGACCGAGAGGGTCAATTGAACCATGGAAGACATGCTCCGCATGTGCGTCTTGGATTTCGGAAAGCAATGGGAAGACCACCTTTATTTGTTGGAGTTCGCATACAACAACAGCTACCAAGCCAGTATTCAGATGGCGCCTTTCGAGGCCCTATATGGTAGAAAATGTCGCACGCCGTTGTCTTGGTTAGAAACGGGTGAGTCGAAGTTGTATAAGCGATCGGAAGTGGAGGATGCTACTTCTTTGGTGAGAACCATTCGGGAGAGGATGCTTATCGCTCAGGACCGGCAAGCAAAGTACTATAATGCCAAGCACAGGAACGTGGAGTTCGCTGTGGGCGATTATGTATACTTAAAGATCAAGCCGTTCAAGGGTGTCTCGCGGGTGCGACGATTGAAAAAGCTAAGCCCGAGTTACCTTGGACCGTTTGAGGTTCTTGAGCGAGTTGGTGAAGCGGCCTATAGGTTGAAGCTTTCAGTGGAGCTAAGTGGTTTACATGATGTATTCCATATTTCGGTGCTTCGGAAGGCGGTGCAAGAGCCTACGCAAGTGATCGCGGTTGATCAAGTGCCGGTGGAAAGTGGGCTAACGGCAAAGGTCAAGCCCGTGCGGATTGAGGACTCGGAGGTCAAGCGGCTACGCAATAAAGAGATCAGGATGGTCAAGGTCCGGTGGGACAATTGCGGTCGTGAGGAGCTCTCTTGGGATCGAGAGCAGACTATGCTTGACGAGTATCCGGAGTTGTTCCGCTCAGGTACAAATTTTGGTTTTGTACATGTCTTTCATTTATGTAATTTTGTGTACGAAATTCTTTTAAGAGGGCGAGAGTTGTAACGCCCCAAAACTCAAAGGATCAAAGGGGGTCGTTTTGGGCCAGTTTGGGTTCTGGCTGCAGGCACACGGCCTGGGACACGGGCGTGTCCCAGGGCGTGTCAAGCCTGTGTCGACACTAAGATGGGAAGTCGACACTTTGGTCTCGACATTGTGTCGAGACTGGGCACACGGAGTGCGACACGGGCGTGTCGCAGGGCGTGTCGACCCGTGTCGACACTTAGCCGCGAAGTCGACACTGTTCTTTGATGATATGTCGAGACATGGCACACGGCTTGCGACACGGGCGTGTCGCAGGGCGTGTCAGCCCGTGTCGACACTCGTCCCGCGAAGTCGACACTTCGGTGTCGACAATGTGTCGAGACATAGCACACGGCCTGCGACACGGGCGTGTCGCAGGGCGTGTCGACCCGTGTCGACACTTAGCCGCGAAGTGTCGAGACCGTGTACACGGCTTGGAGCCCAGGCGTGTCAAGGTGACACGGGTAGGGACACGGGCGTGTCCTAGAACCCGTGCAGTGCTCGGGTTGAAAATGGGGAAAAATCATGGGGTACACGGCCGACCACACGGCCGTGTGAGGTGGAACACGGGCGTGTCAGGTCGAACACGGGCGTGTTTGATACCCGTGTGAGGTTCCAGGTGATTCGATTTTGACGGCGAATGAGGCACACGGCCCTGGACACGGGCGTGTGCCAGGCCGTGTTCGGTCCAGATTGGGCATTTCAGCCCCGAATCAAAGCCGTTCGTTTCCTTGTTTTGAGATCCAACGACTGGGGGATGTTCCTGAAGGGATATACCCGTGGATGGGCTTAGAAAACCCTCACTTTTCTTAACTGTTCTCTTTCTAAATCCTTGGAGAGAGAGGAGAGCTAAGGGAAGAAGAAGGAGCTAGTTCCGCCATTGGAGGAGCTTCGGAGCTCCGAATCGCGAGCCGACTCCGGATCCACGGAGGCAACACTAGTGCGGTTGTTCTCATCCGATTACTTTTCAATGACGCCAAAGAGGAACGCAAGGGTAACGATCCTCATCTTGAGCATGAATAGCTCTCTTTCTTAGCATAGGAAGCCCGCTCTCGCGAGTTTGCGGAGAGTTGGAGGCATTCCTTCGGGTAGATATGTGAAGTCCCCGTTGTTTAGCATCCGTATGCGAGAACGGACATAGGCATGATGTGTGAAGCCTATCCGGACATGTTGGTCTAGAACGGTGATGTTGCATTGCATAAGGCCGGAGAAGACTCCGTGCTATTGGTTGTTTTTCGGGTTTTCTACGCGGTAGATTGCAGCAGGGAGCCTTGGGGACTAACCCAAAGGTGCACCCGGAAAACGGGGCGGATACGAGATCTTGCCAACTTGGTGGCCTGAGAGCCAACTTGAACATAACCGAGTTATGTGACTTGTGGTAGAATGGGACTCGGTGGAAGTTTGACCCGCGCAAATGGCTTAAATTGTCGTTGCGATGTGAGCGCGGGTTAGATGGAACTGTACCCGCTCTATGTCGTTCGGTTAAAGAGACCTAAGGTTACGTGTCACTTGCCGTTGGCATAGATGTGAGTCTTCGGCGGTCAATGGCTTAAATTGTCGTGACCCAGGCCAAGAAGACATATTGCTCATAGGTTTGGCCGTCTAAGTGGCGGTGGTGAGTCCGGAATGTTAATGGCTTTAATTGACGTGACATCGACCGGTTCACCGAGAATGTGCCCTGAGTGCACGGGGCGTGTGGCCGAGCGAGCCAACGTTTGTGATGAAATGGCTATTGTTATAAATTGCTCGCTTATGCTAATGAAGTGCAGGGAAGGAGCATCGCCGCCCCGAGTTGGGGGCGGGATCGTTATAATTTGGTCAGCATTGCTGACCGTTTCCTTGTTTTCGCCACTGTGCGGTGGTTTGTTGCTTGCAGGTGCAGCTGGACCAAGCGGTCAATAGCGGGCTAAAGCCCTTTTTACGAAGCCGGCCCTCGAAGGCCCAAGTGGAAGTGTTTACTGCTTTATTCATGTGTGACCGGCCTGCGTGCCGTGGTTTGTAAAACATGTAATTTAAAGTGCAACATTTTGTAAGGCCTTAAGGCTTATTTTGAGTATTTTGTATAACATTCCTATTCTGTACTAGTGGACATTCATGCTCTAATGCTGGGTTCTTTGTTACAACTTTTATAAACTGCTTCCGCTAGAATGCTCTGTGTAGGACGTTGAGATTGGTTGGATGGTTTCCGTAAGTAACCAACCGGTCTGTCTGTAGTATATGGCGTCGGGCCCCGGCCGGACCTACTGTTATATGCTATGCGACGGATAGGGGGTGTTACACAAGTCACTGGAGTAATACCATAAACCCTGGACACAAGGTCCCAGGTTTCATTCTTCTTAAGAGTAGTCATCTCCTCTTTCATGACATCTTCCCACTCCTTGACTCCAGTGACCTCATTGAAGTTTGAAGGCTCTCGCTCATCCAGAGGGCCTGCAAAGAAACAGGAGACAAAGCTTACTGCATTCCCGTCACAGTATCGAGCTGGTGGCTTGATAGTCCTCTTTGATCTCCGAAGGGTCTGCTCCTTGATCACCACCTCCGTTTCTTCTTCAGGCTCAGCCCCATTTCCGGGAAAATTTTGAGCAATGCTCCCCCTGCTTCCTGATCCAGAATCCTCTGCCCCAGAGCTCGAAGCAACAGGAGCTGTTGGTGATACAGCAAGCTCCTCTTAAAGAACTTCAGCAGCCACCTTCTTCTCTTCATCAAACTTGCTCTCTGGTAGCTCAAACGAGCCTCCTCCATATAACGTCAGTTCATCAAAGACCACATCTCTTGATACAACAGACTTCTTCATCGCAGGATCCATGCACTTCCATCCCTTCTTCCGCTCATCATAGCTTACAAAGACAAGCTTCCTTGCCTTTGCATCAAGCTTCCTCCTTGAAGTATCTGAGACATGCACATAGAAAGTTGATCCAGCACCCGAAGGTGTTCCATGCTTGGCTTCTCCTTCAACAACATCTCGAAAGGAGACTTCATGTTGATCGGACTAAGAGGCATCTGATTGATGACATAAGAAGCGCAAGACATTACCTCTGCCCAGAAAGACCTAGGAATGTCTTTTGCATGAAGCCAACACTTGCAGGTTTTTATCAGATGATGGATCTTCCGCTCCGCTATTCCGTTTTGTTGTGGAGTATGAGCACAAGTAAGCTCTCTCTGGATCTCGTGCTTCCTGCAGAAGTTAGAGAATTCGGAAAAGACAAACTCACCACTGTTGTCTGATCTAAACTTCTTGATCCACAGGCTAAGCCGACCCTCCACTCGCTCCTTGAACTCTACAAACAAATGGAAAGCTTCTAACTTCTCCTTCAAGAAATATACCCAAGTGTATCTTGAGTAATCATCAATCAGAACAAGCATGTATCTGCTCCCACCAAGGCTAGTAGTGACAGTTGGCCACATCAGATCACCATGGATGCACTCTAATGGTGTTTTACTCCTTGTTTGTGACTTGTCAAAAGGAAGGCGATGAGCCTTACCATACTGACGTCCTGCATAAACAAGACCATTTCCAAGGATAAAAGCTTAGGCAAACCTTTCACAATGCTCCTGTTTGCCGTAGCTTTCAGCTTATTCATCCCTACATGCCCTAACCTCTCATGCCATATAGCGGTGCTATCATTGGTCCTCATCCGATCAACGTAGGAGCATGTTGCAAGAACAAAAAAGTTCTTTACTCTCCTATCAACGTGCGCAACATCAGCCTTCACCGCTGATACATTGCGAACAAACTTCACTTCTGTTGGCCCAAACAGAATGTGATAACCTGCGTCTACCGCATTGGTCAGAGAGAAGAGATTCTTCTTCATGCTCGGTACATGATACACACTCCTTAACGTGAGTGGCCCCTTATCACTACCCAAGGAAACAACCCCCTCCTTCTCTACTGCAGAAACAGTATTATCAGCAGTAATAATAGCTTCGTTACCTGAGTAAGTTTGCAGCGAGGAGAACTTCGACTTGTCTCCAGTGAGGTGATGACCACACCCGGAGTCCACGATCCATTCATCTTTGAAGTCGATGGCGGACAATGCACGAACACAAGTGCCTGTCATGAAAGCTTCACCCCATCCAGCTTCCTTAGTACTAGAGCGATCTTCCTCCTTGCCTGCAGCATGCCCAGGCTGCAGCTTGACCTTACAGTCACGCTTGAAGGACCCGGCTGATGACATCTGTAGCACTTCAAACTCTTCTTCCAGTTCTTCTTAGGAGCAGTGCTCCTCTCTTGCTGATAAGAGATTGAAGGCTCATCTTCAACAACGGTTTTCTTCTTCTTACCTTCCAATCTCTTCTTCTTCTTGCCTGTGAAGAGAGCTTCACTACCTTCTTTAGAGATAGTGACTCCAACCATCTGTTTGGCCAAACTTTCCTGCGAAGCAAGCAAGTTCTCAAGTTCCAGCAGAGATGGCTGAGTTGCTCAGCCTTGAACAGAGGTTACAAAGGCCAAATACTCCTTCCGCAAGCCACAAATTATGTGCCTTTTCAACTTAGCCTCAGAGATGGGCTCATTAGGATCAAGCACTAATAACTCAGCACACGAACTCTTCATCTTCAGAAAGAACTTATAGATGGTTAGGTCTCTTTGAGTTGTCCTAACCAACTCATTCTCCAGGAACTATACCTTGCCACATTCTTCCTGTTGAACAACCCATCAATGGTTGTCCAAATACCAGCAGCTGACTCACATCCAATGATGTGATCAAACAGCTCCGGTGAAATAGCCCGCTTGAGGGTAAACTCAGCCTTTGCATTAGTTTTCCTCCAGACCCTCACCTGTTCAGCAGTCCAAATGCAGCTGTAACTTCCTGTCTGTCGTCACCACCGACATCCTCCCATAGCTCCTCGCCTAAAAGATAACTCTTCATGCTCGACTTCCACTTCTTAAAGTTAGTCGACGTTAAGAGTTCAATACCTAGACCTCTTGCATGACCCCCTTCCATTGCAATAACCTTGGTCAAAGCTTTCAGAAGCACATATCACAACACAAGTTGACCACTGCTCAAGCAACTGAACCTCCCAATGATACCATGTTGAATTTTCACTCAAGATGATCAACAAGATAGTCTGATGCCAAATTAATATTTTCAGAGCTATCAAGATCACACCTTGATCAAGCGGATACTAGGAAAGCAAGCTCAAACACCAGAAGCAAACAGAAGGAACAAGCAGATCATATTTTTATTATCTTCTTTACAGGGCGAGGTATACGTGGCAAGACATGATTTTGCTAGTACACAATGGAAAACATAAAAGATTACAAGTATCAATCCTAGCAGACAGAATCGGAGACCGCCGAGACCGCTCGAACTGCTTCTAGATGACGAATAGAACACGGAGTCTGCTGAGACCGCGAGGTCGCGCAGACACACCATTATTCACTGATTGCTGCAAGCTACCACCGAACTGAAGAATAGATCGCCTAACCACTGAGTCCGGCGGACAAGTTATTGAACTTGGAAAAGTTGAAGCCGAGAAAACTGACAAGCCGCAGAAGAGACCAACTGATACCGCCGATTGCAAGCCAAAAGATTCACTGAACCTGACCGAAGTCAGAACCAAACTCCTGGCTCCACAGTGCTAGCCGCGCAACCTGTAAACAACAACCAGTTAACTCTTCTAAAACAGTACGAACAAGAAAATCGAGGCCGGAACAGTTAACCAAGTCTCAACTTACTGTTCACTCAGTTACTAATGAGGTGTCAGGGGGGCCTATTTATAGGAGCGGGGTGGAGTGTGATCACCGCCCTATGAGATAGGCAAACCACCCTCTGATCGCAGCTAACAAGATAGTCCGCCGAGTCTGCATTGTCCACACCAACAATGCCGGACTCGCGACCAACCCGCCAAACATCAAGCGTAGGACAGTAAAAGATCGCAGCCACAACTGACCTGATAGCCATATTTCCAGCCCGCACAAGGCAGCCCTCTTAGATCGCAAGGTTTGCTGAGCACCACCCAAACTGTTAGGCACCAAGGCACAAAGTCAGTCCGTAAAAACCTGGCGGACACCACATCAATCTGCATGTTGTTCGTGACCAACAGGCACTTCGCCCGGTCAGCCAGCGGACAATGCAGACAAACAACACATCAGCCCACAACATGACCACGACTAGAGAACACCCTGGACTAGTACAGATTGTGACAAAGTCCACCAAACAACCCAAGAGCCTGGCGCGAGCTCAGCGACGAAGGCCCCAGTCCGCCAGCTCCCAAGGTAGATCACCAAAGCTCCACCAGAGCAAGGCAGAACTCGCAAGCTCCAACTCGCACATCAGCCAAGCCAGCAGCCAACTTCCGGACTCGCAACCAGTCCGCGCAGTCCGCAGATAAGCTCCAATCCCGCAAACCAAACTGGAGATAAGCCAGATCACAGAAGCAGGCAGACTCCAATCCAAGTCCGCCCAGCATGGCGAACTCCATTTCTATCCGCACGGCTATCTCCAGAACCACATCAGGCCGCCATCATCAGACCGCTAGCCTGATCTATCAGTCCGTATGGACAGTCCGCCCAGGCCGCCAGGTCTGCCCGATTACTCACTTCCACTTCATAAATTTCAACAATGGCCACACTCATTGGCGTTTCAGAGGGCATGATATGCCATATAATGCCCAAATTTAATCCAAATTACGCCTCTCCGTAGTCATTTTGATTCCGACCCAGACACGCCCCAGGTCACGAGCGTGAATTGGGGGCGTGCAACCTCAATTTTCAGCATATAAAAGCCCAGCTCCTCTAGACCCCAGAGATCAAATTTTAGAAGTTCATTTCTTTATTACTTGCACTGTTTTGATGTTTCTATTGTTTTTGTACTTCACTTTTCTTCTAGTACTTGTAAGCTTGTATTTCTTATTCCTTATAATTTCTCTTTTGATTAGAAATAATAATTGTCTTGCTCTTCCTTCTAAGCCCCTCTTTTGTCATCTTGTATTTCTTTAATTTTAATGATTCAGTCATCTCCATGAATAGCTAAATCTAATTAGTGCACGATCGAGATGATCCAAAAATGAAATAAGTTATGTTATAACTTAGATTTTCTCTTTCTCTTTTTGTTGAATTGCTTAAGATTTACCCTTGATTATAATCAAGTGATGTTATATCATCAATATATAACATTTTCTCTTATCTTTATACTTTAGTTAGCCGAGAGGCTCGTAAAGCGAATCGATCACTCATGAGTAAAAAAAAGTGGAATGCAACCCTCAAGAGAGGATGATGCAACTCTTCTAAATCGGAGTGAAATCCAATAGTAGGGTTCATAATGTAAAGCAATATTTAGGTGAGTCGGTTTGAGAATGAGAGTTCGGTCGATTAACCCGAGATTGGATGAACACTTTCCTTGAGAGAGGTTAGAGAATGAGAGTTTGGTCGACTAACCCGAGATTGGATGAACACTTCACTCGAGAGAGAGGAGCATTCATATTTTGAGAACCTCCACATTCAAGCTTCTTCAATAAGAGAATCAGAATTCTATTTTTTTTTATTTTTATTCTATGGTGATTCAAAGATCGAGAACTAGTATTTAACCATTATTTTAACCCATTTACATAATAGAAATTTAGTTTTCGTTTGCAATAACTCCAAAGTTTTATTTATAAAATAATAACATTTTTCTTGAAGTAGAATTATTCAACATGCTCGGAAAAATAAGATCTTGATATTTATAATATCCTATGCTATTTTTGATATGGTGTGCTTGCCTTTATTATTGTTGTTTAGGATAATTAATCTAATCGCTTTTGAATTTTAATCGTCACATTTTTTTGCGCCGTTGTCGGGGATTAGTGTTGATATTTTGAAAAAAAAATTATTAATTTTTATCATTCTTTTTTTTTTCAAAATATTTTAAAAGTGCAACTATATTCCTGGAAAAGGAGGTTTGAGCTATCATTCCAGCACATCTCCTTGTACCAGTGCGAACCCATCACAGGGTAGACCTCGGGAAGTGCACAGCTAACTTAACCTGAGCCTGCTCAAGAGTTTTTTGAGAAGATGGCTTTGAATGCTTACCAGTAGAATGCCATGCGGTCGCACCATAACAAGCAGGACGTACTCTATGAAGTCGAGGTCACCCCTTGTTTAGCATTACACGTAGAACAACTAACTAAGTAAGTGGCGAAGATGTATGTTTCCTCCACAACCACTAATTGGCTGAATAATAATAATAATAATTTAATTAAAGAGCATGTGGACTATATGTGAAATTCCTATCATCTTCCTTCAACCCGAATAATGTTTCAGTTTAGAATATATATAATCCGAGTTTAAGGAACCATCCAAATTTCTCATGGAGCAACCCAAATAATACTTAACATCCACCTAATATGAATCCACCTGTATTTGCACCACCACCACCAAAACCCTCTTCAATTGAAGAGGCTTTTTGCTAAATACATTGCCTCAACCGAGTCCAATATTCGGAACCTCACTGGATCAATTAAAAATCTAGAAAATCAAATTCGACAGCTCGCCAAGATGTTCTCTGAACGACAATAAGGAGCTTTGTCAGGCAACACAGAGCCCAATTCACGGAAGAGCGCCAACACAATAACCCTCCGCAATGAAAAGGAGGCCACTTCTTCAAATTTGGTTGAGCGCAAGGTAAACGTTTCAACTTCACCTCCGCATATTATTTCTTCTTCTACTTTATCCCGCACAATATTCAAAATTATTCTATTCCTTATCCTTCTAAAATTTAAAATGAGTGCCAATAAGGAGCAATATAATAAATTCATTGATATTTTAAAGCAAATTCAAATTAACATGTTATTCTCCGAGGCAATCTTCCAAATGACTAAATTCACAAAATATCGCAAGAAATTGCTCTCAAACAAAAAGAAAGTTGAAGATATTTTTTGTGTTTCACTTAACATGGAATACTCGATGGTTTTCTTAAATAAATTGCTACAAAAATTGAATGAACAGGGCCGATTCTCTATCATGTGCTTGTTCGTCAATTTGTTAAAAAACACGACTTAGCCGATTTGGGCGCAATTATAAATCGGATGTCATACGCCCTATTTAAATTGATTAGTTTGATTACTCCAAGCCCCACAAAAATCTGCATCTAACTAGTTGATCGGTCGATCAAATACCCAATAGGGGTTGTGGAGGATGTGTTATTCAAGGTTGACGAATTTATTTTCCCGGCAGATTTTGTCATCATTGAAATTAAAGAGTATAGCAAAGTACCCCTCATACTCGATCACCCCTTCCTCGCCACCTCTCGTGCGATAATTGATATAAGTAACAGAAAGCTTCTCCTTTGGGTTGTGGATGATGAAGTTACTCTTAACATAAATCACGACAAATTTTTTTCAAGATAATTGATATAAGTAACATAAATGACGATTCTGAAATTATTTCACCAATTTTTTCAAGATCTGGAGCTCACGACAATATTTTATTTAAAAGAAATAGCTTAGGTGTTACCTTTCAAAAAATTAATTTTAATAATTTAAAAATGAAAACCACTTCTGAAGAGCGGCCGAGTGTTGAATTAAAACAGCTTCTGTACCATTTAAAATATTTATTTTTAGAAAAATTTCTAAATTGCCTGTAATTTTTTCTTCTGATTTAAATGACTTAGATTTTTTTGAATTAATTCAAATTTTAAATAATCACTGTCATGCAATTGCATGACAGATTTCCTATATAAAGAGGATTAGCCCCACTTTTTGCATGCCCAAAATAATATTAGAGGATAATACCTGTGGCACCAGACTGCGTCAACGACGCCGTAACACAAACATGAAAGACGTCATTAAAGCTAAACTAATTAAACTTTTAGATGCGAGAATTATTTACCAAATTTCAGATAGTACTTGGGTTAGTCCAATACAAGTTCTGTTAAAGAAAGGCGGGGTAACAACAGTGTCTAATGAAAATAATGAAATAACTCCAACCCGTACTGTAACGGGTTGATGGATGTTCATCGATTATAGAAAATTAAATGATGTCACCCGTTATGACCACTTTTCGTTACCCTCTAATATTGATCAAATTTTAGAACGTCTATTCGGCCACTCCTGTTGTTTTCTCGATGCTCTTTTGGGATATTTTCAAATCCCAATTCCGTCTGAAGAACAGGAGAAAACCACGTTTACTTGCCCTTCAACACCATTTCCTATGGAAGAATGTCATTTGGTCTTTGCAATGCGGCGGCTATATGTTAAAGATGTATGCTGACAATTTTTGACAAGTTTGGGGAGGATGTGATGAAAGTGTTTATGAATAATTTTTCTGTTTTTAGTGATTCTTTCAATTCTTGTTTGAATAATCTTTACTGGGTTCTTCAACACTGCGAAGAAATGAACGTGACAATTAATTGGGAAACATACCAATTTATGGTCTGTGAGAGATTAGTCCTCGGGCATAAAGTCTCTAGCATAGGGATCGAGGTCAATAGGGCTAAGATTGAAGTCATAAAAAACTCCCTCTCCCACAAATGTTGAATCAATTAGAAATTTTCTAGGACATGTGTGTTTTATCGACTTTTTATTCAAAAAATTTCAAAAATTACAAAGCCGCTACCTCTTCTTTTGGAAAAAGAAACCGCTTTTATTTTTGATCATAAATATTTAAATGCATTTAATAAAATTAAGAATGAACTTATCAATTCGCCAATTTTTGTATCGCCGGATTGGTCTCTACCTTTTGAATTATGTGTGATGCGAGTGATTTTATGGTAGGGGTATTATTAGGTCAATAAGTGAATAAATATTTTGACTTGATTTATTATGCAAGTAAAACACTCACATCAATATAAGCAAATTGCACCACAACAAAAAATAACTCCTAGCGATTATTTTTGTTTTTGAAATGGTGTCGACAAAACAAAGGATGGTCAAATAAACTAGACATCGTGCAAGGGCTTATCGGATGGTGCAGAAGAATGTCATCGGTTGTACTCTGTATCGATTAGTATATGGAAAAGTGTGTTTCTTACCAGTAGAATTAGAATACAGCGCATATTGGGCGCACAATTTTTTAAAACTTGATTTAAACTAGGCTTCAAAATAGAAAATTTCAATTAAATGAATTAGATAAATAACATGCAAAAGCCTATGAGAATAATAAAGATGTTTGTCCATACGTTCACAAGTGTATATTGGTCCTACCCCTTTGTAGTCAAAGAGGTTTGTCCATACGGGACCATTCTTATTGACCACCCAAAGGAAGGCTCATTTAAAGGTAACAGGTACTATTTAAAATTATATCACCCTAGTCATGGGCAAAAGGACCCGGCCTAGTGGGCCGACCCGAGCCCGGCCGGGAAAAAGCCTGGCTAGGCCCGACCCAGTGAAAGCCCGGCCCGGGCCGAGGCCGGGGCAAGGGCCCATGTTTGTATCAATTTCCCAGGCCGATACTAGGGTCGGGTCGGGCAAAGCCTGATTTTCGGACCAGCCCTGGCCCGAGAAAAGCCTGACCCAGAAACAAGAGTCATTTAACGGCTCTTATTAGAGCCGCTAGCTGCTATCAGCTCTAATAAGTGTTGTTAGCAGAATAGCAACCAACTAAGCTGCTGGCCCCACTGCTGTACAGTAGTACAGGTGCTGCTGTATAGCAGCTGCTGTACTGCTGTACAGAGCCTAAGGCCTAGGCCGGCCAACCTAGGTCCTAGGATCAAAATAATAAAAAAAATATTTTTTTTATAAACCCCCTCCCCTGCCCCCTCTCTCTCACTTTCTCTCTCAATCTCTCACTCTCATCTCTCCCGACCCCCCTCTGAGTCTCTCTCACTCTCTCTCTCTCTCTCCTACTCACACTCACTCTCTCTCACTCTAACTCTCTCTTTCCAACACTTATCTCTCTTTCCTACTCACTCTCTCTCTCTCACTATTTCTCTCTCTCTCCCACTCACTCACTCTCCCTCATTTTCCATCCAAGGCTCCCACTCCCTCAACGATAGTATAGCCTCGTCCTCCTCAACTCCAGGGTCGTCTACTCAAAGTTCGCCTGTTGTGGTGCAGCACAATCATAAGGCGACAATTTGGAAGCACTTTGATAAGGTTCATGTTTGCGCTGAATTCAAGGTGTAATGCAAATTATGCTCGAAGCTGCTGACTCTTACCGGCAACTCGACACTATCAAGACACTTTAAGTCTTGCGTGTCGAAACAAGCTCCCGAGTCCAGTCGGGCCCAAATTTCAGGAGCAGGACAAATTTGAACATACAATCCACTTTGCCAATGGGACCTATAGATGAAACATGTCAGCAAATGTGGGTTGTCATTCAGCCATTACGACAACGAGGATGCGACGGAATACATACATGGAGGCCTTCAACCGAAATATCAACAAGTAAGTAGAGCTTCTCTTAAGCGCGACACTATTAAAGCATATTTAGAATCAAAGCATTTGTTAATAATTTTTTTGAAAATTTTGAGGGTTGTGTAAGTTTAACGAGTGACGTTTGGAGTTGTAGCATAAAAGTATGATTATCGTATATATGTATCATGTGTCATTGGATCGATCTCGTTTCATGGGAGTTAAATAAGCGCGTAATATGTTTTGAAGATTTTGAATATCCACACACTGATAAAGCTATATATTATGTAATTATGAAATGTGTGCGAGAATTTAAATTAAAAGATAAAATAATGAGTATCTCTTTTGATAACGCCTCTAACAATAACGTAGCTATTGATTGGTTAAAACGTGATTTAAAACCAATGCTAAATAGTGCTTTTTTTCATACTCGCTATGTTTGTCACAATTTAAATTTAGTGGTACAAGATAGTTTAGCCGCTATGGAACCCTATATTGAAAAAATTCGTCTAATGCTTAGAGTTATTTATAGTTCTAGGCAATGATCTCAGAATTTTAAACATTTTGAAAGCGCATAGGGTAAAAAATTTTCGAAACCTAAATTTAATATGCTTATTAGATGGAACTCAGTATATAAAATGTTAAAAAGAACATTTCAACAAAAATCACTTCTTATGGAATATTATAATATGATAAATAGTCATGATTTGACAAATGCCGACTGAGACGTATTAACAAATTACATGAATTTATTAAAATATTTTTATATGTGACTGTTTTTTATTCGGTGTGTACTATCCGACTAACTCACAAATAATTTAAAATTTTGTAAACATCGCACAAAAATTTAATTATTATAAGCAATATGATGGATGACTTCCATTAATTGAATTAATGGAAGAAAAAAATTTAAAATATTATAGAGAAATTCATCCAATGTTTTCGTGCACCGCCGCTTTAAATCCATTATTCGACGTAGACGATGTAGAAAATAAGATAGAAGAAATCTATACAAATCTAAATTTAAATTTAAATTTTTATGATTATGATGACGTTAGTATTATAAAATTTAATTCTCTTTTTACCGAGTGTTACAATTATTATGATAACTTATACGGCTCTCATACTCGGGAAGAAATATCGCAACCCAAAATAAAGGATACATTTAAAAAAAATTAGAATTAGCTGCTAGGGAAAAGACATGCACATCTAGAAATTTAAATTAATTAGGATTGTACACTAAAACACAATTTTGTGATTTTATGAGCACGGAGGAGATTCGTTAGGTCCATTGATTCCAATTCCCAAATTTGTAAGAAGTCAAACAAGTCAATGACATACACATAGTTGTATTGATTTATGTTTAAGTTCATGCATGCATGATAGTCCTTGTCACATTGATTGGACAGGTGGACACAAAGAAGTATGCTGGAAAGACAGGAAATTGCCCAAGTCCACAGGTGTTAAGTGAAGTATTCACTCAACGCTAGAGATCAAGGAGAATACTTACAAACGGCAGGATTCTGTTTAAGTCCAGAAGCATTGAGTGAGGATAGCTACTCAACGCCAAATGAGCTATAGCGCTGAGTCAGGTGTGGATTGTCAAAACCAAGCTTCAGCAAGCAGAAAGATCGACCAAGTACTCAGGCATTGAGTGATGTCAACTCACTCAACGCCTGAGTAAAGCTCAGTATGTCAAAGCCATATAAGCATTGAGTGAAACCATTTTAACTCAACGCCATTCTAATTTTGTCAAAGCCAAAGAAGATAATTAGAAAAATTTGTTCAAGTACAAAAGCGTTGAGTGAACCCCGTTCACTTAACGCCAAATGAAAGGAAGCATTGATACAAGCCTGGATAGTCAAAGACTAAGAATAAACCCGATTTTTATTAAGTCTAGAAGCATTGAGTGAAGCCAGTTCACTCAACGCCTAGTCAAAAGATTAGGCTGAGGCAGGAAGCATTGAATGAAGTCAACACACTCAATGCCTCCATTCAGAAGAAAAGTTTCTAAGTACATAAGCGTTGAGTGAAGCCAGTTCACTAAATGCCTCAGCTGTTGGCAGAATTAAGAAGGAGCTAAGGCAAATGGCATTAAATGAAGGACAATCACTCAACGCTCTCAAAGTCATAGATGCACAAAGAGCTGAAGAATAAGCTAAGTTCAGAATCCTTGAGTGAAACCAGTTCACTCAACACACTCAACTCCTGGAGTGATTCTGTGAATTTGACCAAGTACAAAATGGTTGACGTCAGCAAAAGTCAACAAAGTCAATGCAGTTCAAATTATTTGCGAGAAAGCTGTTGCATGCCTTTAATGGCGTCGGCGGACAGCTGTTGTCATTTTCTGCAAATGGAAGGTGGTAACTCGTCCTTTTTAAGGTCGGCCAAAGTACAAAGAGTCGTTGGTCAGCTGACTATAAAAGGATAAGATTGGCTAAAAGGAAAGTAGCTTTTAAGGTATTCTTATTACGCATAGCGGCGAAACTTCGTCTTCTTCCTCGTCATTAACATCAAGCCTGAAGCACAAGTTCTGATTAGTTGACCTGAAAGAAAAACAGATAGTTGTTGTTATTAGAGAGGTGACAAAGATTGTTAACACTCCACCCGCAATACTGTATGGGAAGCTGTTGTCCTATAAAATATAGCTGTCTGCCAGGAAAGAGGAGGAGAAAAACAGCAAATCTCAGGCCAAAGAAAAGTTAATGGACTTCAAAGCTGAAGCCTCAAGGAGGAGCAGAAGGAAGACTCCTTCTCCACCAAGGAAGGATGTTTTGTTTGACTCAGATGACTCAAAGTAAAGCACATCAGACTGCCATATATCCGATGAGGACTTTGTTGTATTCTCTAGACAATTCCGAAAGTTTATAGAGAAGAAGAATTAGAAGAGCAGTCCTTCCTCTTCCTCTCATCACAGGAAGAAATCCTCCAAGGAGGACAGGTATGGTTCTAAACCTAGTAAACAAATTTCTACTAATGCTATCTGTTATTGCTGTAAAATACGAGGGCATGTTGGAGCTGACTGCCCAGTAAAGAGAAAAGAGGATGGAGAGAAGAAGAACCATCACCAGTTTTGGGTTCATTGCCCACAATGTCTGAGATTTAAAGAAGTCAATCATGTCAATGATATACATGAAGTTGTATTTGATGTATGCTTAAGTTCATGCATGCATGTTAGTCCTTGAAACATTGATATGACAGGTATTCTAAGTTATGTGAAAGGTGGTCATAAAGTAAAGATATGGAGGGACAAAAATCTGTCTAAGTCCACATGCGTTGAGTGAAGTCAGTTCACTCAACGCCGGATGCAAGGGAAGATAATGGATAGGATGGAAATCGCCTAAGAACACAGGCATTGAGTGAATTCCATTCAATCAATGCCAGGTGAGTAAAAGCGTTGAGTATAGTCTCAACCTAGCTATTGGAAAGCTGAGAATGTGGCTAAGTCCATAGGCGTTGAGTGAAGTCCACTCACTCAACGTCATACAACAAAAATCTGTGAGATAGGCTAAGACAGTCAAAGCCTAAGAAGAAATAACAAGATTGTGGCTAAGTCTACAGGCATTGAGTGAAGTCTACTCACTCAACGATATACTACATAAATCGTTGAGTATAGCTTAGAAAGTCAGCGCCAAAAAAAAAATATGTGTAGATATTTGACTAAGTTCACAGGCGTTGAGTGAAGCTTACTCACTCAACGTCATGTGATAAAAACATTGACTGAAATTTAATCAGTTAGAGACTATGATATCACAGAAATTTAGCTAAGCCTAAATGCGTTGAGTGAAGCTTACTCACTCAACGCCAAGTGACAAATAAAATTTAAGTGTTATGGCGTTGAGTAAAGCTTACTAACTCAATGCCAAGTGACAGAACTCCAGTTAAGCAGTTTGGCATTGAGTGATGTTCAATCACTCAAAGCCTAGAGACAGAGAAAATTTTCTAAGTGTTTTGGCATAGAGTGAAGGTTGCTCACTCAATGCCTAATGACAGAAAATTTTTTAAAGTGTTTTGGCATTGAGTGAAGGTTTCTCACTCAACACCTGATGGCTGAGATATTTTTCTAAGTCTTTTGGAGTTGAGTGAAGGTTGCTCACTCAACGCCTAGTGATAGAAAATCTATCTAAGTGTTTTGGCATTAAGTGAAGCTTACTCACTCAAAGCCTATACTAAAGATGTTTGATTTTGGCCAAGTCCACAGATGGTGACGTCAATAAAGTCAACAAGTCAACAGAGTTCAAATTAAGTGCGGGAAAGCTACAGAACACGACAAACACTGTCGGAGGTCTACTGTACGACTTCTTCCGCTAAAGTAAGATGCAACTGTCTGCTGCAAGTGGTCCCCATAGCTTCCTGGATCTGTTAATCGATGGAAGATAAAAGGAAAACTTCTAAATGTTGAAACCACTTTTAGGGTTTTACTCAACGAGAAAAAGAGAGGCTGAACTTCATCTTCCTAGTCATTGCTGTCGAGAAAAAGCTTGAAGTCTTCCAGTAGAACAAAAAGTTCAGTTAGCTATAGCATTCTCTATTGCTACCGCAAGATCAGAAATACTTCTGATAAAGGAAGAGAGAAGATCCTTCAGTCTTCTGTAGGTTCAATTAGTTGTTTGAAGAACTCAAGATCTACAGATCTTCAGTCTTCTACAGCAAGTTCAGAAACAACATTCTGAGTTACTTACAGCAGAGGCAGCCTTTAATTGAAGAACATCTTCCTGCTGCTGTAAAGAAAGATAGAGCTAATAAAACTCAGCTCTAGGTGTTGACACAGAAATTTCTGTGTCAAATTAATTAAAACAACTGTATTTCTATAGGATCCTTTTGGATCTGAGTTGAAGCGCTCTTGAGCCTTAAGTAGGGCAAATTTGCTGGAGCTGTAAGAGAGTTATACTCTCTGAGTGTAGGATCCAACTTAGATCTGAGGTAGGTGATCATTTGATCACTGAGATGTGGGGCTTTTGAGCCTGAGGTAGGAGATTCATTCTCTCTGAGTTGTAGGGCACTTGTGCCTGAGCTGTAGGATCATTTGGATCTGAGGTAGGGCCTTTGTACTTGAGTTGTAGGAGAGTCATTCTCTCTGAGGTAGGAGCAAGTTTGCTATAAGCTAGGGCTCTCCTCCTAGCCTGAGTGGCAGGGCCTTTGGCTTGAGGTTGGTGATTTTTTGGTTACTAAGATGTAGGGCTTAGTGCCTGAGCTATAAGTCTTGGAGGAGACTGAGAGATCCTGAGGGATCTAAGGTGTAAGCACTTTGAGCATTGTTTTGGAGAAGTGGTTTGTCTAATTAAAAGTTAGAAAGGTGGAAGGAGAGTGGATGTACCCATAATCTGGGGAACCACTATAAATTCTATGTGTGCTTTTCTGTGTTTTTTATTTAATGCAGGTTCTTGAAAGCTGATAACTGCTAACACATCAAGCACTTAATGAAGAAACCTAAAGAAAGTAACAAGATACCAACAAACCCATTCACCCCCCCCCCCCGCTAGGTTGCAAGCTACCTTGAAAACAAAGACTTTCAAGTGGTATCAGAGGAAGGTTGCTCAAAAAGGATTTAACAATCTGAGTGATCTCCAAGGGTATCTATAACTTTGTACTTATGGGTTCTTGAGAGAGCCAAAAGGATCTAGGATCCATGAAACTCCCCATGTGCAGAAAGGTGAGTTTGGAATCTAGAAAGAGAGGGTTAGGCTATTTATGGAAGCCTATAACCCTAGGATCTTTGTGACAGTAAAGTAGGGACCCTTCATACTCATAAAGATCCGTTGCGGTAAGCTTTAAGGATTTCGTAGAAATCCGTTGCGGCAAGATGTCGTTTGTGATGTTTGTGTTTTCCTTCATTTCTCGAGTGAGTATGTGTAGCCGGAACTGGGAAAGGTTAGCTCCGCAATGGCAGTAGATGGTTTCCTTGGTGGAAAATGTTAGCTCCGCATTAGCGGTAGATGGTTTTCTTGGTGTGCGGGGACGTTGCAGTACAAATGAGGGATCGGGGTGGGAATGATTATGGATTGTGATGTGCTAAGGCGTGGCTTAATATCCGTGGTCGGCTGGCTATTCTGTGACGTGCAGGTCATGTGTGGAGAGTGTCCCGGCCAGACTAGTCCCCTTCTGTGAGACTGACGAGAATGTCAAGCATGGGGCAACCCGGGCAATGAGGCCAAGAGCGGGTAGGGTCCAACAAGGCTTCTTAGAATCGGTCAGTGTGTTATATGAGATCCTGACATGAGAAGTCAGAGCTTGCAGGCAAGCCAGGGTTTAAGACCATGAGTGGGTGGGGCCTTGGCAAGATTTCCATGTGGCGGCCTGTGTGTCGTTAGGGGAAATGTTGTAACCCCTTTGTTTGCGGCTCAATGCCAATGGGGAAATGTTGAGTACCCAGATGATGTGATGATGTGCTAGATGCATACGCGATAGGGTGCCTTGGGTGAAGCCTGGGTTTTACATACATGTTGCATAGTAGGCCCATTTTCTGTATATGCTCAATAGTAGAGAACGTGCATGTTGTTTGAGACATCGAAGCCTGTTCTTTATTACTTTACTTGTTTATGTATATTGTGTACGAAGTGCTGACTTGTAGGTTGGAGGGGTACCCAGAGGTCCGTTAGGGGCAGCCTGGAGGAGATGTGTTTGTTACACAGTTTGAGGTCAGTCTTTGCTGAACCACATTACAACCAAACTTTTACAGGGCAAGGATCGCAAGCAGGAGCTAGCTCGCAGGCCAAAAAAGCCTAAGCCTCATGAAGTGTTACCAGCTTCGCATTGGCTCTACTTTTGTGATATTGAATGTTTGATGCTCTTGACTTCCAGCTTGCACGCCGAGGTTGCTTAGGAGTCCCTTTGCACTTTGATATGATATGTATTGTTAGAGTTTTGGACTCTCATTTTGTTGTAAGGCCATAAGGCCGTTTCGATACTCTTGTGTATGTGGATAACTTCTAGTCTTGGTTGATGTTTCCGCTGTGGTTTGTTTATGAGTTTTGAGATTGGGTAGTTATATCAACTTATAATACTAAAGCTGTGGCGTCTGTATGTTGTGGGGCCCCGACCGAACCCATATTATACGGTCATTACAGGGGAGGTGTTACACAGATCTATTCACCTCGGTGGATGCACTCACTCCTCATGCCTGCATCATCTAGGATTTCCTGCATCACTCCCTCATGTCCAAGGCTGGGGAAACCAGGAAGGTCATGGACCAGCTGTCAATGGTGACGTACTATATCCTGGCTATGAAGTCCTTCAGTGTCTCTAATCTCATTCTTTCCATGATGCGCTACACCTTTTGCCTGAAGTACCTTGATCGCTAGTTGGTGAACACACTGCCTCTGGGTGGTGTGATACAGAGCTTCCTGATAGAGAAGTACCCGACCATCGACTGGTCAGCATACCCCATAGACAGCTGCCCGCAGATCTATAGAGTAGGTGAGATTCCTTCTTTCTCACGGGAACAGGCACATGCACCATAGCCACCAATACACCGTAATGGGTCCCTCAGGGAAACCAGCCGAGACATCTATGGCCCGGTGGAGGAGCAAGGTGGGGAGATCACCTCTTCAGTGGAGTAGCAGTTTATATTTATTTTTCATATTTTACTAGTTGTAATTTGTGATGTAATAAATAGGTGAACTCCAGACTCAGTTAGTAGTTATTTATCATGTGATGTGTTTTGTACTACCCTTGTACTCGTTGTGATTTTCTAATATCATGCTTTAATTAGTTTGATATCGTCGTCTTATCGTGCTAACTCCCAACACACACCAACAAAATAAAAATACACCACGTGCTAAACTAAAGTGTATTTACATAAAGAATAAAAACTTTAGTGAGCATATCGTGAAATAAGATGTACTGTAGTTTGTTTAGAGCTTACTTCACGCATATAGTGGATGTTACGAGATATGTGGTTTAGGTATCCAATTGTGACCTGATGGAGCAGATCTCTTGTGTACCCAAACACTGTGAGATACACCTAGGAATTTTATTGGTGAGGTTCCCGGTCGGGTAGTATAGGTCCGTCACTTTTAACTATGGGCCTCCACTCAAACTTTGGTTTACGCTCCGATTTATGTTGTAAATTTCCATTTATATTTCTACGAGCCTTCGCACGATCACCTTCAACTGAATAGTATTGCATCGAAGGCTTAACTATACTGAAAGTGTCCTTAAGGTTAAAATATTTTTGCTTAACATAGGGACTCCTAGAGTAGTAATTTCTAAAAGGACATCTACGTTCATTTGATTTTACGAATGGTGTAATTTGCTCATGCTTGTGAACCTGAATTTTATGCTTATGTCGATCATACGTACTAGCTTGAGGTTTTCTACATCCTTTCATTTTCTCAATTCCTGAGTGTGAACATTTGTTCATCATTTCCCTGGATTTGGCTTGATACGATACGTTTATATTTTGCGAATGTTTCTTCAAAATTTCTTTAAGCGCGTTAATTTTCGCCTCCAAATCCTTATTCTTATTTTTGAGATTCAATCTAGCTTTACTGTATGCAATTGTATTATCTTTAAGAATGACGACTATAGAGCTAATGTGAGCTTCATATTTATTTCTGTATTCTTCAAACGTCTCATTCATCTCATGTATTTAAACTTTATAGTCATCTCTTCTAGCACAGTCCCTTTTTGAGGATGAGTTTTTTATACCTAGTTTCTCATTTTGCTCCCTTGCAATTAAAAGCTCTTTCTCAAACACCTCTTGTTTTTCTTTTAATTTATTACAGTCTACACACATTATGGGACCATTGAATGAGGAGCATGAAGAGGAATTAGTAATGGCATCAGTAGTTTTTACATTTACCCTTGCTTTTAACAGGTCATTCTCTAAACGTAGTTTTGAGTTGATTTTTTTCAGTTTCTTAATTCTACGTCTAGCAGTACCTAGAATATGTAGAGTTGCATATACGAGAGTTATTTAAACATCTTACAGTGCTCTTGGATGGGGCTACATTTGAGCATAGAGTTTTTTGACACCTTCGTGAATTGCATCATCCATACCTGAAATTTCTGCTTCCCTTTCATGTGTTGTGATCGTCATGTCATTCTTCACAGATAAAGCTTCACTTGGTTCTTCACTCGGATCCATGAGAAATGTCTCCAACTCATCAACTGCAGCAAGTGAATCATAAGTAGACTCAAGAAATTTTGATATGTCATAGGCAGTGGGAAACACGTGAATGAGTTCAAAATTTCTACACCAAGCATGCAGAATAAACTATTCATAGCTTTCACATTTGTGTGACCCTCGTGCTTGGTTAGGTTACTTGGTGGCTTCATACACGTCATGTTCCATACCTCTATGTCTCGACTTATAAGGAATTTTTTCATTAACTCTTTCCACCTTTCATAGTGTTCACCCAATAATAGTGGCGGAGCTAATGATTTATCAGTGTACAACATTTCATCTCCATTGGTCGATTCAAGATCAGAGTTGGCCATTATTCCCGGTGGTGAAACTGATTTGTATTAACCTCCCTATGACACCACTTGTTGGATCTCATGGAAATCCTTATATGGGGGTGAATAAGGTTTTTCGTGTTTAATGAAATTTAAAATATTCTGACCCAGAAAATCGAGTTATGGAAACAACCGCGGACCGTTAGGTCACTAACGTGTGACGGTAAGTCTACGAACTCATTTTCCTGAACGAATTTGCTTGTACATAATAAGGAGTAATTCAATCTACAATCACAGCAAAAAACATTGAAGTAACAATAAATTTTTATTACAAGAATTTAAAAACACTAGAAGTTTTTACAATCACAAAATTGTGATCCCTGTGACTCCGAGGATTGAAGGCAGTGAAGAAAAAGAAATCTTTTGTTTTCTATACCAACCCGCTCCACGGACCGGTTGGCTCTATCCCTTTCTATCAAAGAAAGGACCTCGAGCCGGCTCTTCACCTCCACGCAAGGAAGTTTCTTAGAGCCCCTCTAGATCCTCTGATCTAGACGTACTTATCCCCTGGATGATTTTCCACGGAATCCTCCTCGGATTCTGACGTCCCTTACCAATCGATTTTCATCTCCACAAGATTTAGAAAAAGAAAAAGGTTACAAAAATAAGGATGTAAAAAATCTAAAAGATGAAGTTCTACCTCTTGGCGACTTCTCCGTTGAGCGATCTGCGGATGATGCTTGAGATCTTCGTATGATAGCAACCGATTGGCTCTTCATAGTCAGTGTAGATCTTGGATCGCCGGAGTTCTTCATTCATGAACGGGAGGGAGACAACTTTCTTCTTCTTTAATGGAGACCTTTTGGAATGGAACGCAAAGAGAGCGGCAGAACCCTAGAATGCACGAACTCCTGTCTCTTTCCGTTGTCAGATATCTCAGGCACAGAAATCGAGGCGGCCTTATATATTTCTTCGTAAAAATAGGCTACCGCTGGCATTAAGAGTATCGCCTGGCAGTACGTTCGCGCTTGATGTGCCAGCTGTCCTCCAAATTTGGAAAAATATTCAGAATGAATATTTTCCTTTTTCCATGCTAGCAAGGAGCGATAAGAAGATAGCGCTCGGCGGTAGCTCAGTCTCAACATACTCAATTCCTCGGAGCGTTGAGTGGACTCAACGTCTTAGAGCATTGAGTGGGTTACCACGGCGTAGTACCAAGCTAGTGCCAGTAGTAGGATTGTCTCAACATACTCAACGCCCTGGAGCGTTCAGTGGACTCAACGCCTTGGAGAGTTGAGTGGACTACCGCGGCGCAGTACCATGCTAGTGCTTGGGCTGTAGGATCTCAAGAGCTTTGTCAATTAATTCATCGAGCTAGCGTGGGCGGTAGAACTAGCGCAGATCGGTAAGTTCTCGAGAGCTCTTCCCAATTAATTCACAACTACCACCCAGCGGTAACTACTATCGCTCAGCGTTAGCATCCATAAGAGACTTTGTTCTTTGCTTGAACATGTCAACATGCACACTCTATCAACATAAAATGTAATCAAATACAGCTTGAGATTTGATATTCTCAAACATAGGGAATGTGAAACAACGATTCCAGCAGAAAGCACTCTTAACATCCATTTGATATTACTTAATTTGTTTATAACTTACAAATGCCAAAAAACATATGAATGAATTCATGACATGCAACTAGTGCAAATGACTCCTCAAAGTCCACACCCTCTACATATGAGTAACCTTTTGCAACCAATCGGGCCTTGTTTTTAGTTGTCATAGATTCACCATAAAGTTTATTTTCGTATACCCATTTCAGACTGATGATTGGATGGCTATCAGGACGATCCACTAATACTCAAACCTTACTTCTCTAGAACTAATTTAGTTCTTCATTCACAACCAAGAACCATGATTCATCCTTTAAAGCTTCTGAGATATTCATGGTTTCAATTTTAGATAAAAAAAACATCGGTTTGAGAAGGATTCATGCAAGGCCGATTGAGTTCTAACTACATGTGAGGGCTCTCCTATTGCTAGTTCTCGTGGATGTTGTTTTAAGAAATGTAGAGTGCTTGGAGGCCTATATACTTCTACATGAGTTGGAGCATCAACCACCATTTTTTCTCCTCACCCTTATCTCCTAACTGCACATCGTCATCAACTTCCTCCATATTTTGCCCAGGTTCTTTGGTTGGTGTATTTTCGTTAAAGTTCACGTGAGCTGATTCTTCAACAACTAAGGCTCGCTTGTTATAAACCCTATAAGCACGACTCATACTCGAGTATCCTAATAGGATGTCGTGGTCTGATTTTTCATCAAGTTTTCCTAAGTGATCTTTAGTGTTTAGAATGAAGCACAGGCAACCAAGACTCTAAGATATGATTCTGATGGCTTCTTGTTGAAGTAGACCTCATATGAACTTAGCTTAAGAATGGGGCGAAGCATGACCCGATTCGTCACAGAAGTACTCATTTCTTCCAAGGTTTCCAGACTCAAGAACGACCTTTCACCAACATCAGCACAAAATAAGGGGTTCGACAATGCTGCCCATACAAAGCCTCAAAGGGGGCAATCTGCAAACTCTCAAGGTAACTATTATTATAGGCAAATTCCATCAATCTAAGCCGCTCCACCCATGCTCCTCCGTGGTCCAAGATGCAACATCTAATCATATTTTCCAAAATCTGATTAACTCTATTCGTCTGACCAATGATCTGCGTATGACAAGTGGTTGAATATCTGAGGTCAGTACCAAACCCTTCCAGCAAACTTTTCCAAAAACGAGATGTAAACCTAGAATCTCGATATAACACGATACTTACAAGTACTCTACACAATCTAATGACCACTTCCATATATAACTCTGCTGTCTTCTTTATGGACTAACCAATCTTGACCGGTACGAAGTGAGCACACTTCATCAATCTATCGACTATGTCCCATACAAAATCATGCCCTCGAGGAGATCTCGACAAACCAGTAATACAGTCCATAGAAATAATCTCTTACTTCCAACTTGGAATATCCAAAGGCGTCTGCTTGCCACCAGGCCATTCTATGATCTGCCTTAACTCGATTACAAGTAAAACACTCAAAAACAAACTTGGTTATATCATTCTTCATCCCATACCACTAAACGATCTGCTTCAGATCTCTATACATCTTTGTAAAACCATGGTGGTAGGCTACACTGAAACCATGCACCTCACTACATATGTTTGCTCGAATATCCTCAACAGCGGGAATATAATATCTACAACGGTACTTAAAATTACCCACATCATCAATTGAAAAGTCTGGTAATTCCTCTTTCTCAGTTCTACTATGAATATGCTGCAAATCAGGGTCGTCGTTTTGATAAAGCCTTGTAAGCGTATTCCAAGAAGGCTCTGCCACTTCCAGGCTGCTTGGCGAGTCGCTACTTCCGACAGATATGCCAATTAATAAAACATCTTCCACCAAGGATTCCACAGAAAGTTTAAAGATCTGCACTGTCTTCCTACTCAAGGTGTCAGCCACCACATTAGCCTTACTTGGATGATATAGGATATCAACATCATAATCTGTGAAATACTCTAACCATCTACGCTGGCGTAAATTCAACTCCTTTTGAGTGAACACTTACTTCAAGATCCTGTAGTCCATGTAAATCTTGCACAACGCACAATACAATAAATGTCTCCACTGCTTCAAGGAATAGATCACTGTCGCAAACTCCAAATCATGAGTAGGGTAATTATTTTTGTGAACCTTCAATTCCATCGAACCATACACAATCACTTTTTCGTCTTGCATCAAGACACATCCAAGCCCGATTTGTGATGTACCTACATAAATTGTATACTCTACTCCCTCGATAGGAAAAGTCAATACTGGAGCAGTGCACAATTTTCCCTTCAATTCCTGAAAGCCTCCTTTGCACTCATCGCTCCACACAAACTCAACATTATTCCGCGTAAGCTTAGTAAAAGGTGCAGACAATAAGGAAAATCCTTCCACAAACCTTCTGTAATAGCCTGCCAACCCTAGGAAACTCCTTATCTCTTTAGGTGTGGTAGGTCTTTTCCAATCCATAACAACGACTATCTTCTCTGGGTAACCTAAAATTCCATCCTTATTCACAACATGACCCAAAAAGGTACTTGGGGAAGTCAAAACTCGTACTTACTCAATTTTGCATATAGCTTATGCTCTCTTAAGATAGACAAAACTTGGTGCAGATGCTAAGCATGCTCCTCAGCACTTCAGGAATAAACCAGAACATCGTCAATAAAAATAACCACCAACTGATCCAAGAAATCCTTAAACACTATGTTCATCATGTTCATGAAGGAAGAGGGTTCATTCGTCAATCTGAAAGACATTACCAAGAACCCAAAATGTCCATGCTGAGAATGAAAAGTGGTCTGCGGAACATCCATCTCATGGATTCTCAACTGACGGTAGCCTGAACGAAGGTCAATCTTTGAAAACACCGTAGTACCACGCAACTAATCAAACAAATAATCTATCTGGAGCAAGGGATACCTGCCCTTTATAGTAACCTTATTCAATTCCCTATTGTCAATGCACGGCCTCAATGATCCATCCTTCTTCTTAACAAACAAGACAAGAGCACCACAAGATGAAGAACTTAGCCTAATGAATCCACATTGCAACAACTCGTCTAGCTGGGTATGCAACTCTTCCATCTTATACGGGGCCATACGGTACGGTACCCTAGCAATAGGGAGACTACCTTGCTCCAGATCTATAACAAAATCCACATTTCTTTCAGGCAGAAGACTAGGAACACTAACTGGGAAAACATTAGGAAACTCTCGCACAACAGGAATATGATTGACACGCGGCAAACTACGAACGGTTCCCAAAACAGAAACCAAATTATCACAATAACTGGAATCTAAAAGCTTCTGAGCACATACCGCAGAAATAATCAGAGATTCCTGGCGTGAAAAGCAATACACACTCCTGGGGTGGTTGTTGTCAATCTTGAAGTCCAAATGCTTTACCTTGCATTGGATAGCAGCATCATATCTGGAAAACCATTCCATTCCCAGAATCTAATCAAAGTTCTCCAAGTGTAACACTTTCAGATCGACAAAAGCTAAAAAATCGCTTAAAAGAATAGGAAAACTCCGTATACCCTGATCCGACACCACCGAGTCACGAGAGGGAAACTTAACGTGAAACTAATCGTCAACCTGATCGAGAGTCAAACAATGATGTTCTACGAATGTCCTAGCCACAAATGAGTGGGTAGCACCAGAATCAAAAAGAACGCGCACCCAACGATTCTTTACGTTAAACTTGCCTATAAAATCATATACGTAAGTAGCCGAACAACATCTAAACAACAGCTACGAGCTAAGAACTAGATTATAAACTAACCCGAGATCACTTGGGTGGACGTCTGCACTTCTTCCAAAGTTATCACATTTAGCAAGCCATTCCCTTTATCAAGTTGCGGCGACGGTAAGGCTTGAAGTGGAACTGGCTGCATCGGTGCTTGAGACCGAGGGAATCTAAACTTCAAATACCCTTTCTGTCCATACTAGAAACATACATTATCTTTACTCCAACAACGAGCAACATCATGTTCCTTCTGCTTACAAGAGACACAGACCAGATCTCCTTTGGTTATGCTCTGAATTGCAAGCACTTGTTACTACTTCTGAGCTCCCAACCTCTTGAAATACTTTTTGAATTGATGGCCTGGCCGGCCATGGAAACTACACACCTCCTTGCTTCCTTTCTTCGAAGCAGGGCTAGAATTCCGAGAGCTCTTACCATCATCAGACTTTCTCTTGTCCTTTCTCATTTACATACCACGATTCTTTGTGTTATCGATCGCTTCGACTTTCAGAGCAGCTTCTACTGCCTCATCATAATTCTCAGATCCATACACAATAACAAATTGCTAGATGTTGCTCCTAAGACCACCCAAGAAGTGCTTTACTCTGTTCGCTTCAGAGGCTACCAAATCCGAGGCAAACCTGCTCAACTTGCTGAACTCTATATCGTACTCACTGATTGAGAGTTATCTTTTCTTTAGATGCAAAAAGTTGTTCATCAAACGGTCTTGCTCGACTAACGACAAAGAATTCCTCAGCAATAACTCCTTGAAATATTCCCCCGAACATTCATTTGTAAGGTTCTCCTTTTCCCCTAACCACCAGCCCTTCACAAGGCCCTTTAGCTGGTAAGCGGAGACCATCACTCTCTAGGCAGCAAAAATTCCGGAATACGAAAGCATCTACTTGATAGTAATAATCCAGTCATCAAATGCCATGAAATTGGCTCTACCATTATAGGTAGGAAGTCCTAATCGCTAAAAATGCAATATCAAATTCATCTCTGGTGGTAGAAAAACTGGAGGCACCAAAGGAGCAGGAGAAATAGGAATGGCTTAACCCACTGCAGGGTCTTTCACTCTAGGCTGTTGTCCTGAAATGACAGTCAACAATTCCTGAATTTGCGATTGCATCTCAACCATCTGCCTTGACAGAGCCTCATTACTCTGATGTAACCCTTCAATCATAGCCTCACTCTGCACACCTGATGACTCACCCTCAGACTATGGAGTCGACCTCGTCGCAATATGCTTAGGCGGCATTCCTAATAGTACAACAAACAACTAATCAAAACCTAGCTTAACATTATAACTACTCAACTTAGTTCAGACCATACATGTATGGGTACTTGCTCTTGCTACTAACTTGCTCTGGGATTTTCATAAATGATGTTATGCTTAAATTTAGGATGGTATTCTAACATCTTATTGACTCATGTGCATAAACTATGAATGCATGAATTCTTATTCGTTTTTGTTTAAATCCATGTGTGTACATATGTCTTTATGTAGATCTTGGCTTGGCACGCGTGGTAATACTATGTTATGTCATGCATATTGTGATATACATTCTAATAAAGGCATTAATGCATGATATGAGCGGCGTACACATGAAATATTATGCATCACATACTACATAATATTGCATGTAAGGAAAGCAAAATCTAATGGGCATTCATGTGATGATTGTTATGCATCTCATACTACATAACAGTCACATGTTGCTTCCTATGAGGATCCATATACAAACACATATTATGCATCTCATATTACATAATATGCCCCATATACTTCTTATCATGCTTATGAGTGTAGTGTTTATGATTCGGCCAAGACATACTGATGACACATCAGTGTGTGTATGAAAAGGAACAAGACCACTAAAACTACATCTCTGATACCAAATGTCACAACCCGTATTTTCTCAGCATAAGACAATATATCAGAGTAAGAGAAAACACATGTCGTGATGCCATGCATGGAGAGGATAACTACAGACACTCAGGCAATAACCTACTCCTAACATGAGTTTTCAAAGAATTCTCGAGTTTATCATGAAGAAAATGTATTTTTAGTTAAGTTTTGACGGTCGTATCTCTCGGCTCAGTGGATCAAGTAGTCCACAGATAAAAATATAAATATACGTTGTGAAAAATATTTTACTTAATTCAATTATTATCCAACATGAGCAGAAACATCCAAAAGGACAACTCATGATATGCATACTTATAAATTTAATATAAGTATGAAAAGAGCTTTACGTTCATTAAATTATAGTTTCATTTATTTTTAAAAGATGTCATGAGTATGAGATAAGCATAATAATACTTTTATAACTTTGAAAATAACTAACATGCAATCTTAGCATAAATCTTTCCTAGAGAGCAAGTTAATCAAAAAAAACATCAAGAAAATGGAACATCAGCTAGAAAGTAAACCAATATCCTATAATAAACTAAAGTGGGCGTCCACAACCTGACACGAACCCACCAAACATCATGCATGACTGAACTAAAGAAATAAAACAACAAAACTATCTCACAATAGTGGGGAGAGAATCACTGCAACAACTGCAGAATAGCAACAACTACCAACTCTAACTGCTCGAACGGATACAACTCCGAGCCTGAGGCATTCAAAAGAAAAGAATACCTCGGTAAGAATATACAAGTGGCGATCAATGATCAATAGTAGCAATAATCAAAAGGGGACAAAAGGGTTACCAACTCAAATGCAAGAGTAACTGTCAAACTGCAGTAAATAATCATTATATAATAAGCAAATAAGAATTCTCAAACAATGTAATAAGAGAAGTTTCACCAAGTGCGAAATGAAGTCATGCTTCGATAAGATCTGCAAGAGTAAGAATAATAAAATATGTCCATATAATAAGGGGAAAGATACTGAATAACTCTAAACATGTGAATCATTTACACTGGATAAAAACGGCTCTGAGTCGGTGGCCCCATTGTCCAGCATGAACTATCAGACCCAAACATCTCAATAAGGTACTATGGTTGTGGCCACATTGTCCAACACAACCCTACAGTCCAAACATCTCAAAAAGGCACTATGGTGGTGGCCATATTGTCCAACACAATCCAATAGGTCATAAGAAAATGCAAACCACCATGTGTAATGATTCACGAACCGACATCAAGTTGGTGGTCCTTTATCCACAGCCAACCTAGCCACAACCAAACATCCAGAACACCAATAAAACCCAAGCATAACCTTAAGATTTCCTCAATGACAAAGAGGAAGGAAAATCCAAAAAATTCACCCTAAGGCCAATACTCGACGAATTGACTTCATTCGGTGAGAAAGGATCCTAAGTTCACCTTGATTCGTCGAATATACTCGACGAATATAAGAGACACTTGACGAATTCTACTTGGCATAATAGAACTAAACCTAGAAATAACTAACGAATCAGCCTGATCTTACTTCGATACTCGGCAAATCGGCGCATAATACTCTAAGTTCCCCTAGGAATTCGTTGATAATACTCCACGATTACTCCATACCTCAAGGACAAATTCAATGAATTTTACTTGGTAAAATTTAATACTTAACAATACTCAACGAAAAAGACTTGGTCATCGGATCACTCGATGCTTTCGGCGCCTAGACCACACTCGACGAATTCGTCGAGAATACACGACAAATTAGACTTCACTCAACGCCAACCGATTGAACTCGACACCACATCCATTCGACGAATCATACTCGACGAAAAAGACTGTCACCGAATCACTTGACTCATTTGACGCCTAGACCACACTCAACGAATTCATCGAGAATACTCGACGAATTAGACTTCACTCGACGCCAACCGATTTCACTCGACGAACTAGATGCCACATCCATTCGACGAATTTTACTTGGTCCAAATTCCATTCTTGTCGAATTTCACTCCGACTTACAAACCCATACTCGACGAATACAAGACAGGCGGCCTTCTATACAACCGGGTGGACTTCAACCTAGTCGAACCCTGCGCTACTCCTATCTTATAAGGAGGAAAAACAAGAGGAAAAAAATAAAAGCAAGGAACTTAGCAAGGGGAAGATTCACCACTTGCTTCAAACCTTCTGAAATCCGTTCTCACGAGCACTCCGCTACATGGATCGGCCACAAGAACTCCTTGGCAATAATTCCTGAAACGTTTCGGGACAAACGAGGGTCAATGTCATAAACCTAACGCCAAAAAAATCCATGAAACAGGGAAAACTTACTGTGCACGCATATATCTCGGCGAGAACTTTCTGAATATACCCTCTGACGACGATTCCTAGCATCAAAACCCCTAGAGTCGGCGGTCGAAGGCTTCGCGATATCTGTCGTTTTATTTCTCCCATGATTTGGTCTAACGGCTTGGGAGAGAATGAATAAGGTTTCGCTATAATGTACAAGCTTATATACATATATATATATATATATATATATATATATATATATATATATATATATATATATATATATATATATATATGTATATATATTATTAATATTAGCTAAACGTCCAAACGACAAGAAAACTCAAATCACCTCGGATTTTCACGAAATTCGCAACAAGGCTAAATATCAATGCTACAAAACCAACGACAAAGTTGAAACTAGATTCGACAAACCAAACTCGGTAAAATTCCCCGAAGCTACAACCTACTAAAATCCACCGAGTCAAAACCTCGGATTCCGATGAGCAAAATCATGCTCCAACAACGGCACTTGTTAATTACACGTCAACGTAACGCCCTAACATCATTATTACGTCAATACAGAAATTTAAAATAAACGTCGAAAAATCAGGGGCGTTATAGTGGTGAAGGGGCTTTATTCTTTCTCACCTTGGAAGGACACGAGTTCCATTCTATTGAGATACCTTATAATGCAGGAGCAAGATGCCACGTACTTTGAGAGTGAGATGCCCTATAGTGTGGGAGTGAGATGCCCTACAATGTGGAAGCGAGATGCCCTACAACTTTTGAGTGTGATTCCATACAGCTTGGGAGTGGGATGCCTTATAGATTGGGAGCGAGATACCCTGCAATGTGGGAGCCATATGCCTTACAATGCATGCTCGAGGTGCCCAATAATATGAGAGTAATATGCACTACAGCATAGGAGTGAGGTGCTCTGCATCTTGGAAGTGAGATGCCCTGCAACATGGGAATAGGATGCCATGCAGTATCGGAATAAGATGCCCTATAATGTGGTAGCAAGATACCATACAACATGGGATCTAGATTCCCTACAACGTAGGAGCGGGCTGCCCCATAATGCGGGAGTGATATGCCCTATAGTGTGAGAGCGAGGTGCCCAACAATGCGGGATTCCATTGCTTTGCTTCTTAGATGAGCCATGTTTACTGTCACTTGGGGCTACGTTAGGGCTTGTGGTATTCACCTAAGAGTTTTATTTTTGGGAGATCTGTATGGATGCGGAAGTCAGAAAGCAGTTGCAGCATTGGGTAAAAAGAGGAACTCATATGTGGCCATAAGTTCCAGCTTACAACTTATTATGTCAAAGGAAAAAAGCATGAAGTTGAGGTACGGGCTTTGCACACTATACTAGGGGAGGGACCTCTGCTCATGGTCTCTGACTTATTTGTGTCAGGCTGCTACGCAACCTTTAGCTAAATTGTCATTCTGTTATGAGGGTTTGTTTGAGGTGGAGCCCTGCACAAATTTCCAATGAGACCTTGTCATATTAGGCACTCTATCACGTCCATCAACCAGTTGCTGCCATGTATCTTGTGGTCATACCCACAATGGAAGTCGTAATATTATGATTGGTTTTCTCTTCTTGGCGCAAGCAGCTCTGGCCCGCGAAGCGCATCACTGTCACATATGGAAAGGAGAACGTTAGTTTGGGTGGTGTTTAAGGGAGTGTAGTCCTGATGTATACGAGTTCTTTAGACCTGCATGGATTGTCATGACGCCCATCATTTCTCCTAGGATCTCATAATGGCTCCGAATTCCACTTCCTTTTCAAGCTTCCATTAAATTATTATGAATTGCTTCAAATTCTTCATATGTTGTGACTTGAGTGTTGCCTCGACGGATAAGGTTGAGATAGTTAGGCACAATTTCTCTCATTAATATGCAGTGGAACTTTTCTTATCGGAGCCATCCAAGGAAAACACCACATAGGAGCTCGGGGTTAACCCCTAGGATCTACCATACCTCTATAGCGATGTGTCAAAAGAAATCCTTAAGCGGCTCTCACTTGACCTATCGGATCCCCGAGAAGTGCTAAGTTAGAATGATTTTCTAGTTGGAGATTTGTTGGTCTAGAGCATTGTAGATGCACATGATAGTTGCAGAGTGTCTACGTGCTACATAGGGTCTTCAAAGGTCTCAAATTTGGGGAGTTTGAACTTGGGTGGAGCGGGTGTGCTAGGACCTGTGGAGCAGCGTGGAGATGTGGTGACAACAAATCATTAAGATCCCCGACAAATCTGACACATTTATTGGTCTAGAGCATTGTAGATGCACATGATAGTTGCAGAGTGTCTGACGTGCTACATAGGGTCTTCAAAGGTCTCAAATTTGGGGAGTTTGAACTTGGGTGGAGCGGGTGTGCTAGGACCTGTGGAGCAGCGTGGAGATGTGGTGAACGAGGTGTTGTACATTTGTGGCTCGATGCCCCCTTTTCCATATTCCTTGTTAATTATGCATATTACATCCTCGCAAAAGAGTTCTCTATAGATCAGAGCGGCGACTTCCTTAGTCGTATGAGACTTCACGTTTGTGTTCCTGGGAAGCCCATCAGGTAAAGCGAGGTGTGTGGAGTTTTCTACATTAGACAACTCGTAAGAGACATGATCCTTGGAGCAGGTTGTATACCCAGGCACTATATGATTTGAAATTCATCGTAGTTGGCTTCCTAGAGTGACGATTGTATTGGGGGCATGATGAGTAGATAAGTCTCTTAGTAAGATGAGCACATTTGCTTGACGGCCCTTTATTAGGTGCCTACATTCTTCCCTAGATATTTGAGCTGTGGCAGCGGTGACACCTTCCTAATGTTGGGCGTTTCCTGCAGGCAAGTTGTAGGGTTCTGGCTCAATATGCTCTTTGCTGCTGCACCTTTGGTGATTCGTGCACATCACCTGGCCATTGTTATCAGTTAAGAAGCTTGCGCGGGGCAAGCCCAGTCCTCTTAAAATTGTTGCAGAGTTGGGAACACTTTCCCACAAATGACACCAAACTGTTGCAGGTCACCCGGTTTTCCTCCTATTCTGAGAATTGGATTGCTTAGCTCAGAGTCGGACCTAGTGCGCAAACAGTCAAATAAAACTAAGTAACAACGACAAAAGACCTTTTTATGTGGAAAACCAGGAAAGGGTGAAAAAACATGCAGTTGAATCAGTGTCTGACCAAAATCCACTATCTTTCTTTTGTTTTCAAGTATTTGGAGTTTCTTAGAGGGTGGCGGGACACATCTCCGTTATAAGATTTGAGAACAAATAGAAAAAGAAAAAAAGTAAGTCCACAGAGTTTTTATGATGCATCCACGATAGCGTTTGTTGGTGCCTTCTCCGATGCTCACTAGAGCAACCAAGTGAGTATTGAACGTTAAGCGAACTAGGAAGAGAGCAGAGAGAATCTCAGGTGAAGGATCGATCTAAGTCTCACGTTCTCTCCGAAAGACTTCAGAACTCTCTACAGTCTCTAGAGTTGCTTGTCTTCAACTGAAGGTTTGAATACCTTTTTATAGCTTTCTAAATAGACGTGTTGGTAGGAGTGCAAGTTGAGTTGAGCCGACTCATAAGCTTGATGAGCCGACTCCAAAAAAGCATTACTTGAGTAGGAGCCACTTCGAGCTCGATGAGCTCGAGCTCAAGCTCGGCTGCTCTTGTTTATGAACTCGCCAGGTTTTTTATTTCTAAAAAATATATGAATGTAAAAAAGGACTAATGAGCTGAAAAGCTTATGAGTAGCTCGCGCTCGTGAGCTCGAACTCCTTATATTGGTCTCGAGCTCGAGCGATGAAAAAGGAGCTCGACGAGCTCGAGCTCGAAATGTTTAACTCGTGCTAGAGAATTTTATCAAGCTCGACTAATTTACACACCTACGTGTTGGTAATTATGTTCGGCTGAGTCTTGAGTTGGCGAATGACGTCGCTCTGTCACGGTCACCTGGATCACCAATTTACATAAAATGACGAATATGCCCGTCGATTGGTCTGGGTGGCAAGGGCAAGTTTCCCGTTGTTGATGGGACGCTTGCGGTGGTGTAGACGAGCCCCGGTGTGCGTGTGGAGTGTTGTACGCGCACAAGCAATACTAAGCGCGTGATAGGGTACACACACAATACTGAGCGCGTGATAGGGTGCGCGCGCTATGCACGCCGAAGCGGTCTGTGTGTGCGCGTTGTGCGCTCCTATACGGCACGCGCGCACACATTTTATGCACCCGAGCATTATGAATGCACACGGGCATCGCACATGCACACTAAATGCGCTCCCGCATGCGGTACGCCTGTGCAGCTGTGGTTTTGGGTCCCTTTGAGTGAGCGTGGTTCGTGTATGAGGCTTGCTCAATCGGCTTGGCTTGCATGAGCGGTTCAACCCGTTTGACTCGAAAATTTTTGAGGGAACACCAACCATTATAAATGTTAATTAATAGTAATATATATTATAATTATTATTATATTAAAGAAGTACTTTGCAGTAGTGGAGTTAATTTTAGCATTCAGTGCGTGTCTAACTATTAATCTCAGTAATCCAATGGAGAGAGAGAAAGAAAGAGTGAGGAGAGAGGGAGGGAGAGGGAATCTTTGTAGCATTCCTATTCCTACATGAGGGAGAGGGAGAGAGAGAGAGAGGGATAGGGGGAGAGATAGTGAAAGAGGGAGAGAGAAATTAATTTTTTAGATATATATATAAATGTATATGTTTTGAATAAAAGTTGTATAGGGAGAGAGGAAGAGGGATATTAACTTTTTAGATATTGTTGCAGTCAAAATAGACGCTCCTAAACCTGTCTAAATTCGGTCGTCTTAACCCGGGAGAGGTCGAGCACGCTATCAGTCAAAAAGTCAGAGAGTAGGTACACTGGGCGATTTTGAAGTGGAAAAACCCTTCAACTGAGTAAAAAATCACGCGATGGGGACTGTGCCAATCGAACTTCACTATCTGCTGGCAATTACTATTTTCACATAGAATTGAGAGCGACATGACACTTCTCGTTACACTTTGGAGGTGAGAGAGAATTTTTGGCTCGCGATGGGCAACAGGCTGCTCCACACGAGGCTTGTTTGCAGGGAGGACATGGATGAGCGGGTTGTTTGTTGTAGCGGGATGCTTGTTGTGGCGGGGTGCTTGAAAACGGCTTGAATGTGACTTGAACGCAGCTCGATGATGGCTCGTAGGTTGCTTGGATGTTGCGGCTTGAAGAATTCTTTAATGTGGCTTGGATGCAGCTCAAAGATGGCTTGAGTGTGGTTTGAAGAAGGCTTGAATGTGGCTTGGATGCTGCTCGAAGATGACTTGAGTGCTGCTTGAAGATGGCTTGAGTGCGGCACACAGGAGGAATCCGACAGAACTCCAGCCTGAGGAAGAAGTGTTGGGTTTCTAGGAGAGATGAACATCACATGTGCGTAACAGAATAAAACAAGAAAACCCAAAGAGAAATGGATCCTGCGATAATCATTGATCAAGAAGTAAACATAACTTTGAATAAAAGTATAGCTTAGTGGAAATGAGTCACTACTCAACCAAGATTCTCCAAGGAAGTCCGTTGAACCCTTACGACTGGAGTTACGATTCAAGAAGTATATCAACGCCTACATGGGTATCCATACGAATAAGAAGAACCCTAACACTCTTGTCACACACGATCTAGATTGAAAGATGGAATACCCTCAACGTCTCCACGGATTGCTAGATCCGTTAAAGGAGAGGCGGCGGTGACGAAGATGAAGCTTAAGAAACACTTTCTGGCTACGGTAGTGGATCGGGACGGTCGGCGACACGGAGCAGCGACTGCGACTCTAGGTTGCGGAACTATTCTGTGGGGTAAAAGAAGTCATATTCACGATCTCAATCGATTAGGTCAAGTATATCTCAAGATAACTATTACCTCATCTATATATATATATACTGAAACAGTCGTTGCTCATAGACTAGACCGAAATCAGACTTAAAGAATCAAACCGGAGTTAACAACATTCGTAGATATGACACATGTATATACAACGAATTAATGATCCATTCATCAAGATAACATAAGAATATCGACGAATTCAGACAAACCAATTCGTCGAAACATTAAGAGAATACTCGACGAATCCAAGTCCAATTCATCGAGATGTTAAGAGTATACTCGACGAATCCAAGTCTAATTCGTCGAGAGGTCAAGAGTATACTTGACGAATTTAAATGAAGTTCTCGAAACATTAAGATACCTTTCTAAGAATTACCCTTGAGTCTTCTAACAAGTCACCTGGTCATCTATATTTAGAATATAGGTCCCTGGCTGAAAAACCTCCAAATCCATAATGTCATAGGTTTGGCCTTTCACTCATATCACATATGAGCAATGCCAAGACAAACTTTTCCTACTTATCCATTACTCTTACGTGAGAACGCATAGGATCACATTGCGTTGCCGGTGAGAGTAACTGTTTGACCACTTCTAGATCACAATGATAACACTAACAAGAAGAAAGTTGAGGAGCAAAAAAGTGAGAAATGAGGAGACCCGGGGCTCCTTTTATAGCCTTCAGTGGATGGTTACGGTAGTTATGCGTCTATCCGCACACCGTAACCAACCACATAAACATTTTCTAATATATTTAAGGATGCGTATTTTGTCATTAAATCTGCTATACGTAGACCAAATATTTAAAATAAAATATTCCCCCATTAACCAATATGGTTAGTGGGTGGTTACGCACAAAACGAGCAGCGATGATTGCGCTCGAGAGATCAAACGGCGGTGGAGGGGCGCCATGGGAGAATGTCCAAACTGCCGATGATGTTTGTCGGCGAATGGGGTTACGCTGCCCGAGCGATGGCTCATGGCCGTAGGAGACGGCCACGAGAGGCGGGGCGGCCGGCTGTTAGAACGGCGCCTCGTGGCCACAGGAGGCGCCGCGATAGGCGGGTTGGCCGGCCGGCCGGCCTGCCAAGAGGTGCCTCGCGACCTCGGGAAGCAGCCATGAGGGGCGGGACGGCCGTGCACGGCCGGCCAGCTGGCCGGTGCCTCTCGCCCCGGAAGGCGGCCACGAGTGGCAGGGCGGCCGGGCAGGACTAGCCGTCTAGACGGCGCTTCTCGGTTGGGTGATGCAGTCGCGAGGGGCGTGGCGGCAGGGCTCATCCGACCATCTGAGTGGCATTCCGCGACCGCGGGATGCAGCAGCTAGCGGTGGGGCGACGCTTTGCGACTGTGGAAGGCGACCGAGAGTAGAGCGGTGGTTGGGCATTGCCGTCGTGATGGCGCTGGTTGTCAGCATGTATGCGTAGAGGGAATGTGCGCGCCGATGGGGTGCGTCGATCGCACGCGCGGCGATCAAACCCATGATCACCACTATTTTGTGGAGATCATGGAGGAGTGGGCTATGTGCACAACAATCTCTCCATAAAAGGGGGTTCATTCTCATCAATTGCCTCTCGAAATTCTTGGTATCAGAAACCGATACGGGTGAAGAATGAGGATTTCTTCCCTTGAGAGCTTATGACAAGGATTGCGATGATGGCGAATGGTGAAAGTCCAGAGAAGGAAGACAGCGGCTCCCTGCAAATTCAGGTAAGTCGTTAGGGCGGGGGAACACGACGAGGACGAATGCAGGAGCGTGCAACTAGAGGTGGGCTCGGTCACGGGTGCGCGTGGTTGTGTCCTTGCGGGAACTTATTCGCGCATGTGCGTGCTCGGGCACGCGATCAGGAGACCCCGTGGACACCTATGCGTGTGCGGGTACGGGCGCGCACGCTCACCTGGGTGCACGTACGCCAGACCGTGCGTGCAGACTTGCGCTCACCAGGATACGCGGGCACTTGGTCGCACGACTTAGTCGTGCGGCCTAATGTGTGTACGCACTGGTCTTGCGCGCACCTGCGCGCGGGGGCACCAGGCCGCGTGCATGGATTTTTGAACTCACCAGTGTGCTCGCGCACCTGGTCGTACGGTCTAGTTTGCGCGCGCACCTGGTTACACGTACTAGCGGTGCATGCACCTGGTCGTGCGTCTTGGGGTGTGCGCGCACCTTATCGCTCTCACATTTGGTCGCATGCGCACTTGTGCTGGCCACATGCTGTGCACGCGAACCCATGTGTGCGTGCACCCGGTTGCGAACGCACCTAGCCGAGCGATGTTGGGTGTGTATGTCCTTGGTTGTGCGTGTTGTTGGGTTCGTTCGAGTATGTGTGCAAGTGCGTCCATGCCTGTGCTAACACTTTTGTTGTGTGGGACTTAATTATTATTTAACAATTTTTGCTTCTCCTTTTATATCAGGCTTCAAAGTGCACCGCGTGATAGATGCATTTGCATTCTTCTATTACCGATGATCAAGTTGCGATTTGGAGGACGATATACAGTTTACCTACCAATCTTGAGGTGCGGATACCGCGTACAGATGAAAGGGTCCAAAACCCTCCAAGGGGTTGGCTGACGATTTGTGAGGTTACTCTGAGATCAGGCTTCCGACTTCCACAATGCGAGGAGGTGGTAGAAATTTTGAAGTTTTGTGGCCTTCTGATGTCCCAATTTACTCTGCTTGGGATGGTGCGCTTAGTAGGACTGGCCGTGTTCTTTAAGGAGAACGATTCGAGGTTCTCCTTAGACTGCTTTAGAGACTGGTGTGATGTTCTCGTTGATGGTGGTGGTCGTGTTAAGATTTTTAGTAACAAAAGTTTGCTTGATTTTGAGACCAGGACGGACCGTCGTCACGGGAATACTTTGTTTGGCTATGTTAGAAATTCTTGGGGATTGCCGAAATTGTGGAATGCGCTATCGGACCGTTATCGTCGCCAGAAAAGGGAAAGCGAGGGAGTTTTTCCCGATGCTTGGATTAACAGAGCCCCACGAGTTAGCCAACTGTCTTTTTAGTATTTCCTCATTTGTAGTGGAGAAATGTCTGTTGTGGTGCGTGTTATCTTCTGGTTTAGTGCGGATAGCCGAGACTTCTCCAGCTTGTGATCGAAAGAGGAAAGCTATTATGGCCATCCATTGTGACGATGGTATAGAGCCTGGCATAGATTCTATGGATGGGGAAGTTCCTGCTGGTTGTCAGGGCGAGACAACTTCTATCGTGGTTGATGTTCAGGTATTGGGATACTCTGCCATCAGGCCCCTCCTTTAGAGGTTTCTACTTCACGGGTATCCTCTTCTCTAAAGGCGATGAGCGAAGTAGTAAGTGAACTTGCTTGCTTTGATTTTCTTTTGTTTTTGATGTGTCGTACAAACTTTTCTCTATTTTTTCCTTGTAGATCGAGGCCCAGGATCATATTATTGTCACTTGGAATGATCTTTACGTGAGCTTGAAAGACGGATATTTGGCTCTTTAGGAGAAGTTTCGGACGTCGGTGAGCTCACTTGATACTTTGAGAGATGATCTTGATCAGGATATCTCCATATTTTGCGGAATTAGGTCGGATCTAAAAGCAGAATTGGAGGAGGCTCGAGAATCCTTGGAGGTGGAAAAATCTCTGGTGGAGAGGGCCATGTATATGTTGAACAATGCCCATGTGGAGATTTCTCATTTGGAGATGGAGCTTGGGGCGTCGAAGGCACGGGTGGAGACGCTTTCCTCTGAAAGCTGCGTGTTAGAGTTGAAGGCTGTCGGTCTTACTGAATACATGGATTCGTTGGATTACATGGGTGATCGTTGCTTGATTGTCGAGGAGGTTCATAAAGAGATTTGGACTAGAGAGGTGGAGCCTCAGATGGTGGACGCTCGCGAGCTCAGACTCAGGCATGAGGTGTCCAAGGCCTTTTGCCTGGTTGCAAGTAGTTTGAAGTGTCATGTATCTAGTCTTAATTTTGATGATATTTCATATGACAAGAGCCCGAGTCCCGATTCTAGTGTGGATGTGGCTGATGTATAGCAATGTGATTTCTTTATGCTTGAATGAATGTGTATTTTTGGTTGAGTTGGTTATATATTTGTCTTTTACTTTTGATGGTCATTGACAGTGTGTCGTTTATGTGTTCTGGTATGCCATTATTGTAATATGGTTGTTCTTCCCTCTTTTGACCCAAATGTTGTTTGTAAGTTTGACTTGCGGCGTTGCTTTTTGTGGGTTGTAATCGCGGCTTAGTGTGTCTGAGGCTGGCTTGTTGCTTAGTTTACATGGGGCTGCTCGCTTCTTAGTTTGCACAAGGGTATCTCATGGCTTGTTTTGCATGAGGGTTGTTCGCGGCTTATTTTGCACGAGGGTCCCTCGCAGCTTAGTTTACACGAGGGTCGCTCACAGCTTAGTTTTCACGAGGGTTTCTTGCGGCTTTGCTTGCATGAGGGTTGCTCGCGGCTTTTATGGATTGATCTCGAGGGGGCAGACACTGGCGAGGATGGGGCATAGAAAGGCAAGGTCGGTAAAGGGCTAGCCCATTCAAACTACATGTGCAGTCTTACCTAATTTGTGTGAGTGGGGCTCTCGGCTTTGCTTTATTTTGCGTAAGGGGGCAGTCCCTAGAGAGGTCGAGCTGTAGAAAGGCAGGGTTGGTGAAGGGCTTGCCCATTCAAACCTCATGCACAGTCTTACCTAATTTGCACGAGTGGGGCTCACGGTTTTGTTCGAAATTTATCAGGCTCCGCTGAAAGAAACACAATACAATATAAAAGATAAGTTGATGCACGAAAATGGAGAGGGTGCGGGTACTAGCAGATAACAGGTGTTCGTTCTCATTAGGATGAGGGGAAGAGGTTGATGAGGATGTGGAGAAAGCTTTTGAATACTCGATAGTGGAGCACGTTTGATTTGAGATGCAGGGATAATAGGAGGTTGATGAGGAACTGTCGAGCAGACGGTTACTTTGATGGTTAGGTTTGCAGGTTGATGCCGAGAGAAGTGTGAGGAGTTGAGAAGAAGAGGTGCCGCTTGCAGCGACAACAGAAGACTTCGCCCGTCACAGCTTAAATGCCACTCTTGCAATGGGTTTTCCTTTTATGTAAAAACCTGTGTTACTGTTGAGGTGTCCTTTACATGAGAAAGTAAAGGGTATAAGGGGAAGTGGCGGCTAGAGGAAAGAAGATTATAGAGGTCGTGCGGACTATGCAGAGACGTCGGTAGACCATACAAACAGATGATCACGCAGCTTGCTACACTAGGACGAGCGGACTGCGAAACCAGAATGAGAAGAACGTTAAGGTCACGTGGACTGGGAAGTTGTGTCCGCGGGAAGTGATGCCTTAACCTTATCTTTGCTGTCTTCCTCCCGAATGAGAGGTATGGGGGCTATTTACAGGCACAAGGAGGTGACGGTCTTGGTAACGTCACCCCTGGCATGTCGGTGAGTTGTGTGAGTAGAATGAGGAGTCCGCCGAGTCCGCGCCATGTTATGCGGATAGGAACCTATCTACTTGAGCTAATTTGTCGTTGGCGGACTGGGACGAGTCCGCATCTGCTGCACTAAGTGAGCCCGCGCCAAGCTATGCTTGTTGAGGAGTAGTCCGCCTGGTGTTGGGAAGAAGCGAGTGTCGGCTGTAAAGCTGAGTGGCGGAGTGTATATTGAGTCCGCCTCTGCTGCTAGGAAGCATGCTGGGAAGAGTGCTGTGAAGCTGGAGGGCTAAGTGGCGGAACTCGTAGTGAGTCCGCCGAGCCTGCGACGGACAGGTGGAGTCCGTCTAATGCAGGCAGACTGAAAGGTTTTCCGCCTATTGGGCGAGCTGGCGGACTGAAGTAGAGTCTGCTGGATGTTGTGCAGGTTGACGGAGAGTTGGAGCAAGTCCACGCTCCTTGGGCAGACAGAGATTGAGTCCGCAAACTGCTAGCGGACGAGAGCTGGTCGACTGGGCGACTTGTCGGACTGAAGAAGCAGGCCGCCCCTGCTGCTAAAGTCTGCCTCCTTTTGGATGGACAGACTTGCCGCCCCTGCTGGGCAGCCTGGAGGTTGTCCCCCTCTGTTGGGCAAACTGAAGGTAGATCGATGACTGTCGGGCAGACAGAGGTGGAGTAGGTTCCACCTGCTGGTGGTCAACCTGGAGAGTTGTAGCCTGCCCGGCGACATGAAGCTTGTTGCGTACTGTTGGGTGACCTGGAGGCAGATTGCCTACTTCTTGGCAGACTGATATGTCACGGAGAGATGTCCGCACCTGTATAAAGGGTGGTTGCCTGATGATAATGTAACCTTGCTGGTCGAGCGACCTGCAGGAGAGGGCTGGAGAACAGACCGTGCATCCTACTGGGCATGAGGCTACAAAGCGGTCTGGGCAGATATCAATGTCACTCCGCAATAGTTGGGTAGTCCGCAGCTGTAAGAATGGAACAAACTATCGTATGGTTAGTCATTCTATCCGCGCAGGATGCAGGGGCGGACTGCGGGAATAGTCTGCATCCCCTGAAGAATAAGTGGCTGCTGAGCAACCCGGGCGGTTAGACCGGGGAGACCGCCCTAGTTGTACGGCCTGAGCAGACAGAGAAGTCTGTCCGTCCATCCTAGAGTACAGGTCGCGACCTCCCGGAGGAAATTGGAGCAGGCCGTGACTTGCAAGCTAGCTACCTTGGGAGGGCTTGCTAATTTCTGAGCTAACATAATCCCCACACTTTTTTAAGTCCTGAAGGGAACTTCGAAAAAGTAGGAGAACCACGAAAATCACGATCCACCTCACGGAAAAATAAGAGGTAAGTAGAGATAGAACCTGATGTCGCCCCTTAGAAGGAGTTTATTAATGCCTATTTTTTCCTGAAAAGGAAAAGTTAATGCAGGAGAAAAGAGGTACATCTCATGTGTACCTGAATTGCTTTTGCAAAATGAAGAAGACGTGAATGTCCACCATTGAGATCTACAAATCAAATATAAGAGAAAGGCACAGAAGAAAAATAACTTGCAAGTACCTGAAGAAGGCTTTCAAGCACATGTTAACTTCTGCAAAAGGAAGAGTAAGTAGTAGCAGTGAAAGTAAAGTAAGTTGCAAGTACCTAAAAGGAACTTGCAAATATCTGCTAATCTTTGCAAGAAAAGTGTAAGCGACAGATATGAAAGAAAATTAAGTTGCAAGTACCTGGATGGAACTTGCAAATATTTTCTAATCTTTGCAAGAGGAAAGAGTAAGCAACATATGTGAAAGAAAACGTAAGTTGCAAGTACCTGAATGGAACCTGCATATATCTGCTAACCTCTTTAAGAAAAGAGTAAGCCATAGATATGAAAGAAAACTAAATTGCAAGTACCTGAAGGAATCTTGCAAATATCCCTCTTTACAGGAAGGAGACCTTTGACATCTGCAAAAAAAGGGTCAGACTTTTCATGGAAGCATCTGATCCTAGGATATACAACACAGTATAGGAAGGACCCTTTATCCCAATGAAGACATCAGTCCTTGATGCAAATCTGATGACTCCAAAGTATTATTCCGAGATGACTAAAGAAGAAATAATCTTAGCTACATTGGATAAGAGGGCACAAAACATTATTATTAGTGCCATAGATGACTCAACATTCCAAAACCTAGTCCACTGCAAGACATCTAAGGAGATATAGGACACACTAGTTGTCTACATGGAGGGAACTGAAGAAGTGAGGGAGGACATGAAGTCCTTGCTTAATCAAGAGTATGAAAGCTTTAGGCAGAACAAGTCAGATGACATTACTATTTGCTATGAGAAGTTCCTCAGAATTATGAATGAGCTGATGACATATGGAAGAGTCTTCAACACTTATGAATTGAATGACAAGTTCCTCAGGTATTTAACTAAAGACTAGGACACAAAAATCTATGCCATCAGAGAAGTGGCCATACTTGCAGACACTCCACCACCAACCCTATTTGGAAAGCTGCTATCTTATTAAATGCATCTGATTGTTAGAAAGGAGGAGGAGAAAATCAGCAAGCCTACAGTCAAAGATATGTCAGTGACCTTCAAAGCTGAAGGCGCAAGGAAGAGCAGGAGAAAGATTCCTTCTCCACCAAGGAGAGTTGCTGATTCTGAGTCAAAAAGCTCAGAGACAGCACACCAGATTGCGACATTACTGATTAAGACTTTACTGCCTTCTCTAGGCAATTTCAGAAATTTATGAAGAAGAAGCACTAGAGAAGCAGACCATCCTCTTCTTCTTATCCCAAGGAAGATTACTACAAGGGCAAGAAGAAATCCTCTAAAGAGGACAACAAGCCAGGGCATGTCATAGCCGACTTCCCTATCAAAAGAAAGGATGCTGGTGGAAAGAAGGAACATAAGTAGAAGGGAAAGAAGGAGAAGTCCTTTATTGCCAAGAAGCAAAAGAGCTGGACTGACTCCTCATCATCAGAGTTAGAAGAGGTAGATGAAGCTGAAGCCTACATTAGGCTATTTACTGCTGAAGAAGAATCTATAGAAGCAGACTTCTTAAAGATACTAGCTGCAATCACTAGGGAAGCTGATAATATTGCCAGATCTGACGAAGGAGAAGAAGTCAGCCATTGCCTTGGGCTGATGGATTTGACTGAGAAAGGACCCAGCCAAGAGCACCCTGGCCCTAGTAAGGTACATTCTACACCTTCTGTGTCAGATTATGTAACTAGTCCAGAATCAGTAGCATATGCATCAAGAGATGAAGATAGTTCTGAATCTGAAGGATATGTCAATCAATTGATTGATGATTATGGTGAACTCCTACAAGCACTGAATAGAAGTAGGCTCCTAGCCAAAAAAACAGGCTGAGGAGATTGCCTCTCTAAATCTAGTTATTTCATACTCAGCAAATATGCTGAACCTGTAGATAAAAGAAGGCAGTAAGCTGAAAAACATCATTGTTATTTAGATGGGCACAGTCACCTTCAAAAATGAGCACATTAGAAATCTTGAAGGTAAACTCCAAAAAGAGAAGGATTTAGTGGCTAAGTTCTCAAAGCCATGTTCAGTATTTCCTTTGATTGATTTGTTCTCCTCCCAAAAGGGTAAGAAGGGTTTAGGCTTCAAAGGGAGAACTAGAACTGCATATTCCAAAAGGAAGGGAAAAGCTCCAGTGCAGCCACTAGCCTCCAAGCCTCCAATTCCTTTCAGGAAAGTAGTGCTACCGTCTAACAGGTATGACCATGAGAGAATTTATGGTCACTGGGAGTATGGTGTTAAGAATGGCAAGGGTGCTAGTGCCTACAAGGCAGCCCATGAAGAAATATAAATGGCCCATCTTGGACCATTTGTGTTTGGTGTACCAGCCCCAACACTCAAAAATAAGGTTGCAACCCATTCTCATAGTCTGCTAGTCCATAATCAAACTAAAGGAAAGTCTGTCAGCACACCAGACTTGGGTATATCTGAAGATATCAGGAGCTTACATTCTGAAAAGAAGGCAGTTGTTGATAGGGTCTAAGATATCCCTAGTACCTCTGCTGCCAAACAAATCCCAAATCAGGCTGTGGCTGGAAGACTTAAGAAAAAGGCTGTTGTACCTACTGGAATGAGAGCTGCTGATTGCTACACTATAAAGCCAGCCCTTAAAAGAAGGTACAATATTTATGAGTGTTGGTGCTCTAGCAAAGTGGGTCACTATGCTATTGATTGCTGGCATAATAAGAGTGTCCAGAGAGATAATGCCAGCTTGTTGGGTATTTTATCCACAACGTACCTGATTTGAAGAAGCCCCTGAACAAGCTAAGGTAAATAGACAATGTATTTGATAAAATATTTCAAGTTGTGCTTGCAGTTATTCCACGTTAAGTGCACACCAATGTCAGGGTGCAGTAGGTCAATATACACGGGTTTGCACGACGTAATCCATCGTTGAGCAGATCAGTGTGTTGGCCTACGTGTACTCTCTCTATTGGAGTGCACTTACTTTCAAGCACAGAGCTGTGATCTTGCAAGAGCAGACAAGGAGCAAGGATGGGTCAAAGAGTAGCTCATGGGTGGAAAGACGAAAATCCGTCTAAGTGTAAATCGACGAGAATCACCAAGTGATTCTCGCCGATTCGGCGAGAATCACTAGTGATTCTCGCCGAATCGTCGAGAATCACCGGCTGATTCTCGTCATCTCGATCCAGCTACTTCAAAGCGAGCAACTCCGATGCTAAGTAATAATCGACTAGAATCACTAGTGATTCTCGCCGAATCGTCGAGAATCACTGGCTGATTCTCGCCGTTTCTTTCCAGCTTTCTCTGAGCGTGCAAACAAGTCTACTTCGTCGAGAGTCACCTTTGATTCTCGACGATTCGACGAGAATCACCTCTGATTCTCGCCGAATCGGCGAGAATCAACTTTGATTCTCGTCGATTTTGACTTGGGCAATTTTCTTGAAACCACTGAACCGGATTCTGCCGCTGGCACTGTTTTGAACCGGGGTTAGGGTTTCTTCAGGTGGGACCCATAACGGTTATAATGAAGTATTTCCACCGTATAAATATACGCGCATTTTGAACAGATAGTACACACAGAAAGAAGCCGAGCGACGATCTTGACCTAAAATCGCGAAACTGCTCCGCCCCCGTCGTCGCCGCTCGTGTTAGTTGGTCACCGCTTTTGATCGAGATTCTTCCAGATCTCCCGGCGACAGAAGCTTAGCCAAGCATAGTGTCTCACGCATCTATCCAGAGATCTCTTGTCTCTTGATTTGTTGATCGGGAAAATCTTCCCCATCCGAATCGATCGAGACGATTGATCCTAGTGTGACCGTTGGAAGACCTTGCTAGCTTTGCTACGAAGACTGGATCTCCAAAGTATAGCAGCCGCACACCGTTGTCGCCGCCGATCCCGTGAACCAAGCCGCTGCCCATCTTGCCGCCGCCGGTTCCGGGGAGATTCTCTCCAAGAGGGATCTAGGGTTGTGGACTCTTCGTGGACTTCAAGAACACATCGTCAACGAAGAGGGACACCTTAGTCTCCAAAAGTAGTTTGTATTTCTTGTACATTCTAGTTTATTTTTGTTGTAAAGGAACGTTGGTTCCTAGTTGTAAGGGTTGGGTGAAACCCGTGTTGTGGGAGTGTTGTCTCCTACGTGTGGAAGGGTTCCTTCCGATAGTGCAAGGATTGGATTTCAATCCTGTTGGTGAAGTGACCGAGTCGTCCCTTGTTGGGAGATAGGTCGAAGAGGGAAAGTGGATGTACCCAACTCGGGGAACCACTATAAATAGCTTGTGTACCTTCTTTGCTGTGCTGGTTTGTTTATTTGTGCAGGTACAATTTTAATTCCGCAAAAATGCTGCACGTCACCTATTCCCCCCCCCCCCCCCCCCCATAGGTGAAGGTAGTTGACACTAGGTGGACTTTCAAGTGGTATCAGAGGCAGGTTACTCATCAAAAAGGTTCACACCTTGAGTAGAATCCTGCCACTAGTGTCAAGAAGAAGACAAACATCTACTATGGACGGGCTCAAGTACACATGCAAGATCTCAGTGTGCACCAGGCTCAACTTTCCTATCTGGAAGGAAAGGATCAGGTTCTACATGGAAGCAGTTGATCCTCGACTCTTCATGATCGTGGAGGAGGGACCTTATGTCCCCACTAAGGCCTCCACCATTGATCCTACCCAGAAAGTGCCAAAGAAAATTTCTGAAATGGACAAGGACGAGATGGTGCTGGTGGGACTTGACAAGAAGGCGCAGAACATTCTGGTCAGTGCGGTCGATGACTCCATGATGCAGAACTTCTGCAACTGCATGACAACAAAGGAGATCTGGCACTACCTGATTATCCTAATGGAGGGCACTGATGAAGTGAGGGATGATCGGAGATCCCTTCTGATCCAGAAATATGAGGCCTTCAGACAAGGGCCTAAGGAAGAGATCGGAGTCACCTTCGAGAACTTCCTCAAGATTGTCAATGCCCTCAAAGGATATGGAAGAGTGTTCACTGATGGTGAACTTAATGATAAATTCCTTAGGTCCCTTACTAAGGAATGTGACACAAAGATCCGTGCCATCCGAGAGTTTGGCAGACTTGCTGAAACAGACCCGCAAATTCTATTTGGGAAGCTGATGTCCTATGAGCTTCAACTGAACACCAGGAAAGCTGAAGAAGAAGCAGAGAAGGCTGCAGCCAAAGAAAAGACTGTGGCTCTAAAAGCCATTCAATCCAGAAAAGGCAAGGGTGCAGTTTCATACCGTGCCAGGAAAAAGGATGAGGAGGAGGACTCCGAGCCATGCTCCTCCAGCTCAGAGCTGTCTGAGGAGGATTTCTCCCTCATCACCCGAGAATTCAAGAAGTTCCTCAAGATGAGGAATCAAAGAAAGAAAGACGGCGCCTCCTCCAGACATCAAAAGAAAAATTATTCTTCTGACAGGTATGCTTCTAAACCGAACAAACATCGCTCCTCTGACATTATTTGTTTTGGATGCAATAAGCCAGGACACGTCGTGCCCGACTGCTACCAAGGCAAGAGAGAAAAAGGGAAAGAAGAGGAGCACAAATCCTCGAGAGATAAGAAGAAAGAGAGGAGCTACATCGCCAAAAGGCCAAAGACACTGAGTGAGTCTGATTCCTCAGACTCCAGTGATGATGAGGAAGCCTACTTCGGGCTGGTGGGTCGCTCCGACTCAGAAGGAGAATGCCCCCCATTTACTGGGAAGGTAAAAGCTCACACCCCTCTCTCCGACTCCGACTCTGATCCTGAGTCTCAGGATGATGACCCTGAGGATAGCCTTTCGGCCCGTGAAGCAGAGCTCCTCGAGAAGTATGAGCTTCTGCTCAACACTTTCGAGGAGTGCCGTAAGAGATTGAAGGTTGAGAAAAAGGAAGTGAAATTCCTTAAGGGTGAGTGTGTCTCCCTAAGGGAAGAGGTCACCAGTTTGATTTCTCTCCGACAGGAGCACCTTGACCTGACTTCAAAGCATTCAGAGTCTCTTAAGCTCCTTGATCTTAAGCAGGAGGAAGTCGACAAGTAGGAAGAACAACTTGCGGCAGAAAGGAAGATCGTCAAGATCTTCTCTATGCCAAAAACAGTTCTTCCAGTAGTTGATACCTTCTCTGCTCAGGCCAAAGGAGCTGGCTTGGGGCATGTAGGGGTATCCGGTTCCTCATCCAGGAGAAACAGGAACCAGAGGAAGAATAAGGCAGCCAAGAAGGCCTCTGCTGATGAAAAGGGAAAGGCTCCGCTCAGTCCTGTTGCGTTCAGAAAGCCTAGCTTTCCTTGCAACCAACATGACTTTGAATCAACCTTTCGTCATCATTTCCGGCCCTTGGTTGCAAAGACAAAGAGCCGATATGATGGTTGGTCTTTTCCCCGGAACTTCGGTGAGAGTGCCTTCAAGGCACCTTATGAGGAAATCCACATGGGAAATTATGGTCAATTCTCTAGCGGCCATAATGGAAAGCAGGCACCAAGAGTCAAGCCTGTTATACTGACGAAACAGAAGGTGAAGAAGTCATGTGACTGCAATCACTATGAGGCCTCCACCTCCAGATCCAAGGCCCCGGCTGTAGCCACCATTCCCAGGGTAAGGCAGCAGCCTAGGAAGAGGTACAACAGATTTGACTGTTGGTGCTGTGGCAAATTCGGTCACTTTGACGTGGATTGTTGGTTTAACCCGAGGTATAACGAGACTCCCTATGTTAGCACTGCGAGGCCGACCACTTGTAAGGTTAACCAACCGAGGGGAAGTATGCTAACCAGGAATCTAGGACCCAAGTTCGATTGGGTTCCTAAGAGAAATTAATTTTGTTTTGCAGGAATGTCCAAAGGCCACCAAAACTCCAATCTGGTACTTGGACAGTGGATGCTCCCGGCACATGACTGGGACAAGAAGCCTGCTGTGTGATTACACTCCAGTCGAGAATGGACCCAAAGTCATCTTTGGAGGGTCAGATCGAGGAGTCACCAGAGGTTACGGTATGATTTCCAACGGTATAATCTCTATCACCGACGTGGCTTATGTTGAAGGGTTAAACCATAACCTGATCAGTGTAAGTCAGTTATGTGACAAAGGTTATGACGTTAAGTTCTGCAAGGATAAATGTCTGATAATTTCACGTACCTCTTCTAAGACGGTATTATCAGGCATTAGGAGCAGAAATATCTTCTGCTTAGATTTTCTCAATTTAGATTCATCTACCCCCGTATGCCTTGTGGCAACAGGCAGTGCATCTCTTTGTGAACAATGGCACAAGAGATTGGCACATATTAATTTCAAAACAATTAGTATGTTGTTTTCTAAAAACTTAGTAAGGGATGCTCCCGTTATCAAGTGCATCAAAGATAGCCCCTGTCCTGCATGCCAGATGGGCAAACAGACACGGGCTACCTTTAAGAGCATTACAGACAAAGACTCTTCCCGATGTCTTTACCTTCTAAATATGGACTTGTTTGGTCCAATGCAAGTTCATAGCTTGGGAGGCAAGTCCTATACGCTAGTGATAGTTGATGATCATTCTCGGTTTACATGGGTGTTCTTCTTAAAACGAAAGTCGGATACGTTTGACATCTTCACTAGTTTTGTCAAGCAGGTTCAGAAAGAATTTAACTGCCTAGTGGTCAAAATCAGAAGTGACCATGGAACAGAATTCGAATCTGGTGCTATGACAGAGTTTTGTGAAGAACAAGGTATCTTTCATGAGTTTTCCTCCCCGCGCACTCCTCAGCAAAATGGAGTTGCGGAGAGGAGAAATAGAACTCTCATTGAAGCCTGCACGACAATGTTGAAAGACGCTTCTCTCCCAGAATACTTCTGGGCAGAGGCTGTCAATACAGCTTGTCATGTACAAAACTGAGCATTGATCAACAAGCATCATCGTAAGACGCCTTATGAACTACTGAGAGGCAGGAAACCAACCATGTCCTACTTGAGGATCTTTGGTTGCAGATGCTATGTACTGAATAATGGGAAGTACCCGCGTACTAAATTTGGTGAAAAATGCTTCGAAGGCATATTCATGGGCTATAGTTCCCACAGCCGGGCATATAGGGTCTTCAATAAGAAAACCCTAGTGGTAGAAGAATCGATTAATGTTGTATTTGATGAAGGAAGTTTGCTTAAGAGCAATTCTTCCAGTGGTATTCTTGAAGATGCAGGCACACGACTTGAACAGCTGTGTCTCGATGAGACCGCTAAAGATGATACTCCTAAGTACGTCAAAGTTTCCACCTCAACGTCATCTGGGAATGTTGAAGATCTAAATGGAACAAATCTCTTATAAGAAGGAGAAGCCCAAGAAGTAGTCGAAGCTCCAGACGCCAGACTTCTAGAGCTCCAGCACGTGAGGGATCATCCTAGAGATCAGATCATCGGAGATCCTCGTGTCGGTGTCAGAACTCGAAGAGGTACTATTAACGAGATTTTGCATCTTAGCTTCCTGTCACAGGTTGAGCCAAAGAAGTTCTACGAGGAGAACAAAGATGCGGCATGGATTTTGGGCATGCAAGATGAACTACATCAATTCGAACGATGCAACGTTTGGACGCTGGTTCCCAGACCACCCAAGCAGAATGTGATTGGCACCAAGTGGATCTTCAGAAACAAACTAGATGAACATGGTGTCATCATAAAGAACAAGGCCAGGCTGGTGGCTCAAGGTTACAGACAGGAGGAGGGGATTGACTTCGACCAGACCTTTGCACCAGTGGCAAGGCTCGAAGCAATCAGATTGTTCCTCGCGTATGCTTCGCACAAAGGATTCACAGTCTATCAAATGGATGTGAAATCAGCATTCTTGAACGGAGACCTGAAGGAGGAAGTATACGTCGCTCAACCCCCAGGTTTTGTCAATCCTACTTATCCCAATCATGTATACTTCCTTAATAAAGCTCTATATGGTTTAAAACAAGCTCCACGAGCTTGGTATGAGACTTTATCTAGTTTTCTTCTTGAGAACAAGTTCTCTAGATGTAAAATAGATAAAACATTGTTTCTCAGGGAAGTCAAAGGCAAGATTTTGCTGGTGCAAATCTATGTCGATGACATTATATTCGGCTCAACGGACAACAATCTTTGCAAAACGTTTTCTAAACTTATGCAAGGAAAGTTTGAAATGAGCAGTATGAGAGAGCTCAAGTATTTCTTGGGCCTTCAAGTGAAACAGTCTGAGGATGGAATCTTCATCTCTCAGACGAAGTTCACAAATGAACACCTTAAGAAATTCGGTATGGAGAATGCAACCTCTATGAGGACTCCAATGGGATCCACTATGTCTCTGGATAAGGATGAGAAAGGTAAATCTTTCGATGAAACCAAATACAGAAGCATCATTGGATCCCTGCTCTACCTTACTGCCAGTAGACCGGATATCATGTTCTCCACATGTTTCTGTGCCAAATATCAGGTGAATACTAAGGAATCTCACTATGTCGCTGCAAAGCGAATTCTAAGATACCTTAAAGGTACTCCCAATCTTGGCTTGTGGTACCCGAGAAACAATGATGTCGAGCTAATAGGTTTTTCAGATGCTGATTTTGCAGGGAGTAGGGATGACAGGAAAAGCACCTCCGGGACGTGTCAATTCCTCGGACGAAGGCTTATTTCATGGAACAGCAAGAAACAGAATTGTGTAGCTACCTCCACAGCAGAGTCTGAGTACATCTCGGCAGGCAGCTGTTGCGCACAACTCCTATGGATCAGAAACCAGTTAGCCGACTACGACCTTCAGTTCAAGGAAGTACCTATGTACTGCGACTCCTCCAGTGCAATTGCAATTGACAACAATCCGGTATCGCACAGTAGAACGAAGCATATTGAAGTGCACTACCACTTCATTCGGGAGCACGTGGAGAACAAGGACATCTCTCTCTGTTATGTCCCCACGGACAAGCAGATTGCAGATATTTTCACAAAGCCCTTAGACGAAGCCAAGTTCAGTCTTTTCAAAACTGAATTGGGGATGCTAAACTATGAGGAATGAAGACTACAGAAGCTCCAGGCTCGTGCAAGAACTGAGGGGGAGCAAGGAACTTAAGTGTGAGCACAGGTGCAAGAACTGAGGGGGAGCAAGGGGTCAAATGCTACAGACCCCGATTTGCAGAAGCAGAAAAGGGGGAGATTACCCTCTCGGCTAAGGCTAAGGTGGCTCCAAGTTTGCTCTCAAATTAGTATTGGTAATGAATATCTCTCTCAACTCAATTTCAAGGTTATGATTTTCATTCCCATACGCCTTATTCACCTTAGCTTGTAGGGTTTAGGCTTCTTCAAATAGGGGGAGATTGTTGGGTATTGTATCCACAACGTACCTGATTTGAAGAAGCCCCTGAACAAGCTAAGGTAAATAGACAATGTATTTGATAAAATATTTCAAGTTGTGCTTGCAGTTATTCCACGCTAAGTCCACACCAATGTCAGGGTGCAGTAGGTCAATATACACGGGTCTGCACGACGTAATCCCTCGTTGAGCAGATCAGTGTGTTGGCCTACGTGTACTCTCTCTATTGGAGTGCACTAACTTTCAAGCACAGGGCTGTGATCTTGCAAGAGCAGACAAGGAGCAAGGATGAGTCAAAGAGTAGCTCATGGGTGCAAAGACGAAAATCCGTCTAAGTGTAAATCGACGAGAATCACCAAGTGATTCTCGCCGATTCGGCGAGAATCACTAGTGATTCTCGCCGAATCGTCGAGAATCATCGGCTGATTCTCGCCGTCTCGATCCAGCTAATTCAAAGCGAGCAACTCTGATGCTAAGTAATAATCGACGAGAATCACCAAGTGATTCTCGCCGATTCGGCTAGAATCACCAAGTGATTCTCGCCGATTCGGCGAGAATCACCAAGTGATTCTCGCCGAATCGTCGAGAATCACTGGCTGATTCTCGCCGTTTCTTTCTAGCTTTCTCTGAGCGTGCAAACAAGTCTACTTCGTCGAGAGTCACCTTTGATTCTCGACGATTCGACGAGAATCACCTCTGATTCTCGCCGAATCGGCGAGAATCAACTTTGATTCTCGTCGATTTTGACTTGGGCAATTTTCTCGAAACCGCTGGACCGGATTCTACCGCTGGCACTGTTTTGAACCGGGGTTAGGGTTTCTTCAGGTGGGACCCATAACGGTTATAATGAAGTATTTCCACCGTATAAATATACGCGCATTTTGAACAGATAGTACACACATAAAGAAGCCGAGCGACGATCTTGACCTAAAATCGCGAAACTGCTCCGCCGTCGCCGTCGCCGCTCGTGCTAGTTGGTCGCTGCTTTTGATCGAGATTCTTCCAGATCTCCCGGCGACAGAAGCTTAGCCAAACATAGTGTCTCACGCGTCTATCCAGAGATCTCTTGTCTCTTGATTTGTTGATCGGGAAAATCTTCCCCATCCGAATCGATCGAGACGATTGATTCTAGTGTGACCGTTGGAAGACCTTGCTAGCTTTGCTACGAAGACTGGATCTCCAAAGTACAGCAACCGCACACCGTTGTCGCCGCCGATCCCGTGAACCAAGCCGCCGCCCATCTTGCCGCCGCCGGTTCCGGGGAGATTCTCTCCAAGAGAGATCTAGGGTTGTGGACTCTTCATGGACTTCAAGAGCACGTCGTCAACGAAGAGGGTCACCTTAGTCTCCAAAAGTAGTTTGTATTTCTTGTACATTCTAGTTTATTTTTGTTGTAAAGGAACGTTGGTTCCTAGTTGTAAGGGTTGGGTGCAACCCGTGTTGTGGGAGTGTTGTCTCCTACGTGTGGAAGGGTTCCTTCCAATAGTGCAAGGATTGGATTTCAATCCTGTTGGTGAAGTGACCGAGTCGTCCCTTATTGGGAGATAGGTCGAAGAGGGAAAGTGGATGTACCCAACTCGGGGAACCACTATAAATAGCTTGTGTACCTTCTTTGTTGTGCTGGTTTGTTTATTTGTGCAGGTACAATTTTAATTCCGCAAAAACGCTGCACGTCACCTATTCCCCCCATAGGTGAAGGTAGTTGACACTAGGTGGACTTTCACAGCTTAACTGCCAGAAGAGCTGCATGTAGGCATGTTCAATTTCAGTCTAACCTGCACCTAGGACCCGATAAGAATTGGGGTCCTAAGAAAAGATGATTTATTTGTTGTAGGTGAGTCCAAGTGGCCATACCCCTATATGATACTTGGACAGTGGATGTTCCAGGCACATGACTGGAATAAGGAGCATGCTGATGGAGTAGACTCTAATTGAAAATGGACCCAAAGTCATCTTTGGTGGTTCAGAAAGATGAGTAACCAAAGGGTTTGGTAATATATCTAATGGCATAATGACTATCACATAAGTAGATTATGTGAAAGCTTTACAACATAACCTGATAAACATAAGCCAACTATGTGATCTTGGCTATGACATTTCTTTCCTCAAGAATGAGTGCCAAATTAAGAGGAAAAGTGAACAAGGGGTCATCTTGACAGGCACTATGAGAGGAAATGTCTATTGTCTCAATTTTGTTTGTAAGAGTAAGGACTCTCCTATATGCCTAGTTGTAGATGAGAAAGCTTCCCATTGTGTCCAATAGCATAAGAATCTAGCTCATCTGAATTACAAGACCATAGGCAAACTCTTTATTGAAGAGTTAATGAGGAATGATCCTAAGGTGAAGTGCATCAAGGAGGGTATCTATTCAGCATGCCAAAAGGGCAAGCAAACGAGGACCTCCTTCCAGAGCCTTGATACTAAAGACTATGTGAGGTGTTTATACCTCCAACATATGGATCTATTTGGTCCTATGCCAGTTCATAGTCTAGGTAGGAAAGTCTACACCCATGTGGTTTTTGATGACTTTTCTAGATTTGTTTGTGTGTTCTTTCTAAAGAAGAAATCTGAAACCCCTAATGTCTTCCAGATATTTGTTAGGCAAATTCAGAATGAACTTAACAGTACTGTGGTCAAAATCAGAAGTGACCATGAGACTAAGTTTCAGTTTGAATGCATGATAAGATTCTGTGAAGGGAGTGGGATTCATCAAGAGTTCTCCTCTCCTAGGACACCCCAGCAAAATGGGATTGCTGAGAGAAAAAATAGAACTCTCATAGAGGCTTGTAGAATCTTGTTAAGTGACACATTTCTCCCAGAATATTTTTGGGCTGAGGCAGTAAACACTGCATATTATGTCCTTAACAGGGCTTCCATCACCAAAAACCGCAAGAAGACTCCCTATGAGATTCTAAAAGGCAGAAAACCAAACTTATCTTACTTCAGGATTTTTGGTAGCAAGTGTTATGTTCTAAATAATGGTAAGTCCTATGTGACTAAGTTTGCTGCCAAGTCCCAAGAAGAGATATTTGTTTGGTACAACAACAATAGTAGGACATATAGGATCTATAACTTGACTACTCAAGTTGTAGAAGAATCAGTACATGTTGTCTTTGATGAGTCAAACCTAATGAACTGTGAGCTGCCAAGCACCTCTTTTAGTTATGCAGGTTTAAAGATGTGATGGACAAGATTACCATCAGGAAAATGGATCCAGCATGACAAGATAAGGAAGAAGATGGGTGTTTGTTAAATTTTCTCAATGTGGTCAGCAAGGTAGCCCAAACGCCAAATTAATATCTTCGGAACTACCCAGTTCTCACGTTGAACCAGCGGAAAACCAAGGAACAAAGGTTAATCCCAACAAACAATGGAAGCACAAGCAGATCTTTTATTCATTCACTTCTTTACAACACGAGGCATACATAGCGAGACATGATTTCGCTAGTATAACAGCTGTAAACAGAAAGCACCAAACACCAAGCCGGGCGGACAGCACCGGAGTCCGCCGATACCGCCGAGGTCGCCGAGGTCGCCGAGTCCGCTGAGATCGCCCGAATTGAAGCTGCAATCCACTGAATAGCCATGGAGTCTGCCGAAGCCGCGAGGCCGCGCGGACACACCGTTATTCGTCTCCTGCTGAAACTGAACTGAGGAACACCCCCTACCCGCCTGAAGCCGGCGGACAGGTTATTGAAGCTGGCAAAGATGAAATAGAGCTGACAAGCCGCAGAGCGACCTCCTGCTGAATCCGCAGAGATCGCACAACTTCCAAGTACTTGACCGAAGTCAAAGCAAAACTCCTTGCTCCTTGAAGCTACCCGCGCAACCTGCACACAACAAACGTCAGCACTGAATTAATCCGCGCGGACAGACAAACTGAGACCTCAGCTCCGCGCCCAACCCAACTTACTGTTCACTCAAGTTACTGTAGACCTGCCAGGGGGGTCTTATTTATAGGCGAGGTGAGGAGTGTGGTCACCTCCCTAGAGATAGAGACACCGCCCCAGCCCGCGCGATAGCAAAACACCGTCCGCCGAGTCCGCAAGGACTTGGCCGGATACCAAGGAAAACCGCCAGGAGCAAGGCAACATTGGCGAACCCTCTCTAGTCCGCCCAAGCTATGCGGACAAGGAAACAGCCCGCAAAGCTTCCGACCACTGCAGGACAACAACCCCCTTAAATGGCTGTCCGCACAACCCGAGGCAGTCCGCAAGACTCAAGCCTCAATCCGCCATAAGTCCACGACCAAAGGCAGATAGCAACAGTCCGCCCGGTCACAACGGACTTGGCGGATATGACAGACACCATGGTCTTGGCACAGAGTGTGACCAAGTCCAAAACCATCATAGGCCAATGCGAGCATGGCGGACATAAACTCCTGTCCGCCAAACACCGAAGCACAGACCGCCAGCAGTCCGCAAGCTCCTCGCACTCCTGCCCAACGCAGCAACCATCTCCCGGACTCCAAAACCTGTCCGCCAGTGACCTCCACACCAAAGCACCTGCTGTACCACCAGAGCTCGACAAGGCCTCAGCCAAGCTCTAAGCCCAGTCCTAAATAGCCCATACTGCGGACACGAGCCAAACCGCCTATCAGCACAAGCTTGCACTGCGGCCACTGAGCAAAGCACCAGTCCGCAAGCTTCTATCCGCTCAGGCCGCTCCTTGGCAAAACCATTCAGCAAACGCCCTATCCACAGATAACAGGCCGCATAGTCCGCGGACTTCATGCAAACAACCCGCTCAGAAGACGGCTGACTTTTCACTAGACCTTCCACCAGGCCGCACATCACAGTCCGCCGAGTCCGCCTAGTCCTCCAAAGCTGTCCGCCCAGGCCGCCCGGCCTATCCCGTCAACCACTTCTACTTCACAAATTTCAACACTCCCCCTTGAAGTGGGAAGTGGTGACCAAGCCCAACAAGCTGCACAATCGCTCAAAGGGCCCCTTCGACAGTGGCTTCGTGAAGATGTCAGCAAGATTATCTTCACTCCGAACATGCCCGACCAGCAGAGACCCCTCCAACACCTTCTCCCTGATGAAGTTGTGATCAATCTCTATATGCTTGGTCCTAGCGTGACACACTGGATTGTTAACCAGTTTGAGAGCACTCTCATTGTCACCCCGGAGTAAAGTAGGCCATTGCACTTCTTCATGAACATCCTCTAGAAGCCTCCTCAAACAAACGACTTCCCGAGCAGCCAAGGTCGAAGCCTTATACTCCGCCTCCGTGGTTGAACCTGACACCGAGTCCTACTTCTTGCTACACCACGAGATGCTAGCTGAACCGCAAGTGAACACATAACGTGAAGTAGACCTCCGATCATCCGAATCACCGCCATAGCCAGCATCCGTGTACCCGAGCAACGAAAACTCCGAGTCCCTTCTATAGAGGAGTCCCATGTCAGAAGAAGCCTTGACATACTTCAGAATACCCTTTTCCGCCACTAGATGAGAATGCCTTGGTTCAGCCATATACCGACTTACTCGGCCAACAGCATAAGCAATGTCCGACCTTGTAATCGTCAGGTAGATCAAGCTCCCAACAAGAGCCCTGAACACCAAGGGATCATGAAGAACCCTTCCCTCATCTCGTTGAAGCTTCAGCCCAGGTTCCAATGGAGTAGAGCACTTCTTCCCTTCGCCCATGCCGAACCGCTTCACAATGCGATCAGCATACCCTTTCTGGCAAATGAGAACCCCGCACTCCTTCCTCTTCACTTCAAGACCGAGAAAGTGATACAACTCTCCCAAGTCTTTCATGTCGAAGCGTATAGCAAGCTCTGCCCTAAGCCTTGCTACTTCCCCCTCTGAATTCCCTATGATGATCATGTCATCCACATACAGAAGGACCAAGACTTGTAGCTCCCCCTTCTTCTTGACAAACAAGCTTGAATCTGAGTTGGAAGCAAGGTATCCACAGAATTGCAAGTACTCTGCAATCTTCCCATACCACGCTCTAGGAGCTTGCTTCAACCCATAGAGAGCCTTCCTGAGTTTACAGACATAGTCCGGATGCTTTTCAGAGACAAAACCAAGCGGCTGATACATGAAGATATCCTTGTCAATCTCTCCGTAAAGAAAGGCATTCTTCACATCGAGTTGCCACAACCTCCATCCCTTGCTAGCAGCCAAGACGATCACCACTCTTACTGAAGTCATCTTCGCAACTGGACTGAATGTCTCCTCATAGTCTTCTCCATACTGCTGTGAGAATCCTCTAGCGACCAGGCGAGCCTTGAACCGATCAATGCTCCCATCAGCCTTCTTCTTCAACTTGTACACCCACTTGCAAGTAACCGGAGTAATGTCATCAACCTTGGGCACAAGGTCACAAGTTTCATTCTTCTTCAGAGAATCAATCTCTTCTTTCATGGCACCTTCCCACTCCTTCACTCCAGTGGCCTTGTTGAAGTTTGCAGGCTCTTGCTCATCCAGAGGACCTGCAAAGAAGCAGGAGACAAAGCTCACTGCATTCCCATCACAGTACCGAGCCGGTGGCTTAACCACCCTCTTCGATCTCCGAAGGGTCGGCTCCTTGCTCACTGCTTCTGTTGCTTCTTTAGGCTCAACTCCTACCTGGGGCAAGCATTGAACAGTGCTCCCCCTGCTTCCTGAGCCAGAAGGCTCAGCCTCAGAGTTAGAAGCAACAGGAGCTGCTGGTGAAACAACGAGCTCCTCTTCCAAGCCTTTAGCAGCCGCCACCGGTGCTTCATCAACCTTGATACTTCCGGTTAGCTCAACCGAGCCACCTCCATATGACGTCAGCTCGTCAAAGACAACGTCTCTTGACACCACGAACTTCTTCGTCACAGGGTCCATGCATTTTCATCCCTTCTTCCGCTCATCGTAGCCAACAAAGACAAGCTTTCTTGCCTTCGCATCTAGCTTAGTCCGTGAAGCATCCGGGACATGCACGTATCAAGTTGAACCGAACACCCGAAGGTGTCCCACACTCGGCTTCTCCTTCAGCAACAGCTCAATAGGAGTCTTCATGTTGATAGGGCTGAGTGGCATCCGGTTGATGACGTAAGCAGCACAAGACATCCCCTCCGCCCAAAAGGACTGAAAGGGGAAACTAGATCAGATATACTCTAGAGGGGGGTGAATAGAGTATATGGTGCTTTTTAAAACACAAAGAAAAACTTTTGCAAAGCTTTACAACAATTGTTGTAATGAGTGTAAGCAGGGAAGCAGAAGTAAAACTAATCACAAAACTAAGCTATGCAGAAATTAAACACAAGAAAATCTAGGCCAGAAACAAAAAGAAAACATGCAGAACCAGATGACATAAGGAAATATAGTGGTTCCCCAACTTGGGTACATCCACTCTTCTACCACCCTAGGTAGGAATCCACTGTAGGATGAGTTGATCAGGTGTCCTGGGCACCAATGAGCTTTTGATAAGGTGCTCAAAAACCAAATCAGATTTTTTGATCAGGTGTCTTGCCACCAATGAGCTTTTGACAAGGTGCTCAAAAACCAGATTCAAACTTTTGAAGGGAGTTTGAAAAACCCTTTACAGAGAGGGGGTTGAGAGAGTTATGGCAGTCTTCTCTTTTCTCAATCAACTGAGAAGACTAAGTGGATTGATTTCAAAGCTCCCCCTGAGTCCTTGATCTTCAGGAAGAAGAGCTTTGCTTGAGGGTGATAGGCCTTCAAAAATAGATCTCCAGCAGAAGATGATTTCAGCAAGCTGAAATGTTGATTGTCTGGAGTCTTGAAATGATGTTGGCCTTGAACACTTGAGAGCTGAAGAGATCTGAAGAATGTTTGAAAGCTTGATCTCTTTTTGATGAGTGTTCTTCTGAATTCTTGTTGACAGAATATTTTTCAGAGTCTCTGTATATTGAGAGGTGTCCTATTCTTGTCAATCTCTATATGTTCTTGTCTATTCTCTGTCTTTATTCAAAAACATTCTATCTTTTATTCTCTGAGTCTGAATAGAATATTACTCTGTCAAAGATAGCCGTTGGTCTGCATTGATCACAGCCTTAATTGCATAATATGTTCTGAAGGAAAGTCCACTGAATTGTTCCTTGAAAAATCCCTTGAAACTTGCTCCAGAAGTAAATGAAAATGGCTGGCAGATCTTCTGAATTAAATGCAGAATAACTTCTATCTGATTTGAATTTGAATTCTGAAAGATAACTGAAATCGTCGAACTGAGCTCTGCTATCGTCGAGCTGAGCTCAGCGAACTGGAAAATGCAAGCAGCAACATAATCGTCGATCTGAGCTCAAAGATCGTCGAACTGAGCTCAGAGATAAGGATCCAGTGCAGAGTCAAAATCGTCGACCTGAGCTCAGCGATCGTCGAATGGAGTTCGACGATATTGCGAAGTTGAGCTCAGCGATCGTCGACCAGAGCTCGACGATACTATGAGGTTTGAGCTCAGCGATCGTCGAATGGAGCTCGACGATCTGTCAATAGTTGAGCTAGACGATCGTCGACCGGAGTTCGACGAATCGTCGTGCTAAGCTCGACGATTTGGACTTAGTCTCCAGAAAAACTTGGGTCTTCAGGGCAGCTTCCAATCCTAGCCTTCTAACCCTTAGACTCAATTCTAATTGACCTATTAAGCTATACAGAAGGTCAAAACACAGATTCCTAGAGACATAGTGATCCTGACCCAAATTAGTAATAGGGTGTTCCAACAATCTCCCCCTATTTGGGTTAGGAAAACTATTTACAGACATAGGAAAAACAAACAACATCATACAGTCAGAAAAACATAAAAACAACAGCAACTATCACAGAACCATCACAGAGATATATATAAACATGATATCCAGAGGGCAGTCAGAAAAACTAAGAGTTATCACCTTACAGAGTTATTCCTTTTCTTTGCCTTTTACCATTTTGATTTCTCTGTTAGGATCTAAAGCTTGTTGTTTGGATCTGGTATCATCAGCTGCACCCAAATAAATTTGCTTTGAAGCCCTGGGAACCACTGCAGCTGGATGCAACTCCATGTACCTGTCTGCATCAAAAAATTTGCTGGAAGCATATCTTTCTAGTTCTTTCTGTCTTTGTTCTGACATTGTGGAGATGTTGGAAGTGTCTAGGCCTTTCTCTTTGGCTTTCTTTATTTGATCTAAAGCAGCCAGCTCTTTCATTCTAGCAGTCCAAGCCACAGGATTCTTCTCAGGGTCCTCAAATGGAACAGGTGGCTCATACCTGTTGGAAGAAGTATCTTGAGGAGTCCTGGCAGTCACAGTTTCTCTGAGCTTATAGGGGAATGGACCTGAAGATGTATCAGAAGGAACATGTCCTCCCCTGGAGTAAGGGTGCTGCCTGGAATGCCCTTTGGAGTAAACCTGAGTCTCTCTTTGGTTTCCCCTATATCCTCCCCTTCTAGAGTAAGAGCCCCTAGACTGGCTTTCCCTTTGATAAGTTCTAGCATGAGGTTGGTAGGGAGCCTGGCTTCTAGCAGGGCCTGAACTTGCAGAGCTGCCACCTGCACCTGCATCAGGTGGAGGTGGTGGAGGAGGATGAGGGTGCTTGAACTGAGTGGAATCTTTCTCATACTTCCTCTTCTTCTTCATAGCCTTTAGCTGGTTCTTAGAGAACTGCATCCAATGCTCAGTGATTGGGCAGTTGTGCATAATATAGTAAGGAACATCATTATCATCTCTAACTTTGGCAGGAGGAACCTCTTCAATGCCTTACTTCTTGCTTTCCTTTTCTTTGCAATGGTGGCAGATGAATCATCAGAAGCAGTGTTATAATCCTCAGATTCAGAACTCTGTGCATCATATAAAGCATCAATCTTCTTCATCAATGTTTCTTTCAGTTGAACAGCAGCTGATGGGGCAGAAGCAGAAGGGGCAGCAACAGGAACAGCAACAGATGGGGCAACAGATATAACAACAGGTGCAACAGCATATGAAGCAACAGAAACAACTTCAGAAACAGCACTAGTAACTTCAGGAGAGACAGCAGCAGCAGCTTCAGTAACAACAACAACAACTTCAGCAGGCTCAAAAACAGCAGCCTCTGTCATCAGAGAATCCTGGGAAAAGGGCTCAACAGAAACAATTTCTTCAGCAGCAGGGATAATTTCAGAGGCAGATACAGCCTTTTCTTCATCAACAGCAGCAGTAACATCATCAGAAGCAGCAGTCACTGAATGAATAAAAGCAGAAATTATACTGGGGTCACAGCATGAGAAGGGCACCAGAGCCTTGGACAGATCTTCAGAGGGCTGGACAGCATTGGGCTCTGGGAGGCAGCAGTAGTATGCAGTATCAAATGTAGATAGCAAAGACCTTAGGTCTATTGCTAGGACTGGAGTAGCAGAGGCAACAGATGCAGGAGCAGCAGCAGTAGCAGAAGCAGACACAGAAACAGCATCAGTAGCAGCAGAAGCAGCAGCAACAGCAGCATGAAGGCTGGCTTCATAGGGCATCTCCCCCTGCCTGGATACAGATACAGCTGTATCAAGGCACACTGCTGGGGGTGCTGCTTGAGGAGTAAGGAAGGAGGAAAGCCTGGCAGAGAGAGCTGCCACTGACTGTTGTAGAGGAGCTAAAGAGGCCTCCATGAGAAGAGAGAGCCTGGGTGCAAGGAGCTCATACAACTGGTCAGCCAAGGCTGGGAGATCTACTTGCTCAAGAAGAGGAGCAGAGGTAGAGGGTACAGGGATGGCTGATGGAGCTGGAGGAGGAGGGCTGAAGGGTGGAATGAATGGCTCAGGAGAGGGGATGGTGGAGATGGAGGATAATGGGATGGATATGGATGGAGTGAATGTGGGTTGGGCAATAATGTGGTGGAGAAGGTCTTGAAAAGAGGTGGAAGAGGATGGTAACTCTGGAGGAGAGGAGGGGGAATCATCCATGTAGGATTCATCCAGAAGTGTGAAGGATGGAAGGGATGGGGATGAGGTGACATCTGGTGGGGGATAAGAGAATAGGGGATGGAAGTGGTCTGCTGGTGGAGATGAGATGGTTGCTGGAGATGGAATAGAAGTTGGAGATGGGCTAGAAATGGTAATGGGAGATGAAGCTGGAGTGGTGGATGGAATGGGTAGGGTTGGACTTGGAGGAGGAGAAGAAGCAGCACTAGCAGCAGGCAGGTCTTCTGCAGGGGCAGAGACCTGGGGGGGAGTGACTCTTAGAGTCCTGGTGCCTGAAGGGGCAGATGGAGAGGGCCTGCTGGGCTTGATGATTTGCCTGTCCCATTTCCCAAATAGGGCACAGGTGAGTCTCTTGGAGGCATTGATGTGCACTCCAGAGGAGACTAGCAGGGTAGGGCACTTAGCCTGAAGGAAGACTCCCAGAATTCTTCCATAATTCACAAAGGTTTTGTTTATCTTTTTCTTCAACAGATCAAAAAAGACTTCTCCCCAGTTCAAGCTTTTCCTATCCACCAGAGCTCCCATGAGGCAGAGCTGATATCTGGAGATGGTGTCATGGGCAGAATGTTTGGCCAACAGAACCTTGCCTACAACATCTGCCAGAAACCTGTATTCCACTGACAGGTTCCTCTTAAACAACTTGCTAGGGTTCCCCTCAGGATGACCCATCCTGGCAAGTATATCAGAGAATTCTTCTCCAGAAAGTTCAGCAGAGTCTTCACCATTCCTTAAACCAAAAACCTCTGTGAGGACTGTTGGGGTCAGAGGTACCTGGGTGCCACCAATGGATCCAACAATGGTGTTGTTGTCAAGGTTGTGTGCAGTATATACCCATTCTTTGATTTCATCAGAGGCAAGTTTGATTCTTGTGGTCATAAGGGCAGATAGATGCTGATCTTTGAATAAACTGAGGATGTCCTGGAAGACTTGATCAGTTGTGTTGAAGGAGTCTAGATCAATGTCAAAACCCGCATCAAATTTCATGGCGGCTAGCACAGCAACTGAAACGGCCACTGTACCTGCAAAAATCAACAGACAAAACGACCAAGTGTAGAACTGTTTGGAGGGAAGAAAATTTTGCAGAGAAATTGAAAGCGCAAGAGAGAACGACGGCGAAAAATGAGTTTTATATTAGGGTTCGACGCAGAAGAGGAAAGATCGTTGAACTCAGTTCGACGATTGAGGCTTCTAAAGGAATCTGAAGAGACTCCAAAATCGTCAATCTCCGTTCGACGATCTGGAAAGGCGTCGAGCTCCGTTCGACGATCGTTCAGTGAACAAAATCGTCGAGCGCCGTTCGACGATCGTTGACCAGAAGAGATAGTCCATACTATCAAAGGAGCGCTGAACTCAGTTCGACGATTCAGGAAATCGTCGAACTCCGTTCGACGATCTTTGGGGAAATCGTCGAGCGCAGTTCAGAGATCAGAGAAATTTTAGACACCAAGGAAAATCAGAATTTTGCCTAGTCTTGGTCCATTTTTAGCTTTCAAAATCTTGGGGATTATTTGAGACTTCCTCCATCTAACATTCCTAACTGATTTAGGAAGAATGTGTGTTTCTTTTCATCCAAAGGCTTGGTGAAAATATCTCCCCTTTGTAAATCAGTTGGAATATATTGCAGTTCAATTTTATTCTTTTCAACATTATCCCTTAAGAAATGATGCCTAATCTCTATGTGTTTTGTCCTACTATGGAGGACTGGATTTTGAGCTATGGAGATAGCACTTGTATTGTCACAAAAGATTTTTGACTTCTCTAAGTTGTAACCATAGTCTAGGAGTTGATTTTGAATCCACAGAATTTGTGAACAACAACTGCCTGCAGCCATATATTCAGCTTCAGCAGTTGAAGTTGACACAGATGTTTGTTTCTTGCAAAACCAAGAGACAAGTCTATCACCAAGGAACTGACAAGTTCCACTGGTGCTTTTCCTGTCAATTCTGCATCCAGCATAATCAGCATCAGAGAATCCAGTTAACTCAAATGCTGAATCTTTTGGATACCAGAGACCTAGATTTGGACAACTTTTAACATACCTAAGAATCCTCTTTACTAATGTGAGGTGTGACTCTCTAGGGCTAATTTGGAATCTAGCACATATGCATGTAGCAAACATTATATCTGGTCTACTAGCTGTAAGATACAGTAAAGAGCCAATCATTGCTCTATATGTTGTCTGATCAACAGGTTTCCCATGTTCATCAGCATCCAATACAGCATTGGTAGGCATGGGTGTTTTCATACAAGATGCCTCAGACATGCCAAATTTCTTAACCAGCTCATTAGCATATTTGGTTTGAGAAATAAAGATGCCTTCAGCATGTTGTTTGACTTGCAATCCTAGGAAGAAGGATAGCTCACCCATGCTACTCATCTCAAATTTAGAATGCATTAGGTTAGAAAACCTTCTGCACAATTTTGAGTCAGTAGAACCAAAAATGATATCGTCTACATAGATTTGTACTAGTAGGGTATGGGACTTATGGGTTCTAATGAAAAGAGTTTGGTCTACTCTACCCCTTATAAAACCATTTTCCAAGAGAAAGCATGCTAGGGTCTCATACCATGCTCTAGGAGCTTGCTTGAGACCATATAATGCTTTTATTTAATCTAAAAACAAAATCAGGATGAGTTGGAGAGATAAAACCTGGAGGTTGTCTGACATAGACTTCCTCTTTGATGTCTCCATTTAAGAAGGCACTCTTGACATCCATCTGATAAACCTTGAAGCCTTTGTGAGCTGCATAAGCTAAAAATATCCTGATGGCTTCTAATCTTGCAACAGGTGCAAAGGTCTGGTCGTAGTCAATTCCTTCTTCTTGAGAATATCCTTGGGCAACTAGCCTTGCCTTGTTCCTTATTATTACTCCTTGATCATCCAGTTTGTTTCTGAATACCCATTTTGTTCCAACAATGGAATGATCCTTAGGCTTGGCACTAGTTCCCATACTTTGTTCCTCTCAAATTGATGCAACTCCTCTTGCATGGCAATGATCCAGTGTGGATCTTGCTCTGCATCTTGAATGGACTGAGGTTCAATTTGAGAAAGGAAGCAGGTGTGCAACAGGTTTTGGTTGACCTGATTTCTGGTTTGCACACCAGCTGAGATTTCTCCAATTATCTGGGAAATTGGATGGTCTCTTGATGTTACTAAATCAACAAGGGGTGCTGATTGTTCACCAACCTGTGTTGTTGTTTCCTCTTGTGGTACAACAACTGGCTCTTCAGGTTGTGCTTCAATATGTTGAGCATTGCTTTCATCTTCACTGCTTTCATCCTCTTGAGCAACCTGTAGCTTGTTCATATCTTCAACTAGAGAGTGTTCCTGCAAAGGTTCTATGGTAGAAGAAATCTTCTCCTTGAAAGACATGTTAGTTTCATCAAAAGAAACATGAACAGATTCCTCAATTTTCAATGATGATTTATTATAAACCCTATAGGCCTTGCTGATCATGGAGTATCCTAGAAACACTCCTTCATCAGCTTTGGCTTGAAATTTTGCTAGATGTTTCTTATCATTATTGTGAATATAGCAAATGCAACCAAAAATTTTGAAATAGTCAACTTTAGGTTTCTTCCCTTTGAGTAATTCATAGGGAGTCTTTCCCTTCAGTTTATGTATCAGACTTCTGTTCAGCACATAGTTGGAGGTGTTCACTGCCTCTGCCCAGAAGGATAGAGGTAGATGAGCATCTGACAACAATGTAGTGGCAGATTCAATAAGGGTTCTATTTTTCCTTTCAGCTACCCCATTTTGTTGAGGAGTTCTAGGAGCTGAGAAAGTATGCCTGATCCCTTCACTCTGGACAGAACTCTTGCATAAGAAGAGAATCAAACTCTGTCCCATGATCACTTCTGATCAGGGCAATGTGAGTATTGAACTCAATCTTTATACATTTGAGAAACTCTGTCAGACACTTAAAGTTATCAGACTTCTTCCTTAGAAAGAACACCCAAGTGAATCTAGAGAAGTCATCTACAATCACTAAAGTGTAGGATTTCCCTCCTAGGCTTTGTACTGTGATGGGTCCAAATAGATCCATGTGTAACAGATACAATATCCTAGGTGAATCACTCTTATTAAGTGACTTAAAACTGTTTTTAGTTTGCTTGCCTAATTGACAAGCCTTGCAGAGTCCTTCCTTCTTGTAGGGGCCAGAAGGTAGTCCTCTAACAAGGTTGTCCTTGGAGAGCCTAGCAATAGTTCTAAGGTTTAGGTGTCCTAGTCTCTTATGCCATAAAACATTTGGTCTACAAACTGAATTGAATAAACAGATATCTATAGTAGTTGAAAGAAAATCTACTAGGTAGATGTTACCTTTCCTTTTACCTGTCAACACAGTTGTGTTGTCCTCTGACTTGATTTTGCATAAGTTTTGCTGAAGGTCACCTGGTAGCCTTCATCACATAGCTGACTGATGCTGATTAGGTTGTGCTTCAGTCCTTCCACATATGCTACTTTCTTGAAGGTTACAGAACCAATCTGGACTGCTCCATATCCTTTAGTTTGTCCAAAGTTGGAGTCACCAAAGATAACTTTGGGTCCAAGCTTGGCTCTAAAGGAATTGAGGTTGTCCTTGTTCCCTGTCATGTGCTTAGAGCACCCACTATCCAAATACCATTGCTGGTTAGATGTTGGATAGGTCTTCACCTGCACATAAAGCAATTTACTTGTTTTTGACCCAGTTTACCTTGGGCCTAGGTTGATAACCTTTAAATTCAGAAATGAAAGATATCCCTGGCTGACTCTTATATCCTTCAGGATGATATCTCCTTGGAGGTATAATCCATTCAGTATAAGGGTTAAAGGTTTGGGATGAAGAACCCTCAGGATTCAATTTTGACTTGCCTTTAAAAAAATTTCCAGAGCTCTGACCTCTGTTCGACGATCTTGGAGCTGAGTTCGACGATCTTGGGTTAGATCGTCGAGCTCCGTTCGACGGTCGACTATGGCTGAGGTCAGGTATATGGGATCGTCGAGCAGCGTTCGACGATCTTGGCTGAGATCGTCGATCAGCGTTCGACGATTTGTCCTGAGATCGTCGAGCTGCGTTCGGCGATCGTCGATCTTCATTCGGCGATCGTCGATCTCCGTTCGACGATTTGTGCTGGACTTTAGTTTTCTGAGGCAGATCAGAATTTTTCCTGGCAACCTCTACAACTCCCTTTCCCTTGTCAGAAATGAACTTGATAGGGGTTGTTAGAACAATAGGTTGGCTGGATGAGGCACCCAAGCCCAGTGTACTGTTGAATCTTGAGTTCACTGTGCTTGTGATGTCCATCAGCTTGATGCTTCTCCCATTAAGGATTCTTCAAGCTTCTTGGCCTCAGAGAGCTCACTCTTCAGTGAAGCTATCTGTTCCCTATAGTTCTCCAACTCCTGAGAGAGTTTGAGGTTTTCTGACTTTAAGCCATTGTGTTCAGATAATTGATTTCTGAGAGAGATGATCTCTTTCTCAGACTTTAGCAGATCTAAACACAAGTGCTTTAAATTCAGATTTAAAATCTTCTGAAGTAAAATCAAAAGAGCTGATTACCTGATCTTCTTCAGGTTGAGTCTCTGAGTCTGACTCTGACTTCTCTTCCTCTGAGTTGTGTTGTGAGGCATTGATTGCCATCATGCAGAACTCCTTTTCCTCTGCATCATCCTCATCATCACTTGAGCTGGAAGAGGCTTCTGACTCCTCTTCAGTCTCACTCCAGGATTCAGCAACAAATCCTTTCCTTGTGTGCTTATTTCTGCTGGAGGAAGGTTTGCTACTTCCATTCCTTTTGGAGTCCTTCTCCTTTCTTCTTTCTTTTCTGTCCCTTCTGTCCTTGTTCTTGTTTTCTGGACAGTCAGGAACCATATGCCCTGGTTTCCTGCAACCAAAGCAAATAATGTCTTTGTTATTGCCAATGGACTTGTCATACCTTGGCTTATCCTGCTCCTTGTATGATCTTCTTCTGAAGTCCTTTCTGGCCATCTTATAGAATCTTTTGGCCAACAAGCTGAGAAGTTCATCATTGGCTGTTCCTTTTTCTTCAGGCAGATCCTCAGTTGCCTTGAATGCTATAGTCTTCTCCTTTCTTGTGGCTGGTGAAGCAGCCTTCTGTTCTTCCTCTCTGTTCTTGATGAGTAGCTCATAAGATTTGAGCTTACCCAGCAAAGCTTTAGTGGTGATCTCATTCAGGCTTCTGGCATCTTTAATTGGCCAGATTCTTGAATCCCAAGTGCTGGGGAAGCACATTAGGATCTTGTCATTAAGTTCTGTCAGTGAGATCTCTTTGTCTAATGTCCTCAGTTCACTGACAATTAGACTCAGCCTGTTGTACATGTCTCCCACTGACTCTGTTTCTCCCTTCTTGAAGTTCTCATATTGGGAGATGAGATGGGATCTTCTGTCCTTTCTCTCATCAGCTGAGCCGGAGACAATTTCTGAGAGCTTGTCCCAAATTTCCTTGGCTGAATTGCATTCAGCTACTTTTTGAAAAATGTCATCTGACATTGTCTGAGCTAAAATGTTCATTGCCTTGGCATCAGCTACTTTCCACTTTTTGATGTCAGCATCTGTTCCTGATGGAGGTGGAACAGCATTTGTGCTTGTGCTCTCTGGAGGTCTTGGACACACTGTCAAAACAGAATTAAAAATATTTTCGTCAATAGAATTCATGTAGAGTTTAATCCTTGCTTTCCAAAGTGCAAACTTTGATAGATTGCACACTGGAGGTCTGGTGCTAGCATAATCTTTGTTTTGGGCCATGATTTGTGCAAGCTAAATCTAATAATAAAATACAAAAGAAGGATCTAGTTTGGATCTTGGGGTTCAGGTGTTAGCCTGTACAACCAAACAGATATGGTATGATTAACCAACCTCGCTTTGATACCAATTGAAAGGGGAAACTAGATCAGATATACTCTAGAGGGGGGTGAATAGAGTATATGGTGCTTTTTAAAACACAAAGAAAAACTTTTGCAAAGCTTTACAACAATTGTTGTAATGAGTGTAAGCAGGGAAGCAGAAGTAAAACTAATCACAAAACTAAGCTATGCAGAAATTAAACACAAGAAAATCTAGGCCAGAAACAAAAAGAAAACATGCAGAACCAGATGACACAAGGAAATATAGTGGTTCCCCAACTTGGGTACATCCACTCTTCTACCACCCTAGGTAGGAATCCACTGCAGGATGAGTTGATCAGGTGTCCTGGGCACCAATGAGCTTTTGATAAGGTGCTCAAAAACCAAATCAGATTTTTTGATCAGGTGTCTTGCCACCAACGAGCTTTTGACAAGGTGCTCAAAAACCAGATTCAAACTTTTGAAGGGAGTTTGAAAAACCCTTTACAGAGAGGGGGTTGAGAGAGTTATGGCAGTCTTCTCTTTCTCAATCAACTGAGAAGACTAAGTGGATTGATTTCAAAGCTCCCCCTGAGTCCTTGATCTTCAGGAAGAAGAGCTTTGCTGAGGGTGATAGGCCTTCAAAAATAGATCTCCAGCAGAAGATGATTTCAGCAAGCTGAAATGTTGATTGTCTGGAGTCTTGAAATGATGTTGGCCTTGAACACTTGAGAGCTGAAGAGATCTGAAGAATGTTTGAAAGCTTGATCTCTTTTGATGAGTGTTCTTCTGAATTCTTGTTGACAGAATATTTTTCAGAGTCTCTGTATATTGAGAGGTGTCCTATTCTTGTCAATCTCTATATGTTCTTGTCTATTCTCTGTCTTTATTCAAAAACATTCTATCTTTTATTCTCTGAGTCTGAATAGAATATTACTCTGTCAAAGATAGTCGTTGGTCTGCATTGATCACAGCCTTAATTGCATAATATGTTCTGAAGGAAAGTCCACTGAATTGTTCCTTGAAAAATCCCTTGAAACTTGCTCCAGAAGTAAATGAAAATGGCTGGCAGATCTTCTGAATTAAATGCAGAATAACTTCTATCTGATTTGAATTTGAATTCTGAAAGATAACTGAAATCGTCGAACTGAGCTCTGCTATCGTCGAGCTGAGCTCAGCGAACTGGAAAATGCAAGCAGCAACATAATCGTCGATCTGAGCTCAAAGATCGTCGAACTGAGCTCAGAGATAAGGATCCAGTGCAGAGTCAAAATCGTCGACCTGAGCTCAGCGATCGTCGAATGGAGTTCGACGATATTGCGAAGTTGAGCTCAGCGATCGTCGACCAGAGCTCGACGATACTATGAGGTTTGAGCTCAGCGATCGTCGAATGGAGCTCGACGATCTGTCAATAGTTGAGCTAGACGATCGTCGACCGGAGTTCGACGAATCGTCGTGCTGAGCTCGACGATTTGGACTTAGTCTCCAGAAAAACTTGGGTCTTCAGGGCAGCTTCCAATCCTAGCCTTCTAACCCTTAGACTCAATTCTAATTGACCTATTAAGCTATACAGAAGGTCAAAACACAGATTCCTAGAGACATAGTGATCCTGACCCAAATTAGTAATAGGGTGTTCCAACAAGGACCTTGGAACATCTTTCGCATGAAGCCAGCATTTGCAGGTCTCCGTCAGATGACGGATCTTCCGCTCCGCTACCCCATTTTGTTGTGGAGTGTGAGCACAAGTAAGCTCTCGTTCGATCCCGTGCTTCCTGCAGAAGTTAAAAAACTCGGAGGAGAAAAACTCACCCCCGTTATCCGTTCTAAGCTTCTTGATCCGCAAGCCAAGCCGGCCTTCTACCAACTCCTTGAACTCCACAAACAAACGGAAGGCTTCTGACTTCTCCTTTAAGAAGTACACCCAAGTATAACTTGAGTAGTCATCAACCAAGACAAGCATGTATCTGCTTCCACCAAGGCTGGCAGTAACCGTCGGTCCCATCAGGTCGCCATGAATACACTCCAATGGTTTCTTGCTTCTTGTTTGTGATTTATCAAACAGAAGGCGATGTGCCTTACCGTATTGACAGCCCGCGCAAACATGCCCATCAGCAAAGGAAGACAACTTAGGAAACCCCTTCACCAAACTTCCACTAGCCATCGCCTTCAGCTTGTCCATGCCAACATGCCCCAGCCTCTCATGCCAGATAGCATCGCTATCATTGGCCCTCATTCTATCAACATACTAATTGGTGGCAAGAACAAACAAGTTCTTCACCCTTCTCCCTACATGAGCAACATCAGCCTTCACCGCTGATACGTTGCGAAGGAACCTCACGTCTGTTGGCCCAAACAGAACGTGATAACCAGCATCCACTGCATTGGTCACCGAGAAGTGGTTTCTCTTCATGCCCGACACGTGATACACACTCCTTAACGTGAGTGGTCCCTGATCACTACCCAAAGACACGACCCCCTCTTTCTCTACTGCATAAACAGTATTATCAGCAGTGATAATAGCTTCATTACCTGAGTACGCCTGTATGGAGGTGAACTTCGATTTGTCTCCGGTGAGGTGATGACCACACCCGGAGTCCACGATCCACTCGCCATTGAAGTCCTCAGCAGACAAGGCCCGGACACAAGTGCCCGTCATAAAAGCTCCGCCCCATTCTGCTTCTTCACTTCTCGAGCAAGCTTCCTCCTTTCCCACAGCATGCCCAGGCTGCAGTTTGACCTTGCAGTCCCGCTTGAAGTGCCCTCGCTGATGACACCGGTAGCACTTCAAGTTCTTCTTCCAGTCCTTAGGAGCATTGCTCCTCTCCGGCGGATATGAAGTTGAAGTCTCCTTCTCACCAGCGACCTGCACCTTCTTCTTCTTCTTCTTCTCTTCCCATCCTTTCTTCTTGCCTGAGAAGAGAGCTTTGCTGCCTTCTTGATTCAGGTTCACTCCAGCCATCTGCCTTGCTAAGCTCTCCTGCGATGCAAGCAGATTCTCCAGCTCCAGCAAAGACGGCTGAGTAGCCCACCCTTGAACAGATGTAACAAAGGCCACATACTCCTTCCGCAAGCCGCGGATAATGTGCATTTTCATCTTCGCCTCAGAGATTGGCTCATCATGATCCAGTGCCGATAGCTCAGCACACAAGCTCTTCATCTTTAAGAAGTACTTGAAAATGGAAAGGTCTCCCTGAGTTTCCCTGGACAACTCATTTTCCAGGAACTGAAGGCGTGCCACATTCTTACTATTGAACAACTCATCAATGGTTGTCCAAATATCAGCAGTCGGCTCACATCCAACGATGTGATCAAACAGTTCAGGAGACACGGCCCTTTTCAGAATGAACTCCGCCATAGCATTTGTTCTTCGCCAGAGCCTAACCTGCTCAACAGTACCGAAAGCAGCAGTGATTTCCTGCCTGTCGTCACCATCGACGACTTCCCACAGCTCCTCGCCAAGAAGATAACTCTTCATGCATGACTTCCACTTCTTGAAGTTAGTCGGCGTTAAGAGTTCAATGCCCAGACCTCTTGCAAAGCTCCCTTCCATTGCAACACCAGTTGGCAACATTTCAGAAGCTCCGAGCAACAACACAGGTTGATCACCACTCAATCACTGAGTAACAACACTGGCTGACTTCCACTCACGCAACTGAACCTGGCTCTGATACCATGTTAAATTTTCTCAACGTGGTCAGCAAGGTAGCACAAACGCCAAATTAATATCTTTGGAATTACCCAGTTCTCACGTTGAACCAGCGGATAACCAAGGAACAAAGGTTAATCCCAACAAACAATGGAAGCACAAGCAGATCTTTTATTCATTCACTTCTTTACAACATGAGGCATACATAGCGAGACATGATTTCGCTAGTATAATAGCTGTAAACAGAAAGCACCAAACACCAAGCCGGGCGGACAGCACCGGAGTCCGTCGAGACCGCCGAGGTCGTCGAGGTCGCCGAGTCCGCTGAGATCGCCCGAACTAAAGCTGCAATCCGCCGAATAGCCACGGAGTCCGCCGAAGCTGCGAGGCCGTGCAGACACACCGCTATTCGTCTGCTGCTGAAACTGAACTGAGGAACACCCCCTACCCGCCTGAAGCCGGCAGACAGGTTATTGAAGCTGGCAAAGATGAAACAGAGCTGACAAGTCGCAGAGCGACCTCCTGCTGAATCCGCAGAGATCGCACAACTTCCAAGTACTTGACCGAAGTCAAATCCAAACTCCGGACTCCTTGAAGCTACCCGCGTAACCTGCACACAACAAACGTCAGCACTGAATCAATCAGCGCAGACAGACAAACTGAGACCACAGCTCCTCGCCCAACCCAACTTACTATTCACTAAAGTTACTGTAGACCTGCCAGGGGGTCCTATTTATAGGCGAGGTGAGGAGTGTGGTCACCGCCCTAGAGATAGAGACACCGCCCCAGCCCGTGCGATAACAAAACACCATCCACCGAGTCCGCAAGGACTTGGCCGGATACCAAGGAAAACCGCCAGGAGCAAGGCAACATTGGAGAACCCTCTCCAGTCCGCCCAAGCTATGCTGACAAGGCAACAACCCGCAAAGCTTCTGACCACTGCAGGATAACAACCCCCTTCAATGGCTGTCCGCACAACCCGAGGCAGTCCGCAAGACTCAAGTCTCAATCTGCCACAAGTCCACGACCAAAGGCAGATAGCAATAGTCCGCCCGGTCACAGCGGACTTGGCGGATACGGCGGACACCATGGTCTTGGCACAGAGTGTGACCAAGTACAAAACCATCAAAGGCCAATACGAGCATGGCGGACATAAACTCCCGTCCGCCAAACACCGAAGCACAGACCGCCAGCAGTCCGCAAGCTCCTCGCACTCCTGCCCAACGCAGCAACCATCTCCCGGACTCCAAAACCAGTCCGCCAATGACCTCCACAGCAAAGCACCCACTGTACCACCAGAGCTCGACAAGGCCTTAGCCAAGATCTAAGCCCAGTCCGCAATAGCCCACACCGCGGACACGAGCCAAACCACCTATCAGCACAAGCTTGCACCGCGGCCACTGAGCAAAGCACCAGACCGCAAGCCTCTATCCGCTCAGGCCTCTCCTTGGCAAAACCAATCAGCAAACGCCCTATCCGCAGATAACAGGTCGCATAGTCCGCGTACTTCATGCAAACAACCCGCTCAGAAGACAGCCAACTTTTCACTAGACCTTCCACCAGGCCGCACATCACAGTCCGCCCTGTCCGCCTAGTCCGCCAAAGCTGTCCTCCCAGGCCGCCCGACCTGTCCCGTCAACCACTTCCACTTCACAAATTTCAACAGTGTTGTCCAGGGGGAGCTCATGACTCACAAGCTGAGGATGAAGAACAGTCAATTGAAGACAAAGCAGTACAACCAGCTGAAGACAATGAAGTTCAGCTAGCTGAGAACAATGCAGAACAGCAAGCTGAAGCAAGATTGCCTCCAGCTGAGAGACATCTGAGGGACCATCCAGCACACCAAGTCATTAGTGATGCAAGACATGGTGTCCAGATAAGGAGCAAGAGCAACAACATAACCCTATGTTCAAGCTTCCTTTCACAAATATAGCCCAAGAAGCTTGAATAGGCTATCAAAGACACTTACTGGATTGGATCTATGCAGGAAGAGCTGAGCCAGTTCAAAAGGTGTAGAGTCTAGAAGCTGGTTTCCAGACCAAAGGGACATAATGTCATAAAAACAAAGTGGATCTACAGGAACAAGCTAGATGAGAATGACATTATTGTCAAAAAAAAGTCCAGATTGGTGGCAAAAGGATACATGAAAGAAGAAGGAATAGATTTTGACCAGACATTTGCCTCACTAGCAATGCTGGAAGCAATAAGGTTGTTCATTGCTTTTGTTGCCTATCAAGGATTCAAAGTCTTCAAGATGGATGTGAAGTCAACATTACTGAATGGAGACTTAAAAAAGAAAGTATACGTGGATCAGCTACTAGGTTTTGTAGATCCTCACTTTCCTAATTCTATTTATAAGCTTAAGAAAGCTCTATATGGGTTGAAGCAAGCTTCTAGAGCATGGTATGAAATATTGTCTACTTTCCTCATTGAGAACAAATTCTCAAGGGGGAAAATAGATAAGACCCTATTCCTAAGGAAATCTAAGGGCAAGGTCATCCTAGTCCAGATATATGTCGATGACATTATCTTTGGATCTACTGAAAACAACCTTTGTAGGAAGTTTGCCAAACTTATGCAAGGGAAGTTTGAGATGAGCAGTATGAGCGAGCTAAAAATCTTCTTGGGACTCCAAGTAAGACAGACTGATGATGACTTGTCCATATCCCAGTCTAAGTTCACAAGAGAGTTAATTAAGAAATATGGAATGGAGAATGCCACCACCATGAGAACTCCAATGGGGTCAAGTTTGTCAGTACGCAAAGATGAGCCAGGAAAACCTATTGATGAGTCTTTGTATAGAGGGATAATTGTCTCCTTTCTATACTTGACTGCTAGTAGGCCTGACATCATGTATGCTACATGTGTTTGTGCTAGGTATCAGACATTCCCTAAAGAATCTCATTATTCTACTGCAAAGAGAATTTTAAGGTATCTTAAGGGGACACCAGATCTTGGTCTATGGTACCCCAGGAATAGAGATTTTGAGCAAACTAGATTTTCAGATGCAGATTTTGTAGGCTGCAAGGAAGACAGGAAAAGTACCATTGGTACATGTCAATTCCTAGGTGGAAGACTAGTGTCATGGAGCAGCAAGAAGCAGACTAGTGTTGCTATCTCCACGATAGAGTCAGAGTACATTGTAGCAGGTACCCGATATGCTCAATTATTGTGGATACAACATCAGATTGAAGACTATGACATTAAGATAAGTAGAACTATTCTATATTGTGATTCTACTAGTGCAATTTCTATTATTAGGAATCCTATTTCACATAGAAAGACTAAGCACATAGAAATTAAGTATCATTTTATTAGGGAGCATGTTGAGAAAGAAGACATTTGCCTAGAGTTTGTATCCACTAACAAACAAGTGGTTGATATCTTCACTAAGTCACTAGATGAAGCCAAGTTCAACACCTTCAAAATTTATTTGGGTGCATGGTAAAGGTTTGTTCTTTTTGCAGGTGCTACAAACCTAGTGAAAAGCAAGATGAGAAAAGATGCTTGTTCTCAAGTGGTATCAATAGCTGCAGGACTAGAGACTTTCAAGAAGACTTTTCAAGTGGTGTAGATAATTACCAGTGATACTGAATTTCAAGTATTGTCAAGTGGTATCAAGTGGTATCAAGTGATATACAAGTCAGCCCTATCTAAGGGGCATGTTAGCAGCGACAATCCTGGCTTCATCTACATCAGCTAGGGGGAGAACACAAGGGGAGAAAAAGACCTGATACTCTTTCCTGACTATCTGAAGAGGTTAAAAAGGGGGAGAGATAGAGTTCATGTTTATCTTTGGTTGATCAAAGTTCAAGGGGGAGAGATAGAATATGACTATCAGAAAGGATCAAGCTCCTTCATGGCAGAAACACAAGGCGAGAAAGTCATGGGGAGACGAGGTTGATCAAGCAAGAGAGGATCAAGCTAAGAGGTAATCATCTAAGGTGTAACTCACCCTGCAGCAATCAAGGGGGAGTAGTTAAAATTCATTCCACTAAATTTAATATGAATATGCTTTTATTGTCTGTGTAATGTATATCTCATTGACTATGGTAATTGATCAGTGGTTTTGTCATCTTCAAATACGAGGAGATTGATGGGTCCATTGATCCCAATGGCCCTGATTTGATGATGTCAAATGTGTCAATGAGATAGACATAGTTGTATTTGATGAATGGTTAAGTTCATGCATACAGGTTAGTCTTTGTCACAATGATTGGATAGCTAGCTCCAGAGACAATGATAGGTGGACTCAAGGTAGAGCTGGAAACTCAGAAAAATACCTAAGTCCAACAGCATTGAGTGAGGCAAGCTCACTCAACGCCATTCAACTAATAGTGCTGAGAGAAGGCGGGCAGTCAAAACTAACAGTATTACAAAGGCAGAAATCG
>JBBWWR010000255.1:0-316020 GCA_039583875.1 Platanthera guangdongensis | reverse complement strand
GAATACCGGGGGCAGTCCTGGGATTAACCTTAATCTCTAAGTATAAAACCGTAGACAAGAGTAGTTTAATAAGTTAGGACATTGTTGTACCTTCTCGCCCGTGTTGGAGTTGGAGAGATTCATGATATATGCTCACCCGTTTGGGGTTTGAGGGAGTTGGCATAAAGACACTAATGTGCGTTCTCACCCGGGTTTGGGTTTTGAGGGATTCAGGACGGGATTTGGTCCTGCGAGCGGGAGGCTCGGTATGAATTACTTGCATGTGCATAAATATCGTGGCGGGGCATGCGGTACTGGCCGTTCGTCACACCGATGGCAGTACGGTGCACCAGGCGTTGTGAGAGTTAGAGGGGCCAGTGGGTTGTTTTACACTGCGGTCTGGAGGACGATCCCCGATAACACACATCCGACCCAACAAGACTGACGGGTTTGTCAGCAAAGCACGTATGCGAGACTCTAGAGTGCACCTTGGACGTGTACAGAGGCGTATGAGAGGGGTTGTAACGCCCCCGATTTTCCAGTGATTTATTTAATTTCTTATTTGACGTATTTGACGTCAGAGCGTTATGTTAGCGCGTATTGGTCAGGTGGCGTTGTTAGAGCGTGCTTTTAGCTCTTTAGGTTCCCTGCGTGGCTTGGTGATGCCTGGCAGCAAGATTCCCTAGCGAGCCGAGTCTGTTTGGTGACTCGGTGGAGCCTCTTGGGAATGCTTGTGTTTTGGCTTCGGGAGTTTTTGCCCGAGTTTTGTTCGTCGGATTTTGTTACCGACTCCGTCGTTAGCGCGTTTTGCGTTCGTTAGTTTTGACCGGCCAGATTTGGGATTTGCGTCGGAGTGGAAAATTTTATATTAGGAAATTATATCGGCTAATTTTAGACTTGCTCGTCAAGTTTCGTCGCGTTCCGAGCATTTTTGGAGCCTCGGCGCGCGATTGAAGTTTGTATGTTTTCGCGTACGCCGGTAACTTTAGAAATTATTATCTCGATAACGGTGCGTCGGAATTTGATTTCGACTTCGCCGTTGGATTCGTAGCGTCGTCATTCGCCTACGGTGCGAATTTCGTTCGTTTCGGCGCGCGTTTGACCCTCCGTAACCATATAAGAATATCATGTTATAATAATTATATATATTATTATATATATATATTTTTATATAAAGAATTTATATAAAAAAAATAAAATAAAAAAATATATGTAGTTTTAGATGAGAATCGGTGAGAATGAATCTCACCGATTCTCACCGAATCGGTGAGATTCATTCTCACCGATCGGATTTTCCCCCCCTTTTTAAGTTTTTTTTATTTATATTATTATTATTATAATTAATATATAATTAATATATATTATTAATATTATATTATAATATATATAAGTTATATAAGTTAAATCTCTTCTTCTTCCCCGAACAGCAGCCCCCCCCCCCCCCCCCCCCGTGCGTTTTTTTTGACGAGTGCGGTTCCGTTCGCGAAACTTTCGGCGACCGCCACCGCCGATCCGGTGGACGGAATTTCGATCCGATCGCGGCGTTGGAAAGCTCTCGGCGAGAGCTTCGAGATCGCGGTAAGTTTTTCCCGTTTCGGTGACCGTTTCGCCTTAGATTTTTTCGGCCCTAACCCCGGTTGTCTGTTTTTTTCGTAGATCTCGTCTCCGCGTGTCCCCTTTTGGACGGATCTACGTGGTGGAGTATTTTGGGTGACGTTTTCAAGGTCGATTTGAGGCAAGTGGATTTCTCCCCTCTTGCGTGCCTCCATGAGTTGCATTTTTGTCTTATTATTCTTTCCTCCTTGTCGTAGAATAGGTAATATTGGAATGTTCCTAGTTTTGGGCTTGCAGTCGGCCCAAACTAGGAAGTTATCGGTTTTATTTTAGTTGTACTCGGCGGGTAGGGGGAAATAGTTCGGCGGGTAGGGGAAAATAGTTCGGCGGGTAGGGGAAAATAAGTCGGCGGGTTTTGGTTGTAGAACTTGGTAGTTTCTAAGTGGTGTTGTCGGCTAACTTTGGCGCCGAATCGTGGATCCTTAGCATGTGGTAGCTGGGTTTCTGAAGGAGTATGGTACCAGGGGAGATCGAGCCGTGGCCACCACCATTCCCTCCTTTGGATATTATTTTTTGGTTCCTGTAAGAGGTTGGAACTCTATGTGTGTGGACCCTGTGACGGCCCCTTTAGTACTCTTGAGACACCTGGACCTGGTTGTTCGGTTGTGACTGTTCTTAGTCTCCGACACAGGTTTGGGATTTGTGCCAGTGCTAATGATTTACAAGTTTAGGACTGTTAGTTCCTTCTTACTGTTCATTTGATGCATATTGGTTTCCTTCTGTCTCTGCAGGCTTGAGCGGAGTTTGGTACGTTTCTGTACTTGTTGCATTTCTCTCACTTTACTGATTATTACACCTGCATTTTGTCCTCTTTTGGATTCTTTAGCTGAGTTTTTCGGCATTTACTCTTGCAGTGTTGGTAACCCTTTTTCTTGTTGTTCTTTTTATTCAATTATTATCTGATGCTTATTTGCCACTTGTTTCATTATTTCTTGCTGAGGTGTTCTTCTTTTGAATGCCTCAGGTTCAGGTCTGTAGCCGGCTGTGCGGCTAGTTTCAGGAGTTTCTCTGTGGACTGCGCTTTGGCAGTATTTCCTCGCTTGTCGAGGTAGTTCTTTAGCCTTGTAGTAGTACAGACATACATGCTCACCAGCGAGTTCGTGTCAGGTTTTGACGCTCGTTGGTGATTTTCCTTTGTGATATTAAGTATTTGCTTAGCTGCTAGTTTACCTGTTTTGTGGTAGTTTCACTTGCTCTCTGGGAATGTTTTATGCTAGGTTACTAGTTACTTTAAACCCTATAATAGAACTACTATATGTATTGCATGATCAGCATGTTTTATAAAAGCTCGAACTCTATTTTTCCAATGCGTAAAAAGATGTTTTTCCTTATAAATATTATAAATTGAAATATAGGGTCTTGCATAGTGTAAGTTGTCCTCTTAGGACGCTTATGCGCTCTTTTAGGATGTTTAGCATAAATGAAGTATTTTTCCGCTACGTATAAAAATAGTTTTCAAACCGTGGACTATCTGATCCACTGAGCCGAGGGATACGGCCAATTAATTTAAAAATCAGTTTTCTATTCATTTTAACTTATGATTTGAAGGTTTAGAGAGTTGCCTAAGCGTCAGCAGTTATCCCCTGCTTGACGTGGCATCACAGCTCGTAGTTATCTCGTGCTCTGATTTATCTTTTATGAGAAAATGCGGGTTGTGACAGTTGGTATCAGAGGGAGGTTGCTTGACAAATTGTCGGGCAACCTGTCCCTGTAAGTGTTAGGTGTTTAGAGTCATATCATACACACACCGATATGTCATCAGCACGTCTTGGCTGAAGCACGAACACTACACTCATAGCATAACATGAAGTATACGAGGCATATTATGTAGTATGGGATGCATACTATGTGTTTGTATATGGATCCACCATAGGAGGCAACATGTGAGGGTTATGTAGTATGGGATGCATAACCTCACCACATGAATGCGGCTAGCACGTTTTCTTTTCGTTGCATGGAAATGTTATGTAGTATGGGATGCATAACATTTTCATGTGTACGCCGCTCATAACATGCATTAGGGCCTTTTTAGAATGCATAGCACAATCATGCATACCATAACATTGCATAAGCACAACGTGCCAAGCTAAAGATTTGCAGGATGACATGTGTACACACATAATTTTTGAGTCAAAAATAATATAAATTCATGCATTCCCGATCTAGGCACAAGAGTTAGTGTGATGATAGTGAATCATCGTAGGATAAGCATATCATCATTATTGAAAATCCCAGAGCAAGTTAGCAGCAGGAGCTAGTACTTAAGTATGTATTGTTTGTACTATGTTGTTTGGTTCTAGTGGGTGGGCTAGGTGTCTAAATTAGTGTTTGTGGGTCAAGCTATCCCTGTTCCCCCCGCTCCTCTGGTGCCTCCGGTCGTGGTGCCACCAGAGATGACCTTTATTTCTCAGTTTCAGCGACTTAGGCCTCCGACGTATGATGGCAAGGCAGATTTCATGGTCTTAGACGATTGGATGATATCAATCGAGGAGATGTTCTCATACTCCGGGATCACTGATGATCAGAAAGTGATGTTAGCCGCGTATCAGCTCAAAGGGTTGGCAAAGGGCTGGTGGCTGCGGGAGAAAGAAGGTCTGAAGGACGGGTGTTCCTGGGAGTCCTTTAAGGAGCTACTTCTGAGCAAGTTTCTGCCATCGGTCGAGAGGGACCGTCTGATGAATGATTTCCTGCACTTAAAGCAGAGGCAGCTCACGGTTAGCGAGTACGAAATCGAGTTTAGTAAGCTAAGCCGATTTGCCCCAGACTTGGTGAGTTCCGATGAAAATAGAAGCAAGCGATTTCTGGCTGGGCTAAGGAGTGACGTCCAGCAATTAGCTAGTGCCTATGCGACCTCAAGTTATGCTGGTATGGTGGAAGCTGCCTTAAAGGTAGAGGCAATTGATAATGCCAAGAATCGAGGTCAACAACTGAGGAAGGATAAAAGAAAATCTGATGAGGGTAAGAGTACTCAGGTCCCTGACGCTGCTCCGAGGAAGAGAAACAAAGAGGTATGCAGTTTCTGTGGCCGACCGGGCCATCCATTTGAAAGGTACTATCAAAGATTAGGAGCTCAGAAGAAAGAGCAGATTCATGCGATCCAAGGTATCCCAAAGAAAGACTTGTTTTGTTCTGTATGCAAGAAGCCGGGGCACGATACTTCCCATTGCTGGAAGAAGACGAGAAGTTGTTTCTTGTGCGGCCAAGAGGGTCATCTCAAGTATCAGTGCCCGCAAGCTCAACTTACTCTACAGCCAGTTCCTCTTCAGGCCTTGTCGCCGCCGCAGCGTGTGGACAAGGGAAAAGGGAAGTTGAACGTGGTCTCTATGGAGGAAGCTCAGACGTCCACGCAAGTGATATCAGGTTAGATTCTTCCCTAGTTCTAATGTTTAGCTCATAGTTATAGTTTTGAGCGTTCGCTTCCTTAGTCGCGTGTGCAATTTTATAGGACGATTTAAGGTAAAGAACCGCTGGGCGCGTGTTCTGTTCGATTCCGGCGCTACCCACTCATTTGTGGCTAGGGCCTTCGTAGAGCGTTACCGGTTGGATCTCGATCGTGTTGGTGATGCGTTCTGTGTCAAGTTTCCTTCAGGCGAATCTGTAGTTTCGGACCAGGGTATCCAGAGTTGTCCAATTTTGTTAGGCGATTTCCTCGCGTTTGCTGATTTGAAGCTGTTAGATCTGGAAGACTTAGATGTGATCCTAGGCATGGAATGGTTGTCCAGATATGATGCTGTGATCCAATGCAAGGGTAAACGCTTGGACTTCAGGATGGACAACGGTCAGCCCGGGAGTGTTTACGGTTATCCGCGCCAGGATTCTCCGACTATATCGGCGGTATGTGCTCGGAAGCTTGTAGATTCCGGATGTTTTGCTTGTTTGGTTTCGGTTTTAGAAACCAAGGTTAGTTTGCCGTGTTGGGAGGAGATCCCGGTGGTTCGTGATTTTTCTGATATCTTTCCAGCTAATCTTCCTGGTCTCCCGCCTGATCGAGACGTGAAGTTTGTTATAGATTTGGAGCCGGGTACGCGTCCTATTGCCAAGGCGCCTTACCGGATGGCCCCACGCGAACTGGAGGAGTTGCGTATCCACTTAGACGAGTTGCTTGAGAACGAATTTATAAGGCCGAGTTCTTCGCCTTGGCGTGCTCCCGTTTTGTTCGTCAAGAAAAAGGATGGATCGATGAGGTTGTGCATCGATTATAGAGAGCTAAATAAGGTAACGATCAAGAATAGGTATCCGTTGCCGAGGATAGATGATTTGTTTGATCAACTGCGAGGCAGCGCCGTGTTCTCTAAGATTGACATTCGTTCGGGCTACCACCAGTTAAGGATCCGTGAATCAGATATACCGCGGACTGCCTTCCGTTCCCGACATGGACATTTTGAATTTTTGGTGATGTCGTTCGGTTTGACCAACGCACCTTCTGCTTTCATGGACATGATGAACAGGGTCTTCAAGGACTTTCTGGACAAGTTTGTGGTCGTATTTATAGACGATGTGTTGGTGTATTCACGCAATGTTGAGGAGCATGACCAACATTTGCGTCTAGTTTTATCTGCCTTGAGGGACCATAGGTTGTTCGCCAAGCTAAGTAAATGCGAGTTCTGGTTGCCTCAGGTTTCTTTCCTGGGTCATGTGGTTAACAAGGACAGAATCTCTGTCGACCCAGAAAAGATAGCCGCAGTTATGGAATGGACGAGGCCTGCCACACCCAAAGAAATAAGAAGCTTCCTAGGGTTGGCTGGCTACTATAGAAGATTTGTAGAGGGTTTCTCTACATTATCTGCGCCATTGACCAAATTGACACAGAAGAATGCAGCATTTGTGTGGAGCGATAAGTGCGAAGAAGCGTTCTAAGAGCTAAAGAATAGACTGTGCACTGCTCCGATATTGACATTGCCTACGGAAGGATTAGACTATACCGTTTACGTGGACGCATCCCACGTGGGTCTTGGTTGTGTGCTGATGCAAGAAGGAAAAGTGATTGCGTATGGGTCAAGACAGCTTAAGATTCATGAAAGGAACTACCCTACGCATGACTTGGAATTCGCAGCAGTTATTTATGCATTGAAATTATGGAGACACTTGTTGTATGGCGTGCAATGCAAGATTTATACAGATCATAAGAGTTTGAAGTACGTCTTCACTCAAAAGGAGTTGAACTTACGCCAGCGCAGATGGTTAGAGTATGTGGCTGATTATGAAGTGGAGATCCTGTACCATCCGGGTAAGGCTAACGTGGTAGCCGACGCCTTAAGCAGGAAGACAGGGAAAATTTTCAATCTCTCCACTGAGTTGTTGGTAGAAGAGTTCCTTTTAATGGATATTTCAGTTGGTAGATGTGACTCGCCAAGCAATTTGGAAGTGTCTGAGCCTTCATGGATTTCTCTTACGAGGCTTCATCAAAAGGACGATCCTGATCTACTGCACCTTCATAATAGAACTGAGAAGGGGGAGCTGCCTGACTTTTCGATCGATGACGCGGGTACTCTAAAGTACCGCGGTAGATTTTGCGTCCCCAATTTTCGAGATATTCGAGTTAAGCTGTGCAGTGAGGCACACGGTTCAAGTGTGGCCTACCATCCAGGGTCTACAAAAATGTATAAGGACTTGAAACAGATTGCCTGGTGGATTGGGATAAAGGGTGACATTGCAAGGTTTGTGTCAGAATGCTTTACGTGCAAAAGAGTTAAGGCTGATCATGGAAGACCTGGTGGAAAATTAGCGCCTTTAGAGATTCCAACTTGGAAGTGGGAGAGTATCTCAATGGATTTCATTACTGGTTTGCCGAGATCTCCCCGAGGGCATGACTCTGTTTGGGTGATTGTTGATAGATTAACAAAGTGTGCGCACTTCGTACCCTTTCAGATTGGTTACTCGATGAAAAGATAGCGGAGCTATATTTGAATGAAGTTATCAGGTTACATGGAGTACCCGTAAGTATAGTATCAGATCGAGACTCCAGGTTTACGTCTCATTTCTAGAAGAGCCTTCAAGAAGGATTGGGAACTGACTTGAGGTATTCTACCGCATATCATCTACAGACCAATGGTCAAACGGAGCGTGTTAATCAGATTGTGGAAGATATGATCCGTTGTTATATATTAGACCACGGAGGAGCGTGGGATGAACGCTTGAGATTGATGGAGTTCGCATACAATAACAGTTATCAAGAGAGTCTGCAAATGGCTCCTTTCGAAGCGCTATATGGAAGACGATGTAGAACTCCTCTATTTGGGCTGAGGTTGGTGAGAGGCCGATGTTAGGTCCAGATGCCTTAGAAGAAATGGAAGTTTCTGTAAAGCTTATTCGAGAGAAGCTTCGGATAGCTCAAGAGCGATACGAGAAGAACGCCAATCGGCGTAGGTCCGTTTTGGAATTTTCTGTGGGGGACATGGTATTCCTTAAGGTTTCCCCGATGGTTGGAGTGAAGAGGTTCGGTAAGAACCATAAGTTGGACCCGAGATATGTGGGACCATTTGAAATTGTGGAGCGGATTGGTGTGTCAGCCTACAAGTTGAAATTGCCCGCAAATTTTCCTGTCATGCACAATGTTTTTCACGTGAGCCAACTGCGGAGGTGTGTGCTAAGTGACAGACAAGTGCTGGATGCAGTGCCCCAGTTGGAGCCTAACCTTTCCTACGTGGAAGTTCCTATCCGTGTTTTGGATGTGCAAGATCGAGTGTTGCGGAAAAAGACAATACCGATGGTAAAGATTCTGTGGAGAAACCAAGACGTGGAGAGCGCGACTTGGGAGCTGGAGTCCGCTATGAGGGAGGCGCATCCTCATTTGTTCTCCTAGTTGTGCTCGGTAAGCATTCGATAACCCTTGGTTATTTTCTTTTCCTCTTTGGTAGAATTGTTTTATGCGTAAAGTTTCGGGACGAAACTTTCTTTTAGGGGGAGTGACTGTAACGCCCCGATTTTCCAGTGATTTATTTAATTTCTTATTTGACGTATTTTGACGTCAGAGCGTTATGTTAGCGCGTATTGGTCAGGTGGCGTTGTTAGAGCGTGCTTTTAGCTCTTTAGGTTCCCTGCGTGGCTTGGTGATGCCTGGCAGCAAGATTCCCTAGCGAGCCGGAGTCTGTTTGGTGACTCGGTGGAGCCTCTTGGGGAATGCTTGTGTTTTGGCTTCGGGAGTTTTTGCCCGAATTTTGTTCGTCGGATTTTGTTACCGACTTCGTCGTTAGCGCGTTTTGCGTTCGTTAGTTTTGACCGGCCAGATTTTGGGATTTGCGTCGGGAGTGGAAAATTTTATATTAGGAAATTATATCGGCTAATTTTAGACTTGCTCGTCAAGTTTCGTCGCGTTCTGAGCATTTTTGGAGCCTCGGCGCGCGATTGAAGTTTGTATGTTTTCGCGTACGCCGGTAACTTTAGAAATTATTATCTCGATAACGGTGCGTCGGAATTTGATTTCGACTTCGCCGTTGGATTCGTAGCGTCGTCATTCGTCTACGGTGCGAATTTCGTTCGTTTCGGCGCGCGTTTGACCCTCCGTAACCATATAAGAATATCATGTTATAATAATTATATATATTATTATATATATATATTTTTATATAAAGAATTTATATAAAAAAAATAAAATAAAAAATATATGTAGTTTTAGATGAGAATCGGTGAGAATGAATCTCACCGATTCTCACCGAATCGGTGAGATTCATTCTCACCGATCGGATTTTCCCCCCCTTTTTAAGTTTTTTTTATTTATATTATTATTATTATAATTAATATATAATTAATATATTATTATTAATATTATATTATAATATATAAGTTATATAAGTTAAATCTCTTCTTCTTCCCCGAACAGTAGCCCCCCCCCCCCCCCCCCCCCCCGTGCGTTTTTTTTTGACGAGTGCGGTTCCGTTCGCGAAACTTCCGGCGACCGCCACCGCCGATCCGGTGGACGGAATTTCGATCCGATCGCAGCGTTGGAAAGCTCTCGGCGAGAGCTTCGAGATCGCGGTAAGTTTTTCCCGTTTCGGTGACCGTTTCACCTTAGATTTTTTCGGCCCTAACCCCGGTTGTCCGTTTTTTCGTAGATCTCGTCTCCGCGTGTCCCCTTTTGGACGGATCTACGTGGTGGAGTATTTTGGGTGACGTTTTCAAGGTCGATTTGAGGCAAGTGGATTTCTCCCCTCTTGCGTGCCTCCATGAGTTGCATTTTTGTCTTATTATTCTTTCCTCCTTGTCGTAGAATAGGTAATATTGGAATGTTCCTAGTTTTGGGCTTGTAGTCGGCCCAAACTAGGAAGTTATCGGTTTTATTTTAGTTGTACTCGGCGGGTAGGGGGAAATAGTTCGGCGGGTAGGGGAAAATAGTTCGGCGGGTAGGGGAAAATAAGTCGGCGGGTTTTGGTTGTAGAACTTGGTAGTTTCTAAGTGGTGTTGTCGGCTACTTTGGCGCCGAATCGTGGATCCTTAGCATGTGGTAGCTAGGTTTCTGAAGGAGTATGGTACCAGGGGAGATCGAGCCGTGACCACCACCATTCCCTCCTTTGGATATTATTTTTTGGTTCCTGTAAGAGGTTGGAACTCTATGTGTGTGGACCCTGTGGCGGCCCCTTTAGTACTCTTGAGACACCTGGACCTGGTTGTTCGGTTGTGACTGTTCTTAGTCTCCGACACAGGTTTGAGATTTGTGCCAGTGCTAATGATTTACAAGTTTAGGACTGTTAGTTCCTTCTTACTGTTCATTTGATGCATATTGGTTTCCTTCTGTCTCTGCAGGCTTGAGCGGAGTTTGGTACGTTTCTGTACTTGTTGCATTTCTCTCACTTTACTGATTATTACACCTGCATTTTGTCCTCTTTTGGATTCTTTAGCTGAGTTTTTCGGCATTTACTCTTACAGGGTTGGTAACCCTTTTTCTTGTTGTTCTTTTTATTCAATTATTATCTGATGCTTATTTGCCACTTGTTTCATTATTTCTTGCTGAGGTGTTCTTCTTTTGAATGCCTCAGGTTCAGATCTGTAGCCGGCTGTGCGGCTAGTTTCAGGAGTTTCTCTGTGGACTGCGCTTTGGCAGTGTTTTCCTCGCTTGTCGAGGTAGTTCTTTAGCCTTGTAGTAGTACAGACATACATGCTCACCAGCGAGTTCGTGTCAGGTTTTTGACGCTCGTTGGTGATTTTCCTTTGTGATATTAAGTATTTGCTTAGCTGCTAGTTTACCTGTTTTGTGGTAGTTTCACTTGCTCTCTGGGAATGTTTTATGCTAGGTTGCTAGTTACTTTAAACCCTATAATAGAACTACTATATGTATTGCATGATCAGCATGTTTTATAAAAGCTCGAACTCTATTTTTCCAATGCGTAAAAAGATGTTTTTCCTTATAAATATTATAAATTGAAATATAGGGTCTTGCATAGTGTAAGTTGTCCTCTTAGGACGCTTATGCGCTCTTTTAGGATGTTTAGCATAAATGAAGTATTTTTCCGCTACGTATAAAAATAGTTTTCAAACCGTGGACTATCTGATCCACTGAGCCGAGGGATACGGCCAATTAATTTAAAAATCAGTTTTCTATTCATTTTAACTTATGATTTGAAGGTTTAGAGAGTTGCCTAAGCGTCAGCAGTTATCCCCTGCTTGACGTGGCATCACAGCTCGTAGTTATCTCGTGCTCTGATTTATCTTTTATGAGAAAATGCGGGTTGTGACAGGGGTCTAAGGCTTGGTAGTGTGCATACCGGTCTAGAAGCGGAGACGCCCGCTCCGCTGCTGCCGTAGCCACAGCGGTGGTACCCGAGAGTGATGCTAGCTCTCAAAAAGTGGGAACTAAAGGTCTGTGATCACAGAGTCATTGTGTATGAGTTGCACTTGCCTGCGCATAAAATTGCATCATATCATTCATTCATATTAGGTCATACGCTTCATAGATCCTTATCATATAAATTAGTATGGGCTCTTTTATATGATAAGTTAAATTTCCTGGAAATCCTAACTTATATATTTGTATGGGCATTTATATAAGTTAGGGTACGTTTGTGATGATAGCATAGTGGTAGCTTAGCTTATTTACTTGTTCATACTACTGCTTCTTTACTTTTCTTTACTGCATTGCTCTTACTTACTACTTGTACCGTACTTAGAATTGCTAGAGTAGAATTACATTACTTATTACAGCATTAGTTAGATATTGTCACCTGCTTCCACCTTGTTACCCCTTGTTGTCCTCCGCTTCATCCTCCCGCTCGGTGCCTAGGAGCTGCGGGGCGAGGTGCGGAGGAAACGACTTAGTCTTTTTGACTAATGGTCGGTGACCAACTATTTTTAGGTGCCCGTGGAGATGGAGCACCAGCACGTCGAGGAGGCAGGACATGAGGAGCAGATACCGCTTCAGCAGGCTACTACCACTACTGTGCGTCCTCAGGTGGGACGAGAGCGATGTTCTAGCATAGCTTCCGCATTTATGATTTTGTGAGAGAGAGATTTGATGTACTGGGCATAAGCCCTTTTTACTCTTTCATTTGTACTTTATTGTGGACTATTATGATGTACTATTCATTTCTTTTACATGATTGTACTATGGCTTGTGGACTGGTAGTTTTACATATACAGTTTACTTCTTCTTCTCATATTGGCCTACAGGTTAATGATCGTACTAGCCGGCAGGATCGGCGTGTTGCGGTGTCGACTAACCCGTGAGTTAGTGCCACCGTAAGACGGCGGTTCTGGGCATAAGATCCGGTAGCCCTCCTTGGTAAGGGGGAGAGGGGTCTTACAACCGGTCCGGCTGTAGTAGTAATGTGCTGCTCCGACCGAAGGAGAGCTCTTCGCAAGGAAGAGACATGGAAGACGTCATGTAATGCACCCAACTCCGGTGGCAGCTGCAGTCGGTAAGCCAAGGGGCCGATCCACTCCAGGATCAGGTATGGCCCCATGTATCGTGGACTGAGATTCTTGTGCCTCCGCACCCGAGAGACACCGTATACTGGACGTATCTTCAAGAATACTCTGTCTCCAACCTGGAACTCCACCTTCCGGTGCCGAGCATCATAATACTTTGCCTGCCTGCTCTGGGACTCTAGTAGCCGATCTCTGATCAATCGAATCTGAGCCTCAGTATCCTCTATATAATCAGATCCAAGAGCCCTGGTATCCACATCCTGAACCCATGATAGCGGTGTCTGGCATCTCCTCCCATAAAGTGCCTCGTATGGAGCCATCCTGATGCTAGTCTGGTGGCTGTTATTGTACGAGAACTCAATCAGTGGCAGCAGCCTCTCCCAGGGCTTCCCCGTATCCAAAATGCATAGTCTGAGTAAGTCCTCCATGGTCCGGATGGTCCGCTCAGTCTGTCCGTCGGTCTGCGGATAGAAGGCGGTACTAAAAGTAAGCCGAGATCCCAAGTAAGCATGCATGGCCCTCCACTCGCTCGAAGTGAACCGACCATCACGGTCCGAAACAATCGTCCTGGGAATGCCATGATATCTGACGTACTGCTCCACAAATAATCTCACCAGAACTGCAACTGGGGCATCCTTCCGAACTAGAATAAATCTCGCTACCTTGGTCAGTCTATCCACTATGACCCATATAGAATCATGCCCAGAGTGAGAGCGAGGCAATCCGTGTACAAAGTCCATAGCAATGTCCTCGAACTTCCATTCTGGAACTGGCAGTGGCTATAGTAAACCTCCTGGGCTCTTGCATTCTGCCTTCACACGCTGGCAGGTCTCGCAATGGGTCACAAAATCTGTGATCTCCCTCTTCATCCCGGGCCAATACATAGACCTCCGCAAATCTGCCCACATCTTGGTGATGCCGGGGTGCATTGAATATCTCGAGCAATGTGCCTCTCTGAGTATGTCATCCCGGATACTGCCCCCTGCTGGTATGTAGATGCGCCCACGGAATCAAAGAAGATCATCCTGTAGCGTGTAGTCCTCGACCTTGCCCCTCTCCAGGGCACTGAAAATCGGCTGTAACGCAGCATCCAGCCTCTGATGTGCTCGGATGCGCTCCTGTATATCATCGCCACTGATAACGGAGCTCAAATACTCTCGATACACTACTGGCTCGGTCTCGGATACCATGGTAATGTGCATGTCCTCCATCATCTGCAGCAGCTCTATAGACATCAACCGAGGCTCCGGTCCAGAAGTGCCGGCCCTCCTGCTCAAAGCATCTGCTACCGTGTTCGCTTTTCCCGGATGGTAGTGGATCTTGTAATCATAATCACAGAGGAACTCCAGCCCTCACCTCTGTCTCAGGTTTAAGTCCTTCTGTGTATCGATATACTTAAGATTCTTGTGATCTGAAAAGATGTCACAATGAATCCCGTGTAAGTAATGCCTCCATATCTTTAGGGCGAAAACCACTACCCCGAGCTCTAGGTCATGTACTGGATAGTTATGCGCATGCTTCTTCAACTGTCTTGAAGCATAAGCAATAACATGTCCATGCTGCATCAGGACTGCACCCATCCCCTGATAAGAGGCGTCCGTGTAGATCTAGAATCCTTCGCTCCCGGATGGAAGCGCAAGAATGGGGGATGAGATGAGTCGGTCCTTCAGCTCCTGAAAAGCCGTCTCGCACCGCTCTGACCAAACAAAATCTGAGTCCTTCTTCATCAAGGACGTGAGGGGGAGTGCTATCCTCGAGAACCCCTCCACGAACTTGCGATAATACCCTGCTAGTCCCAAGAAACTGCGGATGTCAGATGCGGTCTTCGGCCGTGGACAATCCCTCACTGTCTCTATCTTGGCTGGGTCCACTGCTAATCCAGCCCCACTGATCGTGTGCCCCAGGAAAGCCACCTCCTGCAGCCAGAACTAGCACTTTGAAAATTTTGCGTACATCTGGGTCTCCCTCAGCCTCTGCAAGACCTGCGCCAGGTGCTCCGTATGCTCCTCCTGAGTCCGAGAATATATAAGAATGTCGTCGTTGAATACAATCATGAAGCGGTCTAAGAAAGGCTCGAATACACGGTTCATTAGACTCATGAATGCGGCAGGGGCATTCGTGAGCCCAAAAGGCATCACCGTGAACTCGTATAATCCATAGCGTAAACTGAATGCCGTCTTCGGTATGTCCTCTTCCCTGATATGGAGCTGGTAGTAGCCGGATCACAAATCTAGCTTGGAGAACAAGAAGGCTCCCTGCAGCTGGTCAAATAACTCATCTATCCGAGGCAGACGATACGTATTGAGGACCGTTAACCGGTTCAACTCCCGGTAATCTATGCATAGTCGCAATGACCCGTCCTTCTTCTTCACAAAGAGAACTGGCGCTCCGCATGGCGATGAACTGGGCCGCACAAACCCTGACTCGACTAGCTCCTATAGTTGAGTCCTGAACTTTGCTAACTCCCTGGGAGCCATCCTGTAGGGTGCCCGGGACACCGGCCTCACTCCCGGCACTAGCTGAATCCTGAAATCCAAGTCTCTAGCAGGTGGTAGCAAGGGCAATTTCTCCGGGAATACGTCAGAGAAATCCCGGTCCACCGGAATATCTGAGATAGTGGTCTCTGCTCCCACCATCTCGAAGCAGATAAGATAAACTTCTTCACCCTACTCGTGGGCCTTCACAGCCTGTACAAAAGATAATAATAGGTGGCAGATAGGCTGAATACCTTCGATGATAACACGAGAGTCGTCATGCCTTAGCGTGATCCTCCTGGATGGACAATCTATCTGAGCATGGTTCCGGTGTAACCATGTCATGCCTAAAATCAAGTCGAAGTCCTGCAGTTTCAGAATAGTTGCTGGCGCCTCAAATGCCTTGCCGCCAATCTCGGCTCCATATCACAATGTGCAGTGGTCCGCAGCTCTGACCCATCGGGTAGACGCACCCTCATCTCTAGTCCAAGAAACCTCTCCACGCCTTCGAGTCCGTCGATGCAGGCCTCGGATACGAACGAATGCGAAGCACCCGTGTCGAAGAGAGTATGAGCGGGCTTGCCGCTGATCATAACTATTCCTGAGGTTGTTTATGTGAAAGTTAACTGTTATCCTATAGTTCCAGGTACTATATATAATTGAAAATTCAAGAAATTCGATAATTAACTTTAGGTACTTGTGATAACCTCCTCGGGGTTCCTCTGCTCTGTGAGGTCCAAGGCGTATATCTGCTCCTGCTCGCGTCTCCTGCCGTGATATCCCCGGACTCGGCCTCGTCCTCGGCCTCGTCCTTGGCCCTGCTGTACTGGGGCCACTGGAGGTGGAGGAGGAAGAGGGGGATGGAATCGATGCGGGCACTCCGACCTAATGTGCCCTGGCTAGCGGCATCCGTAACAAACTACCTGTCGGTGGCCTCGGTCATCCTGTCTCCTCGGATCATGCATCTGTAGAGGTGGGGGAGCCAATGTTGGAGGAGGCCCCTGCTCCTGCCTGAAGTTGGGACGACGACGTCCCCCACCCTTCTTGTATCTGATAGTCCTGCCTCTCTGAGAGCCCCTGCTGCTCTCTCCCGATGTCGACCCATCAAATGGTCTCTTCCCTCCGGCTCGCACCATCAGCTGGTCAACCTCCAGCTTTTTTGCCATCTCGATGATCTGCCTAGATGTGCCATGAGAAATGAACAGCAATGCCTGCCTCAAATCATCCCTGAGACCCCGGTAGAACCTCTTGGCATACCTCCTATCATCGGTATCCTGAATCCCTGCGAACCTGGCAAATGAGAGAACTCTCTTTGATACTCGATCACCGATCTAGTCCCTTGCCTGAGGTTCAAAAACCTCTCCTCCAAGGCATCTCTGTCCGTAGCAGAGACGAAGTGCTCCAGAAATACATCGCCAAACTCCTCCCATGATCTCTCTGACAGCTCAACGTCCGCATATGTATACTCCCGGACTGATTTCCACCATCTCTTCGCATGAGCCTCCAGCGCAGAGGTGGCTAGAGGTACTGCCTCGCCGACCGGGCAGCTGATGCCTGCTAAGATCTCATGTATGGCCTCCAGCCATTCTTCCGTCTTCACCGCATCCTCTGTCCCACGGTACGTCAGTGGGGACAGGATCTTGAATGCACTCAGCCAGCTCGACCCCGGATTTGGCTGTGGAGCCGGGACTTGCTGGGATCTAAAGGCATCCAGAATCGCTGTCAAGGTCTGCCCCATCTCCGTGTGTAGGAATGGAGTGGCAGCTGGAGGGGGAGGAGCCACATTTTGCGGCGCGGCGACCTGTGGAGGTTGCATAAAGGTAAGGTTAAAACAGAACTGGCCTAACTCATTGTACTTTGTGGACCATTTATGTGACTTTTGCACATGGGCACACCACTGCTTCCGCTGCATAGTTTGTCCGCAAACTAATGCTCAGGCGGGGGTGGTCTCATGTTGTGGACTTCCTTCTCATATGATCATTGTTCAAGTGATACCAGTTTGTAAGACCCCCCCTCCCCCTTACCAAGGAGGGCTCCCGGGTCTTATGCCCAGAACCGCCGTCTTACGGTGGGACTAACACACGGGTTAGTCGACACCGCAACACGTCGATCCTGCCGGCTAGTACGATCATTTAACCTGTAGGCCAATATGAGAAGAAAGAAGCAAAACAATATATGAATCCATTAGTCCACAAGCCACATAGTACAATCATAAATGAAATGAAAGGTACATCGATATAGTCCACAGAAGAGTACAAAATAAAGAAAGAGTAATAAGGGCTTATGCCCAGTACATCAAAATCACTCTCTCTCAAAATAAATAAATGCGGAAGCTATACTAGAACATCAGATCTCGTCCCACCTGAGGACGCACAGTAGTGGTAGTAGTCTGCTGAAGCGGTATCTGCTCCTCAAGTCCTGCCTCCTCGACGTGCTGGTTGTTGGGTATTGTATCCACAACGTACCTGATTTGAAGAAGCCCCTGAACAGGCTAAGGTAAATAGACAATGTATTTGATGAAATCTTTCAAGTTGTGCTTGCAGTTATTCCACGCTAAGTGCACACCAATGTCAGGGTGCAGTAGGTCAATATACACGGGTCTGCGCGACGTAATCCCTCATTGAGCAGATCAGTGTGTTGGCCTACGTGTATTCTCTCTATTGGAGTGTACTTATTTTCAAGTACAGGGCTGTGATAATGCAAGAGCAGACAAGGAGCAAGGATGGGTCAAGGAGCAGCTCATGGGTGGAAAGACGAAAAATCGTCTAAGTGATAATCGATGAGAATCAACAAGCGATTCTCGCCGAATCGGCGAGAATCATTAGTGATTCTCGCCGAATCGTCGAGAATCACTGGCTGATTCTCGCCGTCTCTATCCGGCTAAATCAGAGCGTGCCAATAAGTCAAAATCGACGAGAATCACCTTTGATTCTCGCTGAATCGACGAGAATTACCTTCGATTCTCGCCGATTCGACGAGAATCACGTTCGATTCTCGCCGATTTTGCCTTAGACGATTTTCTGGATCCCGCTGGACCGGATCAAACGTTAAGATGCTGATTTGAACCGCTTATAGGGTTTCTTCAGGTGTGACCCATAACGGTCATAATGGAGTATTCTACCATATAAATACACGCGTATTTTGAACAGTAAAGATACAGAGAAAAACGAAGCCGAGCCGCCGACCTTGACCTAGATCGCGATACCTGCTCCGCCGCCGTCGCCGCTCGTGCTAGTCAATCGCCGGCCGTTTGATCGTGGTTTCTTCTAGATCTCCCGGTGATAGAAGCTTAGCCAAGCATAGCGTCTCACGCGTCTAACCATAGATCCTTTGTCTCTTGATTCGTTGATCGGGAAAACCTTCCCCTTCTGAATCGATCGATACGATCGATCCTAGTGTGACCGTTGGTAGACCTTGCTAGCTTTGCTACGAAGATTGAGTCTCCGAAGTACAGCAGCCACACACCGTTGTCGCCGCCGATTTCGGGAACCGAGCTGCTGCCCTTCGTGCCGCCGCCAGTTTCGGGGAGATTCTCTCCAAGAGAGATCTAGGGTTGTGGACTCTTCGTTGACTTCAAGAACACGTCATCGAACGAAGAGGGACACCTTAGTCTCCAAAAGTTGTTTGTATTTCTTGTACATTCTAGTTTCATTTTTGTTGTAAAGGAACGTTGGTTACTAGTTGTAAGGGTTGGGTGCAACCCGGGTTGTGGGAGTGTTGTCTCCTACGTGTGGAAGGGTTCCTTCCGATAGTGCAAGGATTGGATTTCAATCCTGTTGGTGAAGTGACCGAGTCGTCCCTTGTTGGGAGACAGGTCGAAGGGGAAAAGTGGATGTACCCAAATCGGGGAACCACTATAAATTGCTTGTGTCCTTTCCTTGGTGTGCTGTTTTGTTTTCTTGTGCAGGTACAATTTTAATTCCGCAAAAATGCTGCAAGTCACCTATTCCCCCCCCATAGGTGAAGGTAGTTGACTCTAGGTGGACTTTCAAGTAGTATTAGAGCCAGGTTACTCATCAAAAAGGTTCACACCTTGAGTTGAATCCTGCCACTAGTGTCAAGAAGAAGGAAAACATCTACCATGGACGGGCTCAAGTACACAGGCAAGATCCCAATGTGCACCAGGCTCAACTTTCCTATCTGGAAGGAAAGGATCAGGTTCTACATGGAAGCAGTTGATCCTCGACTCTTCATGATCGTGGAGGAGGGACCTTATGTCCCCACTAAGGTCTCCACCATTGATCCTACCAAGAAAGTGCCAAAGAAAATTTCTGAAATGGACAAGGACGAGATGGTGCTGGTGGGACTTGACAAGAAGGCGCAGAACATTCTGGTCAGTGCGGTCGATGACTCAATGATGCAGAACTTCTGCAACTGCAGGACAGCAAAGGAGATCTGGCACTGCCTGATTATCCTAATGGAGGGCACTGATGAAGTGAGGGATGATCAGAGACACCTCCTGAACCAGAAATATGAGGCCTTCAGACAAGGGCCTAAGGAAGAGATCGGAGTCACCTTTGAGAACTTCCTCAAGATTGTCAATGCCCTCAAAGGATATGGAAGAGTGTTCACTAATGGTGAACTTAATGATAAATTCCTTAGGTCCCTTACTAAAGAATGGGACACAAAGATCTGCACCATCCGAGAGTTTGGCAAACTAGCTGAAACAGACCCGCAAATTCTGTTTGGGAAGCTGATGTCCTATGAGCTTCAACTGAACACTCGGAAAGCAGAAGAAGAAGCAGAGAAGGCTACAGCCAAGGAAAAGACTGTGGCTCTAAAAGCCATTCACTCCAGGAAGGGCAAGGGTGCGGTTTCATACCGTGCCAGGAAAAAGGATGAGGAGGAGGACTCCGAGCCATGCTCCTCCAGCTCAGAGTTGTCTGAGGAAGATTTCTCCCTCATCACCCGAGAATTCAAGAAGTTCCTCAAGATGAGGAGTCAAAGAAAGAGAGACGGCTCCTCCTCCAGGCTTCAGAAGAAAAATTATTCTTCTGACAGGTACGCATCTAAATCGAACAAACATCGCTCCTCTGACATTATTTGTTTTGGATGCAATAAGTCAGGACACGTCATGGCCGACTGCCACCAAGGAAAGAGAGAAAATGGGAAGGGAGAGGAGAATAAGTCCTCTAGAGATAAGAAGAAAGAGAGGAGCTACATCGCCAAAAAGCCAAAGACACTGAGTGAATCTGATTCCTTAGACTCCAGTGATGATGAGGAAGCCTACTTCGGGCTGGTGGGTCGCTCCGACTCAGAAGGAGAATGCCCCCCATTTACTGGGAAGGTAAAAGCTCACACCCCTCTCTCCGACTCTGACTCTGATCCTGAGTCTCTGGATGATGACCCTGAGGATAGCCTTTCGTCCCGCGAAGCGGAGCTCCTCGAGAAGTATGAACTTCTACTCAACACTTTCGAGGAGTGCCTTAAGAGATTGAAGGCTGAGAAAAAGGAAGTGAAATTCTTTAAGGGTGAGAGTGTCTCCCTAAGGGAAGAAATCACCAGTTTGATCTCTCTTCGACAGGAGCACCTAGACCTGACTTCAAAGCATTCAGAGTCTCTTAAGCTCCTTGATCTTAAGCAGGAGGAAGTCGACAAGTTGGAAGAACAACTTGCGGCAGAACGGAAGATCGTCAAGAGCTTCTCTATGCCAAAAACAGTTCTTCCAGTTGTTGATACCTTCTCTGCTCAGGCCAAAGGAGCTGGCTTGGGGCATGTAGGGGTACCTGGTTCCTCATCCAGGAGAAACAGGAACCAGAGAAAGAATAAGGCCGCCAAGAAGGCCTCTGCTGTTGAAAAGGGAAAAGCTCCCCTCAGTCCTGTTGCGTTCAGAAAGCCTGGCTTTCCTTGCAACCAACATGACTTTGAGTCAACCTTTGGTCATCATTTGCAGCCCTCGGTTGCAAAGCCAAAGAGCCGATATGATGGTTGGACTTTCCCCCGCAACTTCGGTGAGAGTGTCTTCAAGGCACCTTATGAGGAAATCCACATGGTAAATTATGGTCAATTCTCCAGCGGCCATAATGGAAAGCAGGCACCAAAAGCCAAGCCTGTTGTACTGAAGGAACAGAAGGTGAAGAAGTCATGTGACTGCAATCACTATGATGCCTCCACCTCCAGATCCAAGGCCTCGGCTGTACCCACCATTCTCAGGGTAAAGCAGGATCCTAGGAAGAGGTACAACAGATTTGACTGTTGGTGTTGTGGCAAAGTCGGTCACTTTGCCGTGGATTGTTGGTTTAATCCGAGGTATAACAAGACTCCCTATGTTAGCAATGCGAGGCCGACCACTCGTAAGGTTAACCACCCAAGGGGGAGTATGCTAACCAAGAATCTAGGACCCAAGTTTGATTGGGTTCCTAAGGGAAATTAATTTTATTTTGCAGGAATGTCCAAAGGCCACCAAAATGCCAATATGGTACTTGGATAGTGGATGCTCCCGGCATATAACTGGGACAAGAAGCCTGCTGCGTGATTACACTTCAGTTGAGAATGGTCCCAAAGTCATCTTTGGGTGGTCAGATCGAGGAGTTACCAGAGGTTATGGTATGATTTCCAACGGTATAATCTCTATCAGCGACGTGGCTTATGTTGAAGGGTTAAACCATAACCTGATCAGTGTAAGTCAGTTATGTGATAAAGGTTATGACGTTAAGTTCTGCAAGGATAAATGTCTGATAATATCATGTGCCTCTTCTGAGACGGTACTAACAGGCATTAGGAGCAGAAATATCTTCTGCTTAAATTTTCTTAGTTTAGATTCATCTACCCCCATATGCCTAGTGGCAACAGGCAGTGCATCTCTTTGTGAACAATGGCACAAGAGATTGGCACATATTAATTTCAAAACAATTAGGATGCTGTTTTCTAAAAACTTAGTAAGGGATGCTCTCATTATCAAGTGCATCAATGATAGCCCCTGTCCTGCATGCCAGATGGGCAAACAGACTCGGGCTACCTTTAAGAGCTTTGCAGACAAAGACTCTTCCCGATGTCTTTATCTTCTGCATATGGACTTGTTTGGTCCAATGCAAGTTCATAACTTGGGAGGCAAGTCCTATACACTAGTGATAGTTGATGATCACTCTCGGTTTACATGGGTGTTCTTCTTAAAACGAAAGTCAGATACGTTTGACATCTTCACTAGTTTTGTCAAGCAGGTTCAGAATGAATTTAACTGCTCAGTGGTCAAAATCAGAAGTGACCATGGAACAGAATTCGAATCTGGTGCTATGACAGAGTTTTGTGAAGAACAAGGTATCTTTCATGAGTTTTCCTCCCCGCGCACTCCTCAGCAAAATGGAGTTGCGGAGAGGAGAAATAGAACTCTCATTGAAGCTTGCACGACAATGTTGAAAGACGCCTCTCTCCCAGAATACTTCTGGGCAGAGGCGGTCAATACAGCTTGTCATGTACAAAACCGAGCATTGATCAACAAGCATCATCGTAAGACGCCTTATGAGCTACTGAGAGGCAGGAAACTAACCATGTCCTACTTTAGGATCTTTGGTTGCAGATGTTATGTACTGAATAATGGGAAGTACCGCGTACTAAATTTGGTGAGAAATGCTTCGAAGGCATATTCATGGGCTATAGTACCCACAGTCGGGCATATAGGGTCTTCAATAAGAAAACCCTAGTGGTAGAGGAATCAATTAATGTTGTATTTGATGAAGGAAGCTTGCTTAACAGCAATTCTTCCATCGGTATCCTTGAAGATGCAGGTGCACGACTTGAACAGCTGTGTCTCGATGAGACTGCTAAAGATGAAACTCCTAAGTACGTCAAAGTTTCCACCTCAACATCAACTGGGAATGTTGAAGATCAAAATGAAGTAAATCTCTTAGAAGAAGGAGAAGCCCAAGAAGTAGTCGTAGCTTCAAACGCCAGACTTCTAGAGCTCCGGCACGTGAGGGATCATCTTAGAGATCAGATCATTGGAGCTCCTCGTGACGGTGTCAGAACTCGAAGAGGTACTATTAACGAGATTTTGCATGTTAGTTTCCAGTCGCAGGTTGAGCCAAAGAAGTTCGCCGAGGCGAACAAAGATGCAGCATGGATTTTGGCCATGCAAGATGAACTGCATCAATTCGAACGTTGCAACGTTTGGACGTTGGTTCCCAGACCACAAAAGCAGAATGTGATTGGCACCAAGTGGATCTTCAGAAATAAACTGGATGAACATGGTGTCATCATAAAGAACAAGGCCAGGCTGGTGGCTCAAGGTTACAGACAGGAGGAGGGGATTGACTTCGAACAGACCTTTGCACCAGTGGCAAGGCTCGAGGCAATCAGATTGTTCCTGGCGTATGCTTCGCACAAAGGATTCACAGTCTATCAAATGGATGTGAAATCAGCATTCTTGAACAGAGACCTGATAGAGGAAGTATACGTCGCTCAACCCCCAGGTTTTGTCAATCCTACTTATCTCAATCATGTATATTTTCTTAATAAAGCTCTATATGGTTTAAAACAAGCTCCACGAGCTTGGTATGAGACCTTATCTAGTTTTCTTCTTGAGAACAAGTTCTCTACAGGTAAAATAGATAAGACATTGTTTCTCAGGGAAGTCAAATGCAAGATTTTGCTGGTGCAAATCTATGTCGATGACATTATATTCGGCTCAACGGACAACAATCTATGCAAAAAGTTTTCTAAACTTATGCAAGGAAAGTTTGAAATGAGCAGTATGGGAGAGCTAAAGTATTTCTTGGGACTTCAAGTGAAACAGTCTGAGGATGGAATCTTCATCTCTCAGACGAAGTTCACAAATGAACTCCTCAGGAAATTGGGTATGGATAATGCAACCTCTATGAGGACTCCATTGGGATCCACGTTGTCTCTGGATAAGGATGAGAAAGGCAAACCTTTCGATGAAACCAAATACAGAAGCATCGTTGGATCCCTGCTCTACCTTACTGCCAGTAGACTGGATATCATGTTCTCCACATGTGTCTGTGCCAGATATCAGGTGAACAATAAGGAATCTCACTATGTCGCTGCAAAGCGAATTCTCAGATACCTTAAAGGTACTCCGAATCTTGGCTTGTGGTACCCGAGAAACAATGATGTCGAGCTAATAGGTTTTTCAGATGTTGATTTTGCAGGGAGTAGGGATGACAGGAAAAGCACTTCCGGGACGTGTCAATTCCTTGGAAGAAGGCTTGTTTCATGGAATAGCAAGAAACAGAATTGTGTAGCAACCTCCACAGCAGAGTCTGAGTACATCTCGGCAGGCAGCTGTTGCGCACAACTCCTATAGATCAGAAACCAGTTAGCCGACTACGACCTTCAGTTCAAGGAAGTACCAATATACTGTGACTCCTCCAGTGCAATTGCAATTGCCAACAATCCGGTATCGCACAGTAGAACGAAGCATATTGAAGTACGCTACCACTTCATTCGGGAGCACGTGGAGAACAAGGACATCTCTCTCTGTTATGTCCCCACGGACAAGCAGATTGCAGATATTTTCACAAAGCCCTTAGACGAAGCCAAGTTCAGTCTTTTCAAAACTGAATTGGGGATGCTAAACTATGAGGAATGAAGACTATAGAAGCTCCAGGCTCATGCATCTAGGGGGAGCCTCTGTCAGGAACTCAAGTGTGCGCACAAGTACAAGAACTGAGGGGGAGCAAGGGGTCAAATGCAACGGACCCAGATTTGCAGAAGCCGAAAAGGGGGAGATATTACCCTCTTGGCTAAGGCTAAGGTGGCTCCAACTTTGCTCTCAAGAAATTGGTATTGGTAATGAATATCTCTCTCAACTCCATTTTAAGTTCATGTTTTTCATTCCCATACGCTCTATTCACCTTAGCTTATAGGGTTTAGGCTTCTTTAAATAGGGGGAGATTGTTGGGTATTCTATCCACAACGTACCTGATTTGAAGAAGCCCCTGAACAAGCTAAGGTAAATAGACAATGTATTTGATGAAATCTTTCAAGTTGTGCTTGCAGTTATTCCACGCTAAGTGCACACCAATGTCAGGGTGCAGTAGGTCAATATACACGGGTCTGCACGACGTAATCCCCCGTTGAGCAGATCAGTGTGTTGGCCTACGTGTATTCTCTCTATTGGAGTGTACTTATTTTCAAGTACAGGGCTGTGATAATGCAAGAGCAGACAAGGAGCAACGATGGGTCAAGGAGCAGCTCATGGGTGGAAAGACGAAAAATCGTCTAAGTGATAATCGACGAGAATCACCAAGTGATTCTCGCCGATTCGGCGAGAATCATTAGTGATTCTCGCCGAATCGTCGAGAATCACTGGCTGATTCTCGCCGTCTCTATCCGGCTAAATCAGAGCGTGCCAATAAGTCAAAATCGACGATAATCACCTTTGATTCTCGCCGAATCGGCGAGAATCACCTTCGATTCTCGCCGATTCGACGAGAATCACCTTCGATTCTCGCCGATTTTGCCTTAGACGATTTTCTGGATCCCGCTGGACCGGATCAAACGTTAAGACGCTGATTTGAACCGCTTTTAGGGTTTCTTCAGGTGGGACCCATAACGGTCATAAAGGAGTATTCTACCGTATAAATACACACGTATTTTGAATAGTAAAGATACAGAGAAAAACGAAGCCGAGGCGCCGACCTTGACCTAGATCGCGATACCTACTCCGCCGCCGTCGCCGCTCGTGCTAGTCGATCGCCGACCATTTGATCGTGGTTTCTTCCAGATCTCCCGGCGATAGAAGCTTAGCCAAGAATAGCGACTCACACGTCTAACCAGAGATCCTTTGTCTCTTGATTCGTTGATCGAGAAAACCTTCCCCTTCCGAATTGATCGAGACGATCAATCCTAGTGTGACCGTTGGTAGACCTTGCTAGCTTTGCTACGAAGATTGAGTCTTCGAAGTACAGCAGCCACACATCATTGTCGCCGCCGATTCCGGGAACTGAGCTGCCGCCCTTCGTGCCGCCGCCAGTTTCGGGGAGATTCTCTCCAAGAGAGATCTAGGGTTGTGGACTCTTCGTTGACTTCAAGAACATGTCATCGAACGAAGAGGGACACCTTAGTCTCCAAAAGTTGTTTGTATTTCTTGTACATTCTAGTTTCATTTTTGTTGTAAAGGAACGTTGGTTCCTAGTTGTAAGGGTTGGGTGCAACCCGGGTTGTGGGAGTGTTGTCTCCTACGTGTGTAAGGGTTCCTTCCTATAGTGCAAGGATTGGATTTCAATCCTGTTGGTGAAGTGACCGAGTCATCCCTTGTTGGGAGACAGGTCGAAGGGGGAAAGTGGATGTACCCAAATCGGGGAACCACTATAAATTGCTTGTGTCCTTTTCTTGGTGTGCTGTTTTGTTTTCTTGTGCAGGTATAATTTTAATTCCGCAAAAACGCTGCAAGTCACCTATTCCCCCCCCCCCCATAGGTGAAGGTAGTTGACTATAGGTGGACTTTCACTGGTGCTCCATCTCTACGGGCTCCTAAAAATAGTTGGTCACCGACCATTAGTCAAAAAGACTAAGTCGTTTCCTCCGCACCTCGCCCCGCAGCTCCTAGGCATCGAGCGGGAGGACGAAGCGGAGGACAACAAGGGGTAGCAAAAGTGGAAGCAGGTGACATAATCTATCTTGCAGTTCTAAGTATGGTACAAGTAGTAAGTAAGAGCAGTGTAGTAAAGGAAAGTAAAGACAACAGTAAAAGCAAGTAAATAACTAGTCTACCACTATACTATCATCACAAAAGTACCCTAACTTATATAGATGCCTATACAAATATATAAGTTAGGATTTCCAGGAATTTTAACTTATCATATAAAAGAGCCCATACTAATTTATATGATAAGGATTTATGAAGCGTATGACCTAATATGAATGAATGTTATGATGCAATTTTATGCACAGGCAAGTGCAACTCACACACAACGACTCTGTGATCACAGACCTTTAGTTCCCACTTTTTGAGAGCTAGCATCACTCTCGGGTACCACCGCTGTGGCTACGGTAGTAGCGGAGCGGGCGTCTCCGCTTCTAGACCGGTATGCACACTACTAAGCCTTAGACCCCTCTCATACGCCTCTGTACACATCCAAGGTGAACTCTAGAGTCTCGTGTACATACTTTGCTGACAACCCATCAGCCTTGTTGGGTCGGATGTGCGTTATCGGGGATCGTCCTCCAGACCGCAGTGTAAAACAACCCACTGGCCCCTCTAACCCTCACAACCGCCTGGTGCACCGTACTGCCATCGGTGTAACGAACGGCCAGTACCGCATGCCCCGCCACTATATTTATGCACATGCAAGTATTTCATTCCGAGCATCCCACTCGCAGGACCAAACCCGTCTTGAAACCCTCAAACCCAAACCCTAGTGAGAACGCACATTAGTGCCTTTATACCAACTCCCTCAAACCCCAAAACGGGTTAGCATATATCATGAATCTCTCCAACCCTACACGGGTGAGAAGGTACAACAATGTCCTAACCTATTAGACTACTCTTTTCTACGGGTTATTATACTTAGAGATTTAAGGTTAATCCCAGGACTGCCCCCGGTATTCCCTGTGAAGGGCTCTCAAGGGGCACTAGGAATTGTGTTTGGATTACGCCCAGCATTCCCTTTCGCAAGGATATTTGTTTTAGTTGATGGCTACCCATGTCTCACCGCAGCTCTCTTTATTGCTTTAGTACAATCCTAGTGACTTAAGGTATTACCGGGAAACCGACGATCTTCCGTCGACCCCCCACTCCAGTTGCTACCTAAAGACTTGCACTTGTGATCCCTCTCTAAGACAATACTACCCACCAGGGTTATACATGTTGCACTCTCTTATTTCTTCCGATAATCAATCCCCTGGTAACCCTTAAGGCAAGACCTATTTATGTTATATGCAGACCATGTCCTATTATTACCCTAAAAGTGGAATCTTCCAAACCTTAAGGCATTTTACCCCTAAATATTTATCCTATGGTGGTTTGGGCTAAGGGAACTACCCTATGAATTCTCATAATTTTCCGTGGCCAAATAATCCTTTAATTAAATCTTTTAAATTAATTACTAGGTCACTTTACACATGAAGTAGTATGATTTAACATCCACTGACCTAGGTAATTTTTCCTGAGTTGTATAATGATAAACTATTGCTGTTTACAGAGTTGCATAATTTTCCTTTAATTATTTATTCCAATTTCTTATTTAATACCAAATTCTCATAAATTCCATTTTCCAAATGAAGTATAGGTAATATGTATTCCAAAATTCCAGGAAAATTACAAAACATATAAAACCCTAATTTATGACCATTGGCAGAGTCGCATCAATTGTTATTGTGTAATGGCCTATAAAATTCCATTATAACATATTTACCAAAAATGCCATTGTAGTAATTTAACTACTAACAATACATCCATTAATTCTGAGAAATTTATGCAAGACTAATAATGCAATTTTATAGCACTAGAATAAATTCCAAATTTTTCTGAGGTGCATATCCATCATTTCAAGAATTAAATGATATAAGGGTAAAATGGGCAATTTGAGATATCTATTCCAAAAGCTCTTCAAACAGAAGGATCATATTTTTCCTAAGTCAAATGTAACCTTATCTATATCTTGGCAAGGTTTGAGGATTTGTGCTTGAGGAAAACCTATTTTCCAATTTTATTTCCAAAACAGCTATATTTAAAATAAATTCCAATAAATGGGATTTTTGATTCCAAAAATCCCATGATTAATTTGAGGGATTAAATTTACCCTAATGAACCACTGTAAATAATTCCAAGATCTTTGCATGCATCCATTTGGCTGAATACACCATATTTGAATTTTTGCTATTAGCACACCAAGGCAAAATAGGAACTAACACATGCAAGTGGATTCTCCAACATGCAGTGATACAAAGGTGCTGAAATTTTTTCCATGCACCAAGGATGTCCCCAAGGACCTACCACCAAGATTTGGGGCCATGGGGAGGCCTATAGATCCATATATTTCACTTATTTACATTTTGCCATTTTGACCAAAACTATAGGAAATTTATTTCACAAATTCCTACATTTTGGCAGGGGCTAAGTATGCCCTAATCATGCATGTGCCCAAAAGTTGGGGCCATGGTGATTAATGGTTTGACCTGGGCATCCAAATGAATTTCTGCCCTACTTTAGGACCAGTTCTAGGAGAAATGCCCTACAGGACTGTACACTACACCAAATCACAACTTTAAGGTGGCAATTTAAAGGTAAGACAGTCAGCTACAATTTTCATTGAGGGACAAATTTCTGAAAATGCATCTAAGAGTCCCAAAAACAACATGCAAAATGACTGTAATTATGTGATAGAAATTTTAATATTCATCATATTAAAATTAAATAATATTAATGATTTTGCACGAATCTTAAAGAGTAACCGACGGGATCCGTTCATCTTCCCCAATGGATTAACGGCTGCGATTGATTTTTCCTGGGTGATGTTGGCTGGCGATTTCCGGCCAGCTGAGCCACCACCACCGCCGGCGGATATCGCCACCACCTTCGTTAAGGTGGGGGCTAGGGTTTCCCGGCGGTGGGGCCGCCGGAGTTGGCTCCTCCGGCGAACCCGAGCAAGAAGAAAAAGCCCGGATTTCTCCATTTTCCTCTCATGGCATCGGGCTCAATTGAGCCTGATATCTCCCTAAATGGATCTAGAAATCTAGTACAGGTAGAGGTGAGGTGAAACGAACCTGGATTGGGGCTTGGCTGCGGGTCAGGCGGCGGTTTGCCATGGTGGTGGTGCGCCGATGAGCTCCACCCCAAAAGCCTGATTCTCCACCATTCTCCATGATCCAGCACTCGATTTCCACTCCCTTCTACCTCCTGAAGCTGTTGGTGAGGTCTGTTTGGACTGAGGTGGAGTATATGGGGAGATATTATCTATGTGAGTTCGGTTGAGCTTTGGTTGCTCCGCCCCTGCTTCCAAGTGGTACACAGCCCCTGTTTTCTGCTGGAAATGGAGAAAGGAGGTCGGCCATCTGGTTTTGGGCAGATAAATCCAGCTGAAGGGGTGGCCATGTGGCCACCATTCCCTTCTTTTCCATTTCTCTCTCCTCCTTCTCTCAAAATCCCAATTCTACCCACTTGCATGTATTCTCTCTCCTGATTTAGAGGGGTAGGACTTGTCTTGTTCACTTGGGCTGGCCATGGGCCAATTTTGGTGGGCTTGGTCCAACGGAAGATGGCTTGGTCTTCATTTCACTCTTTTAGGTCAATTTGTTGACTTGTTGACTTGGGGAGTTGACTTAGTCAACATGGTGGGTGGGCTGACCCCATTTGATGGGGATGGGTCTAGTGGCACCACCCAACTTGGGTTGGGTCAAGGGGGTGCCCTACTTAGGCAAATTGGGCTTATGAGTGTGGGTTTGACCAAATTAAACCCAAGGTTGACTTTGGTCAATTGGGGTCAAAGTGTTGACCTAGTGACAAGCCCTAGGGTCCACTTAGATTGTTTTTAGGGTTAGGGCAATGTGGTGGGGTCATGGTGTGACTAGGGTCCCCACTTAGGCTAGTTTGACCTAGTTTGACTATGGTCCTATAGTGGGCCCCACATGGCTACCACCCACTACCTAGGGTCAAACATAGTTGATCTCCTTAAATCTCACCCATGCCTAACCCAATCTAAGTTGAGGGTTCCAGAAGTAACTTGGGATGTTACAAATTCCAATAAACAAGAAAATAATTTCGTCCCCGAAATTTAAGTTCGGGTCTACGGGGTTCTACTTGCAAGAATTTTTAAGAAATTTTAAAACATAACTTGAAAGTACCTGATGTGAATAGCTCCGGGTGCTGCTCCAGCATCAGATCACTCGGCTCCCAGGTGTGCTCCTCCCGTCCATGGTTGGACCACAGCACCTTCACAAGAGGGACCTTCTTCTTCCGCAACACTCGGATGGCTGTATCGTCAATCCGGATCGGCTCCAATCTAACTGATCTGTCAGGCTCTACCGGTCCGGCTGTAGTAGTAATGTGCTGCTCCAGCCGAAGGAGAGCTCTTCGCAAGGAAGAGACATGGAAGACGTCATGTAATGCACCCAACTCCGGTGGCAGCTGCAGTCGGTAAGCCAAGGGGCCGATCCGCTCCAGGATCAGGTATGACCCCATGTATCGTGGACTGAGCTTCTTGTGCCTCCGCACCCGAGAGACACCGTATACTGGACGTATCTTCAAGAATACTCTGTCTCCAACCTGGAACTCCACCTTCCGGTGCCGAGCATCATAATACTTTGCCTGCCTGCTCTGGGCCTCTAGTAGCCGATCTCTGATCAATCGAATCTGAGCCTCAGTATCCTCTATATAATCAGATCCAAGAGCCCTGGTATCCACATCCTGAACCCATGATAGCGGTGTCCGGCATCTCCTCCCATAAAGTGCCTCGTATGGAGCCATCCTGATGCTAGCCTGGTGGCTCTTATTGTACGAGAACTCAATCAGTGGCAGCAGCCTCTCCCAGGGCTTCCCCGTATCCAAAATGCATAGTCTGAGTAAGTCCTCCATGGTCTGGATGGTCCGCTCGGTCTGTCCGTCGGTCTGCGGATGGAAGGCGGTACTAAAAGTAAGCCGAGATCCCAAGTAAGCATGCACGGCCTTGAAGGGCCACTCAAACAAATGGTTGGCCAGATGGATTCGAGATTGTACACTTGAGATTGCGTCCGGGATGCAGCTGACTCGTTCACTGCCTTACCCTTGTCCTTATAAGATGCAACTATCTTTTTCTCACCCCTTGAAGGGCCACTCAAACAATCACGGGATATATGTCCCTGCTTCCCACATTTATGACATGTACGTGTCTCACCACGTTCTTGTCCATATGTGGCTCCCGAAGAAATAGTCGAAGGAGTTGGTTCAGCAGGCCTGAACCTCTTCTTGTCTCATCTCCTAAACTCCGATGGTTCCGACTGTGGAACTTTGAATTTCGGCTTTTCCGCCGCCAAGCTCTTCTTATCGTGTACCCGTTTCAAATCCTTCTCCAGTGCACGGGCTGTATCTACTAATGCTTGGAAGCCTTGGTTCATCGAACTTGGGAGTGCCAACCTCAGCTCATCACGCAATCCCTCAGAGAATCTGTTCATCTTCCGTGCCTCCTCAGCAAACGTAGACCCCGTATAACGCCCCAGCCTGGTAAACTCATGCAGGTAAGTATCAACACTACTCGTACCCTGCACCAGACGACGAAACTCATTTTCCAAGGCAATTTGCTGCGACATAGGCAAATACTTGGCCAGAAATAATCTTGAAAATTCTTCGATCGAAATCACCTCTAATCCTCGACCTGCCAAGTAGTGTAATTCCACTTCATCCCACCAAAACCTCGCATCTCCTTCTAATAAAAAAGTGGCTAAAGTAACTTTCTGCCCCTCCGTAGTCCTGATTGGTGTCAGGATCCTCTTCACTCGTACGAGCCAATCTTCAGCCTGCATTGGGGAATTCGCCCCTCCAAATGTAGGTGGATGAAAATCCATAAACCGTTTCAGTTGCTTGCCAGTTGCTTGCTCATCCACCAGAGCTTCAACACGCTCTTGCCTAGCACCAAGCCATCCTGGCACCCCTACAGGCCTTGCCTGCCCAGTAGGCTGTGCATGTAATACTGCGAGCACCGTCTCCGTAACCAAACATATGGTCTCCTCCGAGGGAGGTGTAGGCGCCTTAGCTAGTGCCGCACTCTCATCAGAACGCTGGGGCTTAGACTGCCCAACACCACTTCTCGTCACCTATCAATATACAAAACACCAGTTACGTCCATTCCATAACAGCAAACATACATTGACTACATGCTCACGCTCCTCACGTGCAAGTATTACATTCCTACAGGACATTCGTGAGTTCAATTATGTTCTCCCTCCCAAAAATCTAAACTGGATCTGATAACACTTTGTAACGCCTCCATTCGTCATATGGAATATAACGGTGGGTCCGGCCAGAGCCCCATGCCATATTTCACAAACAAACGACGGAGTCACATATGAATATCAAACTCACGTTCTACTACACCCAAGCTCAGAGCATTCTAGCGAAAGCATTTTAAGTTTTAAGAACTCAGCAGAATGAATGTCCACTAAATATATAAACCACACATTTATGTATGTCACCAAGAATGTATACACTTACACAAACGCTCGTGGCCTTATGTCCATACATGTTTCTCTTTTATAAATATGGCTTCATACATCGGCATGCAGGCCGGCCACACATGAAATCCAAGACTTTGCACTGCCTTGAAGGGCCTTTAAGAAGCAAAGTCTTCAATCCGCTCAATCCAATCAAACCCGTCAGCACCTGCAGTTAGACATCCACCCCAAGAGTGGTAAACAAATCAACGGTCAGCATTAGCTGACCACTTATAACAACCTATCCCATGCCCGGGGCAGTGGTTCCTTCCCTGTATGCATCACAATCAAAACATAGAACTATCACAACAGTATCACAAGCGTCGGCCTCCGCCAAACGCTCCGTGCACTCAGGGCACATTACGGTGGACCGAACTCCTTGGCACCACCACCGAGCAGAGGTTTTTAACTTGTTGGTTTGGCGGTCCTATTCTACCAACACGCGTGCTGGGGGAATACCGTCCATCCCACTCAGAGGTGCAAACCTCACCGCAAACTTGAGCATTTAGATCGACCCACCATTGTGGTGCAGCAAGTCGGGTCGGGGCCGCATCTGCCCATGCCTTGCCACCAATCGATCTCCCACAACACCGATACAGGTCAGCCATTTCCCATTGCTCAATTCGTCAATAGCGTAGATCTTGACGCGGGTCGGCCTTCCCTTTCCTACTCCACACACAGCTCTCGCAGAGCCGCATTCCAATTCAGCACACACAATCCAACAGCTCATCCAGAGCTTTCTAGGTATTCACAATCCATAATCATTGACACAATACACAGAGTTTTCTTCGGTTCACAAGATAAACATCACAAATCCAGACTAACGGTCTGGATGGGCTTCACACAGCATGCCTATGTCGTACTACACATTTCCGGCACTAGATGCAGACTCAACCTGGAATCACTTACGCTGTCCACTGCTTGGTGGAGGATTCCTTGCATATGCATAAAGTAGGACTTCGCTTCTCCGATAAGGAGATCGTTGCCCTTGATGATCGCTTTGGCGCCATGAACTTGTCGGATGGAAATCACCGCCACGGCCTTGCCTCCATGAATCTAAACTCGGCTCTCGATTCAGAATGCTGAAGCTCCTCTGGCAGACGACTTCCTTCTCCTTCTCCTCCTTGCTCTCTCATCTCTTTAGCTCATTTAGAAAGAGAATGGAAAAAGGTAAAATGAGACTTATCTTCTCAATTTCGACCTTAAAGCAGCAAGGAGAAACCTAGGCCATCAGATTCTAGAGGAAGGAAATGAATGGCTACAAACTTCCCTGAATATGGCTATTTTGGGGCTGACACGGCCTGTGACACGCCCATGTCAAAGGCCGTGTACCTTAAGCGGTGCACGAAATGACTTATCCAGAACAGGACACAGCCATGTGACATGCCCGTATCACAGGCTGACACGCCTGTGCCCTAGGTCATGTGCCCCACTCGAGACACACTCGAGACCCACTCGAGACACACTCGAGACCCACTCGAGTGACCCACTCAAATGCACAAAATAGGACACGGCCTCTCACACGCCCGTGTCCTAGGTCATGTGCCCCACTCGAGACACACTCGAGACCCAGTCGATTGAGCCACTCGAGTATACAGAGTAGGACACGGCCCTGTGACATGCCCGTATCACAGGCTGTGTGCCCTCTCCTTTGAGAATTCATCGAGCGCATCTACTCGAGTGGAGTTCGTCGACTAGAGGAGGACACGCCTCGGACACTCCCTCGAACACGCCCATGCCACAGGGCGTGTTCCCTCGTGAGAACTCGTCGAGTTCATTTCGTTGAGCAATCAACAAGCTGCTCAACCAAGCAGGACACGGCTGGGGACACGCCCATGTCCCAGGCTATGTTGCGCAACCTGAACCCAAATTGGGGATTTGGGCTGTTACACAGTCCTTGGTGGAAGAATTCCTGTTGATGGACATTGAGGTAGGGAGTAGTACCGTGCCTGATAGCTTAGAAGCAGTAGGGCCCTCTTGGATTTCCCTTACTAGAGCACATTAGAAGGTCGATCTGGATTTGTTACACCTTCGGAATAGAACTGTGAAGGGAGAACTACCTGATTTCTCCTTGGATGAGTTTGATACCTTGGGGTGTCGGGGTAGATTTTGCATCCCCACCTTTGTTGACATTTGATGAGTCCACATTTTACACTGATTTTTGGACTTATCTGGGCTAGTTTTATCGTCTTAGCACTACACTTGAGAGCCTTTATTGCTTATATGTGCTTATGTACCTATTTCACAATTAAGTGCACTATAGGCCCGTTTCTGTGTGCTTTCTGTGTTTCTATATTGTTGTTATTTTTTAGCCCTATCTCGGGGATATAGTGTGCACATTTTGGTGGCCTTTCTGCCTCTTCTGCTGGTGCAGGGGTCGTGTGCGTGCTCCGGAACTGCTCGGGAGACACCGACGATGCAGGAATACTGCGCACGACCACTGGACTTATTGCGCACGACCACTGGTCGTGCGCCATCGATCGTGCGCATTACACTCTTATTTTCCTAATCCTATCTAGGTAATCGCACGAGCACTGGACGTAGTGCGCACGACCACTGGTCGTGCGCCACTGCTCGTGCGCATATATGCTGATGCTTCTTGTCCAGGTTGTAGGTCTATTTGGAAAAGTCGCACGATCATCGACCGACAGTGCGCACGACCACTGGTCGTGCGCCACTGATCGTGCGCACTGCTTCTGCTGCCTCCGTATTTAAGGCCCTGCTCCGCGATTTAGGTCGATGCCTGTCATTTGCTGCGATCGGAGAGTGCGCGGAAATCGCCATTTCACTTCTACAGCTGCTCCATCACCTCCACCTTAGTTGGGAGGCCATTGCCAACTACTCCGAAGCTTTTCAACTCTCCGGCAAAGCCCTCGGCCATTGATGACTTCAACTCCAAGCTTTCCTCCGGAGTGGGTGAAGTAGAAAACCTAGAGAACGTACTTAAAGGCCTTCGAGGTGACAGCTCGTTGGTACCGGAAGCCTCCTTGGACTGAGCCCGGAAGCGGATTGACAACTCGCTACTCCGGCCACGACCCGCGGTGGATCTTCACTCTCTTTTGGTTTACTCCTCTTCCCCTTCCTCTGTAGTATGAATGTTTTGAGCAGTGTAATCAACACTTCCATCCATGAACATCAAGTTTACTTTATAGCTAATGGAATGTTAGTATTTTCTTCTGCTTGTGAGTATTGTCTGTGAATGTGCCTCGCTCACCCCACATCCACTCCATTCCCGTGTCTTATCCGATTGCACGCCACACAAGAACACTTCAATCCATTAGCTTCCATTCCACTCGCCCAACTGAAGTTCGACATAGCGACCGACAAACCCACTCCACCTTGCGTAGCGGTGCCTTTGACCCGCATAGCTTTTACTAGTTCAGTAGATCAAACATCCACAATCTCCCAAGTCCTCTATTTCCTTTTTTTTCTATTATAACTCTCATAATGAGATTCTTTATACTATTGCTGTTCTATGCTAATTGCATTCCTCAAGAGTCCGACACTCGGAGATTTATTCCCAAAATTTATGACTTGTGCGATCGGTGCGCTTGCCGATTTACACGCATCAAGTTTTTGGCGCCGTTGCCGGGGAATGCAACTGTAGAGCGACTTCGGATGACTTCAAATATTGTTATAAGAGTTAGTATTGTTTATTTTTGACTGCTGTTTCCTTCTAGTGTGTAGTGTTGGCCACAGTGAATGCAAGGCCGAGCTGCAAGAGTTTTTTTCGCCTACAACCTAGAGATCGAACGTACTCTCCTAGCACGAAGACGCACCGCAGCCATCACTTTTGCCCCAATGGGAGACCAAATGAATATTGATGCAGGCAACCGAGTTGGAGGGATACCTCATGTCGATAGAAATGGCGACGACAATAAAGTGGACCCTCCCCAGGTCCGCACCATTAGGGATTATACTACACATACTGTCGGGAGCATATACCCCAGTTTCGGACCTGCTATCACCAATCCACAGTTCGAAATTAAACCAGCTATTCTGAATATCATTCAGAACAATGCACAGTTCTCCGGAATGGCAACTGAAGACGCCCATCTTCGCCTTACAAAATTCTCCGAAATCTGCGCCACGTTCCGTTACGCTGGAATCCCAGACGAAACAGTCAAGCTCCGCCTATTCCCTTTTTCATTAAGGGACAAAGCCAAGACATGGCTTCACTCCCTCCCACCTGGAACAGCCACCACCTGGGAGGCTTTGACCACAAAATTCCTAGCTAAGTTCCATCCGGTGGATCGGATCGTAAGCATGAGGCGCGCAATAGCCAACTTCCGGCAAGCCGATCAAGAAAGTTTAGCCGAAGTTTGGGAGCGTTTCAACGAGCTGATGAGGAAGTGCCCTAATCATGGATTCCAAACGTGGAACCTCGTCGAAAGTTTCTACTTCGCTATTGATCCCCACCACCGAGCCATGATCTATGCTGCCTCCGGAGGAACCATCATGAATCTTGCTCCAGATGATGCTCTGAGAGTCTTACAAGACACCGCCACCCATAGTGCTTACTGGACCGCTGGAAGAAACATCCCACTAAGCACCAGTGGAGTGTTTGCCTTGGATATCCCCAAGCCTGCTCCTACCTCCCTAGTGATGGCAATCTATGCCAAGGGTGCGGAAGCACTGATCACCACAACTTCAAATGCTTAGGAGTTGAGGTACCAGACGAATCTTTGTTTATGAATGAGTCCGTTAATTTTGTTGCCAATCAAAACAGGGGAGTGCCTTACAGGAATACTTACAACCCGGGGGTGAGAAATCACCCCAACTTTTCTTGGAATCCTAACACATCTGGCCAAAGATGGCAACCGGGGTAGCATCAAAACGATGCGTATGCTTCCGGAAGCCAACAGAGGCCGCCTCAACCGAATTATTCCCAAGGGCCCCCCGTCGTGAAGAAAAGTTCTTTGGAAGAGATGTTCGTGAAGTTCGTTGAGATTTCCCAATCCAACATGACAAATCAGGCCGCCTCGATGCGCAAACTGGAGGCACAATTTGGCCAATTGGCTCAAGTGGTTTCCGAGCGCACCCAAGGCACCTTACCCAGTAAGACCGAAAAGAACCCTCATGAACAGTGTAAGCGCCTTGGGGAGGACAATTCGGGAAACCACAACGAACTTGTCATCAATTGTAAAATCAATAACATCGAAACTCCAGCATTATGCGATTCCTGGGCGTCCAGCAACATCCTCACTTTGCAAGATGTTGCGAAGATGCACTTACAAGTTGACATTGAAAATCGGAAATCGCTTATCTTAGCGAATGACAATTTGGTTGACACTTGGGGAGGTGTTCGGGAAGTTGAAATCGAGGTTAACGGCAAAAGTATCACCATTGAATTCCAGGTTTTGGGACCACAGGACCATAACTCCATTCCTATATTAGGAGTCCCATTCCTAACATCCAGTGGAGCATCCCTCAACTTTTCCAAAGGCCGTGTCACTTGGCCAAACGAAGAGTCCACCCTCGATAACACATCCATACATTCTTCTCCCATCCAAAATAACAATTCTCTGAGTGTCACATATATCAAGCTGGATTCAGGTCTCCCCGCATTTGAAGCACATCTGGAGGAGACGCCAAAGAAAGGACTACCTCAGGTAGTCGATGAGAAGCAAGAGCTGCTGGTCCACGAAGGGATCAATTGTACCAAAGCCACGGCTACCGTTCTACTGCCAGCCAACTCTGTTGTTGGGCATGGCTAACCAAGTTTTATTCGGGAGAAATCCCTGGACACTAATTTGTATAATTCTGTTAAGCGATCTATAGCTTGGGCAGATCCGGTTGCTGTCACGGTGCCAGATATGCCGCCACAAACCACGACAACAAGAAACCCCACAGCCTACCTCCATTGGAAGTCTCCCACGGTGGAGAAACTGAAAGAGGCCAAGCGTTTACGCGGAGAGCGCTATGCTGACGTCCGGCGCGAGAAAGAGTGCACTCGTAGTAATGGGACAATTCCTACCCCTAATGCAAAAAGACAATCTGTTGTTCTCTCGCATCCCCCCGGAGAGACTTACCATAAATCTGCTTATAGCTGATTGCACCACCCTCCTTCCTCTTTCCATCCTCTTTCTCGCTACTTGTTGAATGTTGGTTGCTCTACTTTTAATTTTGTTTCCTCATTCTACTGCCAAGAACTCTCTATTTGAACTGCTAATACATGTATTTGGCCCACCTTAAGGACGGTAAACAAAAGGGCTTTCGGGAGACAACCCAAGTTGGACCGTTTGGTCCTATGCTGTGTTTTGATTTCTTTTTATATATTCATATATTCCTGTTTCCATATTTTGTTTGGATGGCATCCTTCAATCGCAGGTGCAGGAATATTTGAGGCGCGGCAACTTGGTCGCACTTGGACATCTCATTGCACGACTGGTATGCTCAATTTTGAGCATAGGTACTTCCTACCCTAGCTTTTTATCATATCTGACATGCTGATTTTTACTAGCTGTTGACTTTACGTCTGGTGGGGAGAGCATGCCTGTGGTCACTACACCACACTTTATGTTACATACCAGTTTCTTGTTTACTTATTTCTTGATTTTTGTTGCACACACTGATTCACCCACATGAGTGCGCTCTTACCCACGCGCACAACCCGAGTCAAATTTATTGTTTTTGTGGAAACTTTAAAATAGTGGTATTGGCTTAGGATTTCAGAATTGAGTAGTTCGAAACTCATGCAGTGCTCCTAATCGAATACTCATGGTTTGTGTAGATTTAGGATAGAATTAATTTTTCTTTATGCTCGCAGATTTATCTTTTTCTGCAAACGTAAATATTATTTGTACTGCTCAAAATCTGAATCTGGGGTAATCGAACGATAATGTAGGAATGTGTGTAGCCGCCACTAGACTCGTATTGCTCGAGTCGGGAGGAAGTATCATCTTTCTCGGTGGCTAAGAACTTGCCCTAAGCTACTCTCGAAGCATTGGTGCACGGTTAGTCAAGCGTGAGCATGACGTAGGCCTTCATTTTGGCTAGTTTGAGCCTTGTTTAGCCTTTCCTACCTGTTAACCATTGCATGCCAAATTTGTGTCTACCCTTCCTTTGATCCAGCTCCACTCACTTTCACCAAGGACTGAAGCTAAACCCACCTTCGCAATCAAATGCTTGAGCTGATTTGTATTTACTGTTTTGCCGAGGTTGTGATAAAGGACATTGTTTTGGGGGTGCTGGATTCATTCATGTTTTGATTGCTACGTTTGGGGATTGCTAGCGCAGCAAAAGGAAAAAAATTTAACAAAAAAAATAAAATGCCGATAAGCGCAAAAGAGAAAAATATGAAAGAATTGCTTTGAGATTTCGATCCCCATCCTCTTTATTGATTTTGGTCGGGTTCAGCCGTGTTCACACCCGGTTTTCAAGCTAAGTCTGGGGGCGTGTGTCCAGTTCATTTCTAAGTGACTGTATTGGTTTGGGTTTTATTCGCTCGCTTTGGTTTCATAGAGCCTTCATGTTTATCTTTGACTACCCCGCCTTCGCCTAAGCCCCATTGTATCCTACAAGTCCTACTGATTCACGGTTGAGTCTCACCTGCACTGTGGAGAGAGTGTGAACGTGCAAGCATATGGTACCCGACATTGGTGGATTCCTTTGGAGGTGATCCTGAGTCCCGAACTTTGGCAATGCTCACCTTAGTGGCCTGGCTACTTTCTTCCTACACATGATCGCAAGATCCTCCAGAATTCTAATTTTGAGCAATTACAATATTTATTTATGTATGTCGAATAGTTTAAACTGCGTCGTATAATTAAAAAGTTTTTCTATTATATCTTCTATACCCATGATGTATTTGATTTCTCGTCTTACTTCTTTTTGAAATTTCTGAGCCAGTTAGAGATTTTCTAGCCCACGGAGTGATGATTTGCTCGGGACGTGCAAATGGTTAAGTCTGGGGGTGTGATGAGTCCACATTTTACACTGCTTTTTGGACTCATCTGGGCTAGTTTTATCGTCTTAGCACTACACTTGAGAACCTTTATTGCTTATATGTGCTTATGTACCTATTTCACGATTAAGTGCAATGTAGGCCCGTTTCTGTGTGCTTTCTATGTTTCTATATTGTTTTTATTCTTTAGCCCTATCTCGGGGATGTGTTGTGCATGTTTTTGTGGCCTTTCTGCCTCTTCTGCTGGTGCAGGGGTCCCGTGCGTGCTCCGGAACCGCTCGGGAGACACCGACGATGTAGGAATACTGAGCACGACCACTGGACTTATTGCGCACGACCACTGGTCATGCGCCACCGATCGTGAGCATTACACTCACTTTTTCCTAATCCTGTCTAGGTAATCGCACGAGCACTGGCCGTAGTGCACACGACCACTGGTCGTGCGCCACTGCTCGTGTGCATATATGCTGATGCTTCTTGTCCAGGTTGCAGGTCTATTTGGAAAAGTAGCACGATCATCGACCGACAGTGCGCACGACCACTGGTTGTGCGCCACTGATCGTGCGCACTTCTTCTGCTGCCTCCATATTTAAGGCCTTGCTCCGCGATTTAGGTCAACGCCTGTCATTTGCAGTGATCAGAGAGTGCGCGGGAATCGCCATTTCACTTCTCCAGCTGCTCCATCACCTCCATCTTCGTCGGGAGGCCATTGTCAACTACTCCGAAGCTTTTCAACTCTCCGGCGAAGCCCTCGGCCATTGATGACTTCAACTCCAAGCTTTCCTCCGGAGTGGGTGAAGTAGACAACCTAGAGAACGGACTTAAAGGCCTTCGAGGTGACAGCTCGTTGGTACCGGAAGCCTCCTTGGACTGAGCCCGGAAGCGGATTGACAACTCGCTACTCCGGCCACGACCCACGGTGGATCTTCACTCTCTTTTGGTTTACTCCACTTCCCCTTCCTCTGTAGTATGAATGTTTTGAGCAGTGTAATGAACACTTCCATCCATGAACATCAAGTTTACTTTATAGCTAATGGAATGTTAGTATTTTCTTCTGCTTGTTAGTATTGTATGGGAATGTGCCTTGCGCACCCCACATCCACTCCATTCCCGTGTCTTATCCGATTGCACTCCACACAAGAACACTTCAATCCATTAGCTTCCCTTCCACTCGCCCAACTGAAGTTCGGCATCGCGGCCGACAAACCCACTCCACCTTGCAAAGCGGTGCCTTCGACCTGCATAGCTTTTACTAGTTCAGTAGATCAAACATCCACAATCTCCCAAGTCCCCTATTTCCTTTTTTTTCTATTATAACTCTCATAAAGACATTCTCTGTAATGTTGCCGTTCTGCGCTAATTGCATTCCTCAAGAGACCGACACTCGGGGATTTATTCCAAAACTTTATTACTTGTGCGACCGGTGCGCTTGCCGATTTACACGCATCAACATTCGGGCTAAGATCCGTGCTGAAGCTCATGGTTCTAGTGTAGCCTACCATCTTGGTTCCACCAAAATGTATAAGGATCTAAAGTAAATTGTTTGGTGGTCAGGAATGAAGAATGATATCACGAAGTTTGTGTCAGAATGTCTTACCTGTTAGCATGTTAAGGTTGACCATAGAAGGCCTGGAGGAAAATTGACACCGCTTGATATTCCAAGTTGGAAATGGGAGAGTATTTCAATGGATTTCATCACCGGTCTACCGAAATCTCCCCGTGGGCACGACTCCATTTGGGTGATAGTCGATAGATTGACTAAATGTGCTCACTTCGTCCCTTTTAAGATTGGATATTCTATGAAGAAGATAGCTGAATTATAACTAGAAGAGATTATCAGATTGCATGGAGTTCCTGTCAGTATCATGTCAGATCGAGACTTTAGGTTTACGTCTCATTTTTGGAAGAGCTTATAGGAGTGGTTGGGTACCGATTTAAGGTATTCCACTGCCTATCATCCGCAGACAAACGGTCAGACGAAAAGAGTAAATCAGATAGTGGAAGATATGATTAGATATTATGTTTTGGATCACGATGGCGCTTGGGATGAGCATCTCAGACTCATGGATTTTGCTTATAATAATAGTTATTAAGAGAGTCTGCAAATGGCCCCGTTTGAGGCCTTGGATGAGAGGCATTGCAGGATGTCTTTGTTTAGGGCTGAAGTTGGTGAGAGACCGTTGCTAGGTCCAGAAGCCCTTGAAGAGATGAATTGTGCCACAACTCATATTCGAGAAAAGCTTCTTGTAACACAAGAGCGTTATGAGAAGTATGCTAATCGACGAAGGGTCGATCTGGAGTTTGTCGTTGCGGACATGGTTTTTTTTGAAGGTTTCTCTGATGTCAGGTGTCAAGAGGTTTGGAAGGAACCACAAGTTAGACCCCCTGTATGTGGGACCTTTCTAGATTCTTGAGCGCATCAGAGTGTCTGCTTATAGGCGGGATTTGCCTGCTACCTTTCCTGGCGTCCATGATGTGTTCCATGTGAGCCAGTTGCGGAAGTATTTCAATAGTGATCGCCAAGTCCTTGACGCGGTGCCCCAGATTCAGCCCAATCTTTCGTATGTGGAAGAACCTGTTCATATTTTGGATTCTCAAGATCGAGTGTTGCGGAGAAAGACAATGCCCATGGTTAAAGTTCTCTGGCAAAATCATGACGTCGAGAGTGCGACATGGGAATTGGAATCGGCGATGAGAGAATCTCATCCGGATCTCTCCCCTTAGTTCAGGTATGTCTTCAGGTTTTTGGGTAATAATTGGGTTTTTTTGGGTTTGGTCTTAAGGTTGTGTTAAGTTTCAGGACGAAACTTCTTTTTAGGTGGTGTGACTGTAACACCCCTGATTTTCTGGTGATATTATTTGAATCAGTGTCATCATATTTTTGATGTCAGGATGTTACCGTTTTTGCGATTTGGTTGACGGTACTGAACCATTTGTGCGTTTTGCGTCTGTTAGTTTGTTTGATCAGATTTTGGGATTTTGTTTAGATTGAATGCCTTCCTTGGTCTATAGGAATGAGTTTTGAGTTGTTGATCTTGTCCAGTTTTATTGCGACCCGAGTATTTGGAAGTCTCAACATGTGTTTGGATCTTTGTGATGATTTCTGCTTGTGTAAGCATTTGTTGGTTTGGTCTCAAGAATGGTGCGTCGGATTTTCGGGTTGTCTATCCTGCTAAATTCTTAGAGTCAGCATTTTACCCATAATTTAAGAAAAACGAAAATTTTCAAATCCGTCCTGGAGTTCTCGAGAAATATCTTCTGGTACTCGAGTTGCCTATCTTCAGTACTCGAGTAATGATTTCCTGTAACTCGAGAACTATCTACTTGTTCTCGAGAAGTACCTCCAGTACTCGAGTAATTCCCCGCCTTAACTCGAGAAATTTTCTCAGTAATCTCGAGAAGTGCTTGCCTTCTATAACTCGAGTAACTTGCTATTACTCGAGTACTCACCTTCTGCACTGGAGTCGTGTTATAGCACTCGATTAATTCTCCATCATGGTACTCGAGAGATTCTTCCCTTGTACTCGAGTAGTTCTGGCTTCAGTACTCGAGTAATCGCCTTAGAACTCGAGTAATCCTCTTGTAGTACTTGAGTAGTCGCCTTGTACTCGTGTAATCCTCTTACAGTACTCGAGTAGTCGCCTTGTACTCTAGTAATCTGTTTGAAGAACTCGAGTAATCGTCCCTTAGTACACGAGTAACCCATTCCTTCTGTCTCTAAAAAACCTGTTCCGCCGAACCCGGTGTATTTTGTTGTTTATCCTGTTATCACCCTTAGTATAAATACCTACTTCTTCTTCATCATCTTTAAACCGACCGAGATTTTTGTCTACCTCCCGAACTAGAGCGGCATGAGCGTGAAAGAACTTGTTCGTCCGTACTTCTTTCGGTGTCCGCCGACGGAGCTCTAGTACTCGAAATCGTGAACCGATCGTAGATCCGGAAATCCCTCGTCGTGCGCTACGCCATCATTGTAAGATCTTCCCCATTTCCTGAGTTTTTTCTCGTCATGGTTTTTGGCACTAACTTCTATATTGGCCATCTCTTGGTAGATTTTGACTCCCCTCATCTTCTTTAGGCATGATCTACGACAAGGAGCGATTTTAAGGAGTTTTTCCGGTAAAACCAAGGGAAGTGGTGGTTTTCCCATTCCCCTCTTCTTTCCAATCTTGATGATAACTAGTAATCTCCTTGATCTTCAATCTTTCTGCACTAATGCCCTTTCCATTTGTAGATATATATAATTTTTTCCCATTGAATCCACTTGTGTTATTATTTTATCATGATAATTTAATCTTGTAAGCATTGTAGAGATTTTGTGAAATCTTTCTTAAAATTTGATGAACCGCTTCTTATTCTAGAATTGTTAAGGCTTGTTTAGGACCGTGAAATATTTCCTAAAATTTGATGAACTGCTTCTCATTCTAGAATTGTTTAGAGGAATCTGACGTACCGTTGTTGACTTGAGATGCCTATCATGGTTTTTCTTCGTGGCGATACCGTGGGGCGAGACAAGCCACTAGGCCCCAATTGGGTTGTAGTGTGCCTCTGAGCTCTAAATCCGGATCGTTACGGGGTTTTCCTTTCGGGTTTTTCTTCGTTGCGGGTGTTATTAGTGGGTGAATCCACGCCGCAATGTTTGATCTCCCTATTAGCACTTTGTGGGGCTCTGATGCGTGTAATACGGCAAGCGCACCGGTCGCACAAGTAATAAAGTTTTGGGAGTAAATCCACAAGTGTCGGTCTCTTGAGGAATGCAATTAGCGTAGAACGACAACAGTAATGAGAATATCGTTATGAGAGTTAAAAATAGAACAAAAAGAAAATAGCGGACTCGGGAGATTGTGGATGTTTGATCTACTGAACTAGTAAAAGCTATGCGGGTCGACGGCACCGCTTCGCAAGGTGAAATGGGTTTGTCGGCCGCTATGCCGAACTTCAGTTGGGCGAGTGGAAGGGAAACTAATGGATTGCAGCGTTCTTGTGTGGATTGCAATCGGACAAGGCACAGGAGTGAAGTGGATGTGGGGTGAGTGAGGCGCAGTCACAGACAGAACTCACAAGCATAAAGAAACTAACATTCCATTAACCAGAAAGTAAACTTGGGATGGAAATGTTCATTACACTGCTCAAAACATTCATAACACAGAGGAAGGGGAAGAGGAGTAAACCAAAAGAGAATGAAGATCCACCGCATGTCGTGGCCGGAGTAGCGAGTTGTCAATCCGCTTCCGGGCTCAGTCCGAGGAGGCTTCCGGTACCAACGATCTGTCACCTTGAAGGCCTTTAAGTCCGTTCTCTAGGTTATCTACTTCATCAACTCTGCAGGAAAGCTTGGAGTTGAAGTCATCAATGGCCGAGGGCTTCGCCGGAGTGTTGGAAAGCTTCAGAGTAAGTGGAAATGGCTTCCCGGCGAAGGTGGAAGTGATGGAGCAGCTAGAGAAGTGAAAAAGGGATTCCCGCGCACTCTCTGATCGCAGCAAATGGCAGGCATTGACCTAAAATGCGGAGCAGGGCCTTTTATACGGAGGCAGCAGAAGCAGTGCGCACGCTCAGTGGCGCACGACCAGTGGTCGTGCGCACTGTAGGTCGATGATCGTGCGGCTTTTCCAAATAAACCTGCAACCTAGACAAGAAGCATCAGCATATACGCACACGAGCAGTGGCGCACGACCAGTGGTCGTGTGCACTACGGACAGTGCTCGTGCGATTACCGAGACAGGGTTATGAAAAATGGGGGTGTAATGCGCACGAACGGTCGCGCACGACCAGTGGTCGTGCGCAGTAAGTCCAGTGGTCGTGCGCTTACCCAGGCTGATTCAGTTGAAAACGTAGAGTAGTGCGCACGCTCAGGGGTGCACGACCAGTGGTCGTGTGCAGTAGATCCCCTGATCGTGCGCAGTATTCCTGTTTCACAATCATCCCGGAACACGCACACGACCCCGGTACCAGCAGAAGGGGCAGAAAAGCCACCAAAACGTGCACACCACATCCCCGAGATAGGGCTAAATAATAACAACAAACTGGAAACAAAGAAAGCACACAGAAGCGGGCATACAGTGCACTTAATCGTGAAAAAGGTACATAAGCACAAATAAGCAATAACGGCTCTCAAGTGTAGTGCTACGACGATAAAACTAGCCCAGATGAGTCCAAAAATCAGTGTAAAATGCGGACTCATCACACCCCCAGACTTAACCATTTGCACGTCCCGAGCAAATCATCACTCCATGGACTCGAAAATAGCTAACTGGCTCAGCAATTTCAAAAAGAAGTACGACGAGAAATCAAATATATCATGAGTATAGAAGATATAATAGAAAAACTTTTTAATTATACAACGTAGTTTAAACTATTCGACAGACGTAAATAAATATTGTAATTGCTCAAAATTAGAATTCTGGAGAATCGTGCGATCATGTGCAGGAAGAAAGTAGGCAGGCCACTAAGGTGAGCATTGCCAAAGTTCGGGACTCAGGATCACCTCCAAAGGAATCCACCAATGTCGGGGACCATACGCTTGCATGTTCACACTCTCTCCATAGCGCGGGTTAGACTCAAGCGTGAATCAGTAGGACTTGTAGGAGGAAATGGGGCTTAGGTAACAGCTTGGAGGTCAAAGATAAACATGAAGGCTCTATGCAACCAAAGCGAGCGAAAACAAGCCAAACCAAAACAGCCACTTAGAAAAGAATGGGGCAGACGCCCCCAGACTTAGCTTGAAATCCGGGTGTGAACACGGCTGAACCCGACCAAATTAAATAAAGAGGATGGGGATCGAAATCTCAAAGCAATTCTTTCACATAAATATTTGTTTTTTTTCGATTGCGTGAATCAACTTTTTATTTTCATAAATTGTTGTTTTCTTTTCTGCACTAGCAATCCCCAAACGAAGCAATCAAAACGGGAATAGAATCAGCACCCCCAAAACAAAGTCCACTAAGCACAACCTCTGCAAAACAGGAATTACAAATCAGCTCAAGCATTTGATTGCGAAGGTGGGTTTAGCTTCAGGCCTTGGTGAAAGTGAGTGGAGCTGGATCAAAGGAAGGGTAGACACAAATTTGGCATGCAATGGTTAACAGGTAGGAAGGGCTAAACAAGGCTCAAACTAGCCAAAAAGAAGGCCTACATCATGCTCACGCATAACTAACCGTGCACTAATGCTTCGAGAGTAGCTTAGGGCAAGTTCTTAGCCACCGAGAAAGATGATCCGTCCCCCCGACTCGAGCAATACGAGTCTAGTGGCGGCTACACACATTCCTACACTATCGTGTGATTATCCCAGATTCAGATTTTGAGCAGTACAAACAATATTGACGTGAGCAGAAAAGAATAATTGTACGAGCATAAAGAAAAATTAGTTCTATCCTAACTCTACACAAACCATGAGTATTCGATTAGGAGCACTGCATGAGTTTCGAACGACTCAATCCTGAAATCCGAAGCCAGTACCACTATTTTAAAGTTTACACAAAAGCAATAAATTTAACTCGGGTTGTGCGCGTGGGTAAGAGCGCACTCGTGTGGGTGATTTAGTGTGTGCAACCAAAAAGAAACAAGAAATAAGAAATAAGAAACTGGAATGCAATAGAAGGTGCGGTGTAGTGACCATAGGCAGACTACCCCCCCCCCCCCCCCCAGACTTAAAGTTGACAACGAATAAAAATAAACATTCCAACTAGGAGAAATAGCTAGGGTAGGAAGTACCTATGCTCAAAATTGAGCATACCAGTCGGGCAATGAGATGTCCAAGTGCGGCCAAGTTGCCGCGCCTCAAATATTCCTGTACCTGCGATTAAAGGAGGCAAGCCAATCAAAATCTGGACACAGATATATATATAAAGAAATAAACAGAAATCAAAATACAGCATAGGGCCGCACGGTCCAACTTGGGTTGTCTCCCGAAAGACCTTTTGTTTACCGTCCTTAAGGTGGACCAAATACATGTATTAGCAGTGCAAATAGAGAGTTCAATACATAAAAAAAAAGAAAAGATATCTGTCGGCTCCCAGATGGGCACTCACAAAAATATAGTAGTTGTCTTGCTCAGAAAATAAAAACAAAAGAAAAGAAATAGAAGGCGTGGTAGACTAGCTCTGAGGTGAGTTCCACTCAATCAAGGAGTGTTCCCATGGCTTTGCGTGGGGTCGGTGAGCTGCAGGCTGTGAGAGTCGCCGGTGGTTGCGCCGCCATCATATAATTTTAACCGGTGCCCATTGACTTTGAAATTGTCTCCGCTTTTCCCGACTATTTCGATGGCGCCAAAAGGGGAGACTCCGATCACTGTGAAAGGGCCGCTCCACCGCAATTTGAGTTTGCCGGGAAATAAGCGGAGGCGGGAATTGTACAGCAGGACTTGGTCGCCTGGTTGGAAGTCTTTGGGGATGATGTGCCGGTCATGCCATTTTTTTGTTCTTTCTTTGTATATCCGCGCATTTTCGTATGCAAAATGCCGGAGCTCCTCTAATTCGTTCAGTTGAGTGCGGCGCTTATTGGCTGCGGCTTCGATGTCCATGTTTAGCAATTTGGTTGCCCATAGTGCTTTGTGTTCCAGCTCGACTGGTAAGTGGCAAGCTTTTCCGTGGACGAGTTGAAAAGGGGTCATACCGATAGGAGTTTTGAAGGCGGTTCTGTACGCCCATAAGGCGTCGTCGACCTTTTTGGCCCACTCTTTTCGGTTGGAATGGATGGATTTTTCGATGATTCTTTTGAGCTCGCGATTGGAGACCTCGACTTGCCCACAGGTTTGGGGATGGTAGGCAAGAGAGATTTTGTGGTGTACTCCAAATTTCTTCATGAGTTGCAAGAACGACTTGTTGCAAAAATGGCTCCCGCCATCGCTGATGATGGTGCGCGGGGCACCGAATCGAGAGAAAATGTTCTTGTGTAGGAAATTCAAAACGGTGCGGGCATCATTTGCGGCGACAGCCTCGGCTTCGACCCATTTGGAAACATAGTCTACTGCGATAATAATATAGAGTTTTCCATGCGACATGGGGAAGGGTCCCATGAAGTCAATTCCGCAAACGTCGAATGGTTCGCAGACGAGCATATTGTTGAGAGGCATTTCATCCTTCTTGGAGATATTCCCTGTCCTTTGGCATTCATTGCATTTGGTGACGTAAGCTTGAGTGTCTCTAAAAAGGGTTGGCCAAAACAGTCCGCATTGCAGTATCTTGCGTGCTGTGCGGGTGGCGACGAAATGACCGCCGGCCTCCCGATCGTGGCAGTGTGTTAAGACGGATTGAAATTCGGTCCCGGGTACACAACGCCGGATAATGCTATCGTTGCAAGTACGTAATAGTAATGGGTCTTCCCAGAAATAATATTTGGCGTCGGACAATAGTTTTCGCTTTTGCTGCGATGACAGGTGAGGGGAGACAGATTTGCAGGCGAGGTAGTTGGCCATATCTGCGTACCATGGGATTGTCGGAGTGAGCGAACAGATGGTGAATAATTTTTCGTCCGGGAAGCAGTCGGCAATCTCGTTGCGGTTGCAGATGGGGACAACTCCTGCGGTGTTGCTCTCCAATCTTGATAGGTGATCGGCGATGACGTTTTCGACCCCTTTCTTATCTCGGATCTCGATGTCATATTCCTGTAGAAGAAGAATCCAACGGATTAGTCGGGGCTTGGCGTCTTTTTTCTTGAATAAATACCTTAGTGCGGCATGGTCAGTGTACACAATGACCTTAGATAACACTAGGTATGAATGGAATTTCTCGAAAGCGAAGATCACTGCCAATAGCTCCTTTTCTGTAGTGGTATAGTTCAGTTGAGCATCGTTGAAAGTCCGACTGGCGTAGGAAATAGTATGAAAGATTTTGTTTTTCCTTTGACCGAGCACTGCTCCGACTGCAACATCGCTTGCGTCGCACATGACTTCGAAAGGCAAAGTCCAATCTGGTGCCACCAAGATTGGAGCGGAGATGAGTCGATCTTTGAGAGTCTCGAAGGCCTGCATACAATTTTTTTCGAAGTGAAACGGGATGTCCTTGCCCAGCAAATTTGTGAGGGGCTTGGATATGGAGGAGAAATCACTGATGAATCGTCTGTAGAAACCAGCATGTCCCAAGAAGCTGCGGATCCCCTTGGCGGAAGATGGAGGAGGAAGATTTTTGATGATACTGACTTTTGCTTGGTCGACTTCGATCCCCCTGTGAGAGACTTTGTGGCCTAAGACAATGCCCTCGCGAACCATGAAATGGCATTTTTCCCAATTCAAGACAAGGTTTGTATCCTCACAACGCTTCGGAGCTTTGTCTAGATTCACAAGGCAGGAATCGAAGCTGTTACCAAAAAGAGAAAAATCGTCCATGAAGACTTTGAGAAAGTCTCCAATCATGTCACCGAAGATGGCAATCACGCATCGCTGGAAGGTTGCTGGGCCGTTGCACAATCTGAATGGCATTCTCCTGAATGCAAAGGTGCCGGAAGGGCATGTAAACGTCGTTTTGTCTTGGTCATCGGGGTCAACTGTGATTTGATTGTATCCAGAGTAGCCGTCGAGGAAACAATAGTATTCTTGACCGGCCAATTTTTCCAGCATTTGGTCGATGAAGGGCAGCGGGAAATGATCTTTGCGGGTGGCCTCATTCAGTTTCCGGTAGTCTATGCAGACTCTCCACCTGGTGACCACGCGGGTGGGTAATAATTCATTCTTTTCGTTGGCCACCACCGTAATCCCGCCCTTTTTGGGCACCACTTGCACTGGGCTGAACCATTTGCTGTCGCTGATTGGGTAAATGATACCTGCATCAAGCAATTTTATTACTTCGGCCTGTACCACTTCATGCATCTTGGGGTTCAGGCGCCTTTGAGGTTGTGCCAACGTCTTGTATTGATCTTCAAGCAGAATCTTGTGCATGCAAAACGTTAGGCTGATTCCCTTTATGTCAGCTAATGAACGTCCAAACACATTTTTGTATTTCTTTAAGACATTGACCAAGGCGAGTTCGTTGTCTACGGAGAGAGATGCAGAGATAATGACTGGGCACGCTGTGCCTTCCTCTAAGAAAGCGTATTTCAGGGATTCAGGCAGTGTCTTCAGAGTTGTGGCAGTGGTTGTGATGGTAGATGTGATGAACGGTTCTTTGGTTGGATGCGGGGTGCTCGGAACATTAATGGCGTCCTCCTCTTCCCACACTGGCTCGGCTGGGTCAAGAATCATTTCGCTGTACAAGTCCGGTTCGTCGATCAAATCTGCTTCGTCCCAATTAGTGATTCTGAGATGTTGGGAGGGTTCGTGGACGTTGAAAGAAATCATTTCGTCCCCCAAGCTTAGGGTGAGCTCTCCTTGGTCAATATTGATAATGGCACGAGTCGTGGCAAGGAAGGTCCGTCCTAGTATTATAGGCACTTTGGGATCGGCCATCATGTCAAGAATGACGAAATATGCTGGGAAGGAGAGGTTGTTGACCATGACAGTAAGATCTTCGACTATTCCGGCCGGTTGTTTTACCGATCTGTCAGCTAATTGCAATCTCAAGTGGGTTGGCTGTAGAATCCCAACTCCTAGCTCGCGGAAGACGGAGAGCGGCATTAGATTTATTGAAGCTCCCAAATCACATAATGCGCGTCCGAATCGGTGGAGGCCAATTTTGCAGGGAATGGTAAAACTGCCCGGATCTCTTCGTTTGGTTGGGGAATAGTTGGCGAAGAGAGTTGAGCATTCTTCAGTGAGATTGATCGTTTTCAGTCCTTCTAAAGATTTACGCTGTGTGATGAGTTTCTTTAGGAACTTAGAATATCCTGGGATCTGAGTGATAGCTTCTGTCAGAGGTATACTTATTTGCACTCCTTTCATGATCTCAAGGAATTTATGAAATTATTTTTCAGCCTTGTCGTTTTGCAGTCGGTGGGGAAATGGCGGCTTCACGGCGTTCTTCACAGGTTGTAGTACTGCCATGGGTTCTTGTGCGGTAGGTGAGGACGGGGGTTCCTTTATCAAATCGACGATGGGCTCGCGGAGTGATTGTGTGAGAGGGTCAGGAGGTGAGGTCCTCTCTAAGCTTTTTCCGCCTCTCAATCTCATAGTATGTACCGTTTCCTGTTTCTGATTGACTGAACATAGTAACGTTTCCATGAGAATCACTATGGCCGTTTCTAGGCGCTGAATGGTGGTGGCTTGGTCATTGAACATCTCCATCATTTTGCACGCATAAGAAAAAAATTGCTCTGTCTTTGACGAGAGATTGTGGTCGGTGGCTTCATCAGAGACTACTGAATTTATCTCTACCGGAATGTCGGAAGAAGGCGGGTAGTTCCAATGCCTACTAGTTTGGGCAATGTTGTCTATAACTTCCCAGGCATCCTCACTGGATTTGTTAAATTGGGTTCCACCAGCTGCGATGTCAAGTAATGGCCGGAATCTGTCTGCAATGCCGAAGTAGAAAGTTTGAATTAGGAGGATATCTGACATTTCCACTCTGCAGCATTCCCTTCGAAGGGACTGGAAACGCTCCCAAGTATCGAACAAGGTCTCTTCATTTCGTTGGGTGAAGGTGATCAGCTCCTTGTAATTGTCTATTGCTAACATCGGTTGTCGGAATTTGGCCAAAAATTTCCTTTCGAGTTGTTTCCAGGATGAGGATATTCCCTTCCGAATATCTTGATACCATCGCTTTGCTTCATCTTTCAGGGAGAAGGAGAAGAGTCGGATCCTCTGCTGCTCATTATTGGCAGCATTTGGCGTGCAAGTGTTGTAAATTTCTAAGAACCGCTGCACGTGGCATAGTGCATCAATTTTTCCGTCTCCGCTGAATTGACAGTTTTCGATGATATATTCGATGAGGTCAGGCGAGATCTCGAAACTGTTATTTCCCGTTTCTGCTAGGTATGTGAGGTTGATAAGGCTTGCTTTATAAGTCTGCTGCTGAATTGTAGTCATTAAAAGAGGCTTGAATGAAAAAGGGGTAGTAAGCTATAAGATCTCCTGTGCCTCAACCCTGCATTCACTGCGGCAAACACTACACACTAGAAGAAACAGCAGTCAAAACAAAACAATACTAACTCTGATAACAATATTGGAAGTCATCCGAAGTCGCTCTACAGTTGCATTCCCCGGCAACGGTGCCAAAAACGTGATGCGTGTAATACGGCAAGCGCACCGGTCGCACAAGTAATAAAGTTTTGGGAGTAAATCCCCAAGTGTCGGTCTCTTGAGGAATGCAATTAGCGTAGAACGGCAACAATAATGATAATATCGTTATGAGAGTTAAAAATAGAACAAAAAGAAAATAGCGGACTCGGGAGATTGTGGATGTTTGATCTACTGAACTAGTAAAAGCTATGCGGGTCGACGGCACCGCTTCGCAAGGTGAAATGGGTTTGTCGGCCGCTATGCCGAACTTCAGTTGGGCGAGTGGAAGGGAAACTAATGGATTGCAGTGTTCTTGTGTGGATTGCAATCGGACAAGGCACAGGAGTGCAGTGGATGTGGGGTGAGTGAGGCGCATTCACAGACAGAACTCACAAGCATAAAGAAACTAACATTCCATTAACCAGAAAGTAAACTTGGGATGGAAATGTTCATTACACTGCTCAAAACATTCATAACACAGAGGAAGGGGAAGAGGAGTAAACCAAAAGAGAATGAAGATCCACCGCGGGTCGTGGCCGGAGTAGCGAGTTGTCAATCCGCTTCCGGGCTCAGTCCGAGGAGGCTTCCAGTACCAACGATCTGTCACCTCGAAGGCCTTTAAGTCCAATCTCTAGGTTATCTACTTCACCAAATCTGCAGGAAAGCTTGGAGTTGAAGTCATCAATGGCCTAGGGCTTCGCCGGAGTGTTGGAAAGCTTCGGAGTAAGTGGAAATGGCTTCCCGACGAAGGTGGAAGTGATGGAGCAGCTGGAGAAGTGAAAAGGGGATTCCCGCGCACTCTCTGATCGCAGCAAATGGCAGGCGTTGACCTAAAACGCAGAGCAGGGCCTTTTATATGGAGGCAGCAGAAGCAGTGTGCACGCTCAGTGGTGCACGACCAATGGTCGTGCGCACTGTAGGTCGATGATCGTGCGGCTTTTCCAAAAAAACCTGCAACCTGGACAAGAAGCATCAGCATATACGCGCACGAGCAGTGGCGCACGACCAGTGGTCGTGCGCACTATGGCCAGTGCTCGTGCGATTACCGAGACAGGGTTATGAAAAAAGGGGGTGTAATGCACACGAACGATGGCGCACGACCAGTGGTCGTGCGCAGTAAGTCCAGTGGTCGTGCGCTTACCCAGGCTGATTCAGTTGAAAACGTAGTGTAGTGCGCACGCTCAGGGGTGCACGACCAGTGGTCATGCGCAGTAGATCCCCTGATCGTGCGCAGTATTCCGGTTTCACAATCATCCCGGAACACGCACACGACCCCGCTACCAGCAGAAGGGGCAGAAAAGCCAACAGAACGTGCACACCACATCCCCGAGATAGGGCTAAATAATAACAACAAACTGGAAACAAAGAAAGCACACAGAAGCGGGCATACAGTGCACTTAATCGTGAAAAAGGTACATAAGCACAAATAAGCAATAACGACTCTCAAGTGTAGTGCTACGACGATAAAACTAGCCCAGATGAGTCCAAAAATCAGTGTAAAATGCGGACTCATCAGGCTCTACCATGTTTTTTTGGGGCATTTGCGGTGTTTGGTGGAGTGTTTAGTCTCCCCCGTATTTAGACAGATAATAGTCTTTGGGGTTGTGTGTCACGACCCGCATTTTCTCCGTATTCAAAAATACGTCAGAGTAGAGAAACTACGTGCCGTGATGCCACGCCATGCAGGGGACAACTGCAGACGCTCAGGAATCCCGTCCTCACATTTACTTTAACTAAAAGATTTATAACTTTTAGTTAAAAACAATGCATATAAATTAATTGAGTTAATGACCGTGTCCCTCGGTCGGGTGGTCTACTAGTCCATAGGTGAGAAAATATATATATATATATATATATATATATATATATATATATATATATATATATATATATATATATATATATATATATATATATATATATATATATATATATATTACGCGGCGAAAAATACTGAGTTAGCTCATTTGTTAACCTACGTGAGAGTGAGGGCGCAGTATCATAAAATGATGATGTGACTTCTACATTTACTATATATATAGAAATCTTTTGTACGCTTAAAAGTAGTATATTTAGTAGTTGAAGTCATGTTATGCCAATATTCCGGAATGCAGTTTTGTATACTTTAAAATAACTAAATGCATCCTAACATAAATCCTTCCCAGAGAGCAAGAACAATCAGGTAAAAAGTAACAGCAGTAACAGCAGCAAGTAGTCCATCACAAAAAAGTCAAAGTCTATGGGCGTCAACAACTGACACGAACCCATAGTAAAATCTGACAAGTCTAAACAAAGACAACTACCTCAAGCTCAGAGGTGGAATCAAACGACCGCAGACACCAGCAGAACCAGAAGCCCAACACTGTCAGCTAAACTTGCTACAGCTCTGATCCTGGGGCATTCAAAAGAAGAACACCTCAGAAGCAAGTCATAAGTAGTGCAAGATTAAAAGCAGACTACACAAACCTCAAAGTGAAGGAGAATGAAAAGCGACTGCAAAAAAACGGTCAGCAGAGTAAAAGTAAGCAACAGTAAAACTTGCCGGGCAAGAAAGGCTAAACACATCAACAAGACAGAACAAGCACCAGCAACTGAAGTTCAATCTTTCATTAATAATTACTATGCCGAGGGAGAAACCCCAACGCGCACAGTCTATCTGAGCATTAAGCACTATACCGAGGGAGTACCCCAACGCGCACAGTTCATCTGAGTATTAACAACTATGCCGAGGGAGGACCCCAACGCGCACAGTTCATCTGAGTATAAGGCACTATGCCGAGGGAGGACCCAAACGCGCACAGTCCATCTGTGTTTCTTTAGTTACATAATTGTGCAAGCAGGGTTCATTTGTTTTTTATTCATCATAAACTCAAGGGATAACCAACCAAGTGGACTGCATAAGAGAATTTCAAGGTACAACAAGTGAAGTTCAATAAGAAAAACGAACAAGATGACTCGATGGTTATAACAACACGACAACCAATTTGTTTACCAATGCAATGGGCTAGAATTTTGGGTTTAAGGCTTTAGGGACATCAAGTCACAATTCCAGGAATAGAGCTGGGGAAAAAGATAGAATTTCAGGACAAGTATCTCAACAATCGAAACATATAAACTCAAACAAGTGTAGAAAAAGGGCAAAAATTAGAATCAAGAACAAGAGGGAGAGCAAGAACACCACTTGCCTCGATTTACCGGAAAAACTCTCCAAATCTCCACACGTCGCTATAGGAGCCGAAATCTGTACGAAAATGTCTGAAATAACGGTTAGGGCCGAAAACCCTAACAAGAAAATCTCTAGAAACGGGGAAGAAATTACCACGAGGGCGCAGCTCTCGACGAGAGCTTTCCAGATCTACGATCGGTTGACATTCCGAGCACCGGAGCTCCGTCGGTGGTCACCGGAAGAAGTACAGACGAACAACCTTCTCCTCAGATGCCGATGTGGTACGGAAGGCAGGAGAAATTCTAGGTCGGCTTAAAGATTAAGAAGAAGCAGAAAGTATAAATACTCAACAGCAGAGAGAACCGGGTTCAACAAAACCGGCCCGGCTGTGTCGACACCACTGTATCGACACCCCCTTCAAATATTCATCTGATTGACCAAAGATTATTACCGAGGGTCTATCATGATGTTTTAGGAATAAATCCAGAATATAATATTTTTCCTAACTTAATTTCTATTGAAGAAATTTTCTACAAAATAAGGCCAACAATGTTTTTGAGCTACAAGTACACTTTTCTTTCTAGATATGGCCTTACCAAAATTTTGTCAAATGCATGTCATCAAAATAACTTTAAATAATGAAATTCATAATTTGTATAAGGGTTTTGACCCCAAAATAAATTATTGATTAATTTTCCACAATAGTAGAGTAAAGAAGGAAATACCAAAATTATTCATTCAAAAATCATGATAAAATTACCAGAACTTTAAGGTGACAATAAAAGACTTTTGACCAAAAATAATAATTTCCCAAGTCCATGTGGTCATATAAATAAATCATTTAAAACTAATCATTAATTGGTACCTTGTGAAGTAACCACTATGAACATTTTTCTAAAAATTTTGTAAAAATTCACAGATCCTAAGGATGGCCTAAAAAGTCGTTCTACCAAGTTTTAAAAGCTTTCAGTGAATGGATAGCTCAAAATAAATTCTTGAATAAATCGGGCAACTAGAAAGGTTGTGAATGAAGTAGCATAAATTTTGATCTAAAATTCTCACTAAAATTTCCAGAGATTTTTAACTACAATATATGACCACTACTAAAGTTTCAGGATTATTCAAAGTAATATGAATTTGTAATAAAATCATGAACAAGATTGCACTATTTTGTCCTAAGTAATTTCAAGAGGGAAGAAGCTCCTAAAAGTCCTAACAACTCTTTCTAGGGTTAATAATCAACTCAGACTGACCAGTTCCGATTTACAAGGTATTCCACAGACATAAGGTCCCATGTCCTTCAATGGGCTCAAAACCCCATCCCTAGGGCTTACACTAGGGTCTTAGGGTATCTCAACCCCAAAGCTCCCTAAATCCCTAAAGGGGGTGACATAGATGACACTGAGGTTCTATCCAAGGTCCCACCACTTTTGGGTGAGAATTGTCCCCTCCATACTCCAAATACCCATTTGCCCTAACTTACCCAAAAGGCAAACAATTTTAGTCATACTAAAACCAATTCTGTTGGATCCCTAGTTGATTTGGGCTAGGTTCACTGACTTAGGATGTGACCCATCATGTATAGTCTGGGTCAAGTTTGTGTCTTAGAGTCTAGGACAGTCCTCTATCTCAACTTTAGATGGACCAGCCTTCTTCAAGACCATCAGGAACTCCAGATCCTTCAGGTTTTCAGACTAAGTGAAATGAGGTCGACGTTCGTCGAACTCAGCTCGACGAAGGGAGCTATGCGCTCGACGATCGTGAGACAATTCGCAGTGCTGAGCTCAACGAACTTTGTTCTTTGCTCGACGAACACCAGATCCTACTTCTAGCATTCTCAGGACTACTTCAGAATTTCTCTAAGTCCAGCTCCATGCTTCGGTCGACGAATTATATTCTGAGCTCGACGAACTTGGACCTCAAGTTCACAGCTTCTCAGGTCGACGAATGCTAATCTGTACTCGACAATTTTTGTGCTCAGAGAATCTGTGTCGACACTTAGGGATTGTGTCGACACCAGACGATTTGTGTCGACACCCAGGATTTCAGTCGACACCAGCTTGTGTCAACACCAGAAGATTTGTGTCGACACCTAGACCAATCTGTCGACACCAGAGGAGTTGTGTCGACACCAAGATCAATCTGTCAACACCATTTTGTGTCGACACAGCATTTCAGCAGATGCAGAGTATTTCGTCCAAGTCCAGAACTTTTCTCAGGTCGACAAAGTTTATTCTCAGCTCGACGAATTTTGCCCTCTGCTCAACGAATAATGATTGTCTGATATTGAAGATTGTCTATTCAACGAATGAAGACTGTCAGCTCGACGAACTCAGGTCAGCTCGACGAACCCAGCTCAGCTCGACGAACTCAGCTTAGCTCGACGAACTCTTAACTCTGTTCGACGAATTCTGTTCTTCGGTCGACGATTCCAGACTAGGTCTTCTTCCGTTCCCGTCTCATTTCATGGCGCTGATTCCTGGACAATTAATGGCAGTTCTTCACAGTATACTACCGTTAGGATGCACAATTAATTCTGGATTATTTCATGCCGTTTTCCGATGGAAACAGTTGGGGAAATAATTAATTGCTGCTTCCTTTCCAGGCCGTCTGTAATTACTGCTCGACATTCAAAAATTTGAATGCTCTCCATGACAGACAGAGATATACAGAAACCAGAAGTAACACAACAAGGACAAACACCAGACAACACAAGAAAAGGATAGACAGTGATTCAGACAACACAAGAAAAAGAATTCATTCTTGGCCCAGAGAGAAATTGATCTAAAAGAAGAAGACGAAGAACATTACATCAATATCAAGAGTCTTCTTCATCTGCTTTTACTCAGGAGAACTTCAAAACAATACATTCATATCAGTTGCAAGAAGTTCCTGAAGACTTTCTCTGGACCTGGAATTCTAGGTCTTTGAAGACCTATCACCCTGAAGCAGTGCTCCAGTATTCTTCCTGATCCATTCTACATCTCAGGGGGAGCAAAGCTGCTAAACAACATTCCACAAGTCTTCTCATTTGACTTGAGAAAGAGAAGACCTCATCACCCTCTCACTCCACCTCTGTACAGGGTTTTAATTCCCTTCAAAATTATTCTGGTTGCAAGTCTCCCACCAAAAGACTTGAGGGTTTGGTTTTTGGGAACCTGATCAAAACCCCATTGGTGTCAGGACACCTGATCAACCCCTTCCTGCAGTGGATTCCTACCAGGGTGGTAGAAGAGTGGACTACCCAGATTTGGGGAACCACTATAAAATTCTTGTGTCGTCTGGTTGCTTTCTTTTCCTTTTTGTTTTCTGGCCTTGCTCTGTGAATGTGCTGTGATTAATCCATTGCTGCTTGTTGGTTTATTGTATTTGCTGCACACACACACTCACCTAAAACACAACAGCAGTTGTAAAAGTTTTAAAATCACCATATACTCTATTCACCCCCCCCCCCCTCTAGAGTATATCAGATCTAGCTGCACTTTCAATTGGTATCAAAGCGAGGTTGGTTAAACATACCATACCTGATTGGTTGTACAGGCTAACACCTGAACCCAAAGATCCCTTAGTTAGATCTCTTTGTTTTTATTCTGTTATTAGATTTTGTTCTCACAGACATGGCCCAAAACAAGGATTATACAAGCATCAGACCTCCAGTGTGCAATCTTAACAAGTTTGCCATCTGGAAGGCAAGAATCAGATTATATATGAACTCCATTGATGAGGATATTTTTTCTGTCATTTCAACAGGTGTTCCTCCAGCTCCTACAACTTTTGCCAGCACATCAACTAATCTGAGTGCAGTACCACCTCCAGACAATACTGAAGCCTACAAGAAAGCCAAGATGGCTGATGCAAAGGCTATGAATATTCTGGCCCAAACAATGTCAGATGACATATTTCAGAAGGTGGCTGAGTGCACCTCAGCCAAGGCCATTTGGGACTCTCTCAATCAAATGGTAGCAGGCTCAGCTGATGAAAGAAAGGATAGGAGATCCAGTCTCATTTCTCTCTATGAGAATTTCAAAAAGGATGAGACAGAATCAGTGGCTGAGATGTACAATAGATTAAGTTCAATCATTAGTGAACTCAAGACTCTTGACAAGGACATCACCTTAACTGAGGTGAATGATAAGATACTGATGTGTTTACCCAGTTCATGGGACTCCATAATATGGCCAATCAAAGAAGCCAGAAGCCTCAATGAGATCTGAACAGAATCTCTGCTAGGCAAGCTGAAGTCATATGAGCAGCTTGTCAAATCAAGAGAGGCAGCAGAACAGAAGGCAACTACCCCAGTTAGGAAGGAGCACAGCTTGGCCCTCAAAGCTTCTGAAGACACTGAAACATCTACCTCCAATGAAGAGTTAATGAGCCTCTTTGTCAAAAGATTCTACAAAATGACAAGAAAGGACTTTAGAAGAAAATCATCCAGGCAGGATGATAAACCCAAATATGACAAGACACCAACTAAGGAGGTTGTGTGTTTTGGTTGCAGAAAGCCAGGGCACTATATTTGAGAATGCCCAGAGAATCAGAAAAAGGACAAGGGCAGGGACAAGGATTCCAGAAGAAAACAAAGCAGCATACCCTCCTCCAACAAGTATAAAAGGAAGGACAAAGGATTTGTTGCTGAGTCCTGGAGTGACACAGAAGAGGAAACATCCTCCTCCAGCTCCAGTGAAGAAGAGGAAGAAGCCAGATCCAAGGAGGTGTGCCTAATGGCAATAGATGCCTCCAGAAGCAACTGTGGATCAGAAGAGGATTCTGAAGATGAAGGTGCCTCAGACTCAGAGGCTGATCAGGTGATTTCTAGTTTTGATTTCAATTCTGACTTGTTTAAAGTAGAATTTAAAACTATGTGCATGGATTTAATAAACTCAGAGAAAGAGATAAAAACCCTGATAACTAGACTACAAAATCTAGAATCTGTCAGCACAGAAAACAAAAAAATAATTGACCAATTGACTCTAGCTAATGAACAGATAATCAAATTAAAATCTGAATTATGTGAGGCAAAATAACTTGAGCAATCTCTCAATGGGAGAAGCCTCAAGCTGATGGATATCACAAGCACAGTAAATGCCAGATTAAATGGCAGGCTGGGCTTGTGTGCTTCATCAGGTTTACCCCCCATAATAAAGAAGAATATACTTTCCACTCCATAAAGTTTATCACTGCTAAAGGTAAAGAGAAACTAACTGAAAAACCCAGATCAGAAAACAAGTCAAATCCCCTAGACAATAGCAACAGAAAACAGAAGAAAGCTGTTAAAAACCAAGTTCAACCGAATTCGTCGAACTTAGATCGATGAAATTGTGCAAGATCGTCGAACCCCGATCGACGAACGCTGAACGCAAACTTCAGAAATAATTATTCGTCTTACTATGATCGACGAAATGTGTATGGTTCGTCGAGCAGAGGTCGACGAACGTGGGATGCAGAAAATGACCATGGTCATTCTCTGAGTGGAGGTCGACGATCTCATCCCCATTCGTCGAACTCTGGTCGACGAACTTACAATAATTCGTCGATCCCAGAACGACCAAATATAAATAATTTCTCCTATAGAAATTTTAAAACAGCTAACAAGACATTCAATCCAATAGCTGATTGGATAATTCCACCTAGGAGATATCACACTCTAGGGTATAAGTCTCAACCTGCATTATCAGTCATTTCTAGTTTTTCTTTTCAACCAAACCAATGACCCAAGGTAACCTGGGTCAAGAACAATTGAGCTTTATTGTTTGATGCAGGTACAGGTGAAGAACTGTCCAAGGCTAAGTCAGACATGGTACCTGGACAGTGGCTGCTCCAAGCACATGACTGGCAGCAAAGCAAATCTCTCCAACTATAAGTCCAAGCTAGGACCAAAGGTGATATTTGGAGACTCAAAGAGTGGTCAGTCAGAAGGGTATGGAAGAGTAAGCATTGGAGCAGTGACCTTCAAAAAGGTGACATATGTAAGAGGACTTAAACATAACCTTATATCCATAAGTCAATTATGTGATGAAGGTTATCAGGTACATTTCAACTCTACCTCTTGTTCTATTATAAATGATAAAAACCAAACTGTTTTAATTGGACTTAGACAAGGAAACATATATTTAGTAGATTTCATTTCTGCCACAACTGATATTTGTTTACTCAATATCACTAGTAACCAAAATGAGCTATGACACAAAAGGCTAGGACATGTAAACCTTAAGAACATATCTAGGTTATCTAAAGACAACCTTGTTAGAGGTTTACCTTCTGGTCCCTACAAGAAGGAAAGCCTATGCAGGGCTTGTCAACTAGGCAAGCAAACTAAAACTAACTTCAAATCCATTAATAAAAGTGATTCACCTAGGATATTGTATCTGCTTCATGTGGATCTTTTTGGACCCATTGCAGTACAAAGCCTAGGAGGGAAGTCTTACACCTTAGTTATTGTTGATGATTTCTCCAGATTCAGTTGGGTAGCCTTCCTGAGAGCTAAGTCAGATACATTCAAAGTTCTTACAGATTTTCTCAGGACCATACAGATTGAGTTCTCTACTCATGTTGCATTGATCAGAAGTGATCATGGCACAGAGTTTGAGTCTCTTTTATGCATGAGTTCTGTGAGAAGGAAGGTATCAGGCAGTGCTTCTCAGCTCCTAGAACTCCCCAACAAAATGGGGTAGCTGAAAGGAAAAATAGGACACTCATTGAAGCTGCAGGTACATTGTTAGCAGATGCCTACATGCCTCTATCCTTTTGGGCAGAAGCTGTAAACACAGCTAACTATGTCCTGAACAGATGTCTTATACATAAACTAAAACACAAGACCCCCTATGAATTACTTAAAGAAAAGAAACCTAAAATCACTTACTTTAAAGTTTTTGGTTGCATATGTTACATCCACACTAATAACAAAAGATACATCAGAAAATTTGAGGCTAAGGCTGAAGAAGGGATTTTTCTAGGATATTCCCAAGTAAGCAAGGCCTATAGGGTTTTCAACAAATCATCCCTTAAAATTGAAGAATCTGTTCATGTGTCTTTTGATGAAGCTAACATGTCTTATAAGGAGAAAGACATTTCTACCAATAGTCCTTTGCAGGTTTCACCAATGTGTGAGTCTATGGATGGACTAAACCTTACCCAAGAGGTTCCAACTCATCCCACTCCACAGGCTGCTGAAAATAGTGAAGAAGAAATCCAAGAGGAAGTAACTGAACTTCCATCAACATCCAGTACCATTCCTCAAGAGGAATTATTTGCAGAAGCTGTTGCTCAACCAACTCCACCAACTGATCTTGTTACACTTAGAGATCACCCCAGATCTCAAGTGATTGGGGACATTTCAGTTGGTGTACAGACAAGACATCAGCTCAATCAAGACTTGATGCATGCCTGTTTTCTCTCTCAAATTGAACCTCTCACCATCCATGAAGCTGAGCAAGATCCCCACTGGATTCTTGCAATGCAAGAGGAACTAAATCAGTTTGAGAGATGTAGAGTTTGGGATTTGGTTCCAAGACCCCATAACTACCCAGTTATTGGAACCAAATGGGTCTATAGGAACAAATTAGATGCAAAAGGGAACATAGTAAGGAATAAGGCTAGACTGGTTGCCCAAGGATATAGGCAAGAAGAAGGAATAGACTATGACCAAACCTTTGCCCCTGTTGCAAGGTTGGAGGCCATTAGAATATTCCTAGCCTATGCAGCATACAAAAAGTTCAAGGTATTCCAGATGGATGTTAAGAGTGCCTTTCTGAATGGTGTACTTCAAGAAGAGGTTTATGTAGAACAACCTTCAGGTTTTATCTCTCTAACTCAACCCTCTTATGTTTACATATTGCATAAAGCTCTCTATGGTTTAAAGCAAGCTCCAAGAGCTTGGTATGAGACCCTAGCTAGCTTTCTTTTAGAGCATAAATTTACAAGAGCAACCATAGATAAAACCCTTTTCACTAGACATCATAAGGACCAAATCTTATTGGTACAAATATATGTGGATGACATTATTTTTGGGTCTACTGATCCCAAATTGTGCCAGAGGTTTGCTGACCTCATGCATTCCAAATTTGAGATGAGTAGCATGGGTGAGCTTTCCTACTTCCTTGGTCTCCAAGTGAAGCAGCTCCCTGATGGTATCTTCCTCTCCCAATCTAAGTATGCTAAAGAGCTTATTAAAAAGTTTGGGATGGGTGATGCCTCAGGAATGAAAACACCTATGGCTACAAATGCTGTTGTGGATTCTGATGCAGCAGGGAAACCTGTAGATCAGAAACATTATAGGGCAATTGTTGGATCCCTATTATACTTAACAGCTAGCAGGCCTGACATAATGTTTGCCACATGCCTTTGTGCTAGATTCCAAGTGAATCCTAAAGAATCTCATCTTATTTTTCTAAAAAGGATTTTGAGATATATAAAGAGTTGTCCTAGTTTAGGACTCTGGTATCCTGCAGAGTCAGAATTTGAGTTAACTGGATACTCAGATGCTGACTATGCTGGATGTAGAGTGGACAGGAAAAGTACCTCTGGAACTTGCCAGTTCCTGGGTATGAGACTTGTCTCTTGGTTTTGCAAAAAGCAGACATCTGTGTCTACATCAACTGCTGAGGCAGAGTATATGGCTGCTGGCAGCTGCTGTTCACAGATGCTATGGATACAAAACCAACTCCTAGATTATGGTATCAACTTAAATAATTCAACCTTATTTTGTGATAATAGTAGTGCTATTGCTATAGCTCAGAATCCAGTTCATCATTCTAGGACTAAACATATTGAAATAAGACATCATTTCATTAGAGATAATGTGGACAAAAAGAAAATTAACTTGATCCACATTCCTACTGATCTACAGAGAGCAGATATCTTCACCAAGCCTTTGGATGAGAAAACCCATCTGTTCTTTATAAATCAACTGGGAATGATTGATGGAGAAGAGTTAAATTAATTTCTGCCTGCATTCGACGAATTTTCCAGAGTTCGTCGAACGGAGTTCGACGAATTAGGGAAAGTTCGAGAGATTCTCGTCGAACGGAGATCGACGAATTCTCAGGGTGGAAGCAAGTTTCGTCGACCGGAGATCGACGAACCGTGCTTCAGAAACCATTTCGTCGAACGGAGCTCGACGAACTGTTTCTAATTCTTCTGAATGGGTTCGACGAACTACTCTCCTATACCTTATTTCGTCGATCTCAGTTCGAAGATCTATCTTGTTTTTCGTGGAACGGAGCTTGTCGATTCATATTCTGAAAATCTTATATTTAGGTTTTCTTCGACCTCCGTCCCGCGCTTTCAGTTCCTTTGCTCTTGATCGCCGTTTTCTCTATATATTTCTTTGCAGGTCCTCAATGGCGATTCCTCTAGGAGCACTTGCAGCGATGAAGTTTGATGCAGCATTCTCAATGGACTTTGAGTCCTTCCAGCATTCTGATCCCATTTTTCTGTATATCCTTGAATTACTGGAAGAACTGAATCTCAAGGACTTCATGACACGCAGCATCAAGCTACACTCAACCGAGATCAGAGAATGGGTGTACACTGCCGCAATTTCTAAAGATGGAAATCTGACAGGAACTATTGGAAACACTGCCGTTTACCTATCCCCAGCAGTACTCTCTGAAATTTTTGGACTGATCAATGGGGAAGACAACTTGGAAATGGACGCTGAGGAATATGCTGATATGCTGAAAGTCATGAGTTTCTCCGGCAACAACCCTAATAAGCTTCTGAAGAAATAACTGTCCGCCGCTTATCAATTTTTGGCTGACATTGTACGGAAAATTCTGTTGGGCAAGCACTCGGCACACGACTATATCACTCGCCATCAATTCCTGATCATGTGCGCAGTGCTCAACAAGCGTCAGGTCGATTGGGGCATGGTTTTCTTTGACCTTATCAAGAAAATAACTAGCAAGAAGGAAGTCTGCTATGGCAGAATCCTGGGAATTTTCCTCCAGGAAAAGGCCAGTGAATGTTTGGTCTCCCCGAACACATTCATCAACGCCAGCAAGCGCCTCACCTGCGCCTTGTTTGGCCGATGGGAGAGGACAATCTCCAAACCATCCAAGGGTTCCTCCTCCTCCATCAATGCTTCTGAGAGCACCAGGACCGTCAAAGTCACTCCCTACCCTGACTCTGAAGAGGTCATTCCCCCTACCAAATCTCTTCCCACTCCTCCTGCACCTCAATTGACTCCACCTCAACATCAATCTCCATCGCCTGATCTTACACATATGCCTACACCTCCAGTTTCCCCCACTGAAACACATATTCCCTCACCTCCTCAATCCCCTCTTCCACCACACCTTTCCTATATTCCATCCTACACCATACCCACTGAACCACAACCTGTTCTACCTCCCTTATCCCCTCCACATATTCTTCCTTCCTCCTCTACTATTCTTTCTCCACCTATGAATTCTTCCACCATTCCCTCCATCATCTCTCTTCTGACTCCTCTTATTAAATCACTCATCACAGAGGCCATTACACCTCTGGTGAATTCAATTGATTCTTTATCTGCCCAAATCTCAGCCCTCTCTACTGCCCCCTCTTCATTAAGGGGCCTGGCTCCAGGTTCTCCTGAACCCAGGCAGGGGGAGATGCTCCATGATGAAGCTGGTGCAGCAGCTGCAGAAGTAAATATAGTTGATACAGATACAGATACTACAGATATAGTTGATTCAGTGCTTGATAATGCACTTGCAGTTACAGATACAATAATAGATTTCATTCAATTCATGGACACTGACAGTAGCTTTGATGAGTCAATAGATTCAATAACAACTGCTGGTGATTTCCTTATAAATCCCACAGTTAATTTATCTGAGATACTTCAGATATTTGATCCTGTATATATGAAGCTTCCTTCAGTAGAGATTGCTAAACCATATTTGTCTATTGTCCAGTATACCTCTCCAGCAAGTCCAGCAGTTGCCAGGCAACTTTGTGCATCCTTTGCTGCTCCCTCTGCTGTTCCAACTCCTGTGTCTATTCCAGACATCTGCCCTATCCCAGATTTTGTCATGGATGATTCTCCCATGCCTGATCTGGATGAGCTCATTCTGGCAGACATTGAGGAAGAGAACAGGGCAGCAGCTACAAGTTCTGTCTCTACCGCTGTTGTACCTTCACCCTCTGAACCTTCTATTCCCCCTCAAGAAAAACCTCTTACCATTCCTGATGCCACTCTAAGGAAGCTGAATGCTTTGTATGATAACCCTCAGAGTTCAAATTCTGATGATGATGATGAATCAGATGAGGAGGCTGCTAAAAAGAAAAAAGAAGTTGCTCTCTAAGAAAAGGAAGGCTCCTCCTCCTCCTGCTCCCAAGCCTAATCCCACTGCAGACACTCCATATTATATTGTGCATAATGTTGCTCCTTACAAAGGGATGCCTGCATGGATGTGGTTATCTAAGAACCAGCAAAAAGAGAGGAAGAGAAGTAGGAGATACTCTCCTCCCCCAGTGCATAGATACAGAAAGGATCCTCCTCCTCCTCCTCCTCCAGCAGCAGGTGCCTCTGGCTCTAGCTCTCAAAGATCTGCTCCTATTCAAACTTATCAGAGACAAACAGGGAGATCCTCTGGTAGTAGTCAGCCAAGGCCACCATCTTCAGGCAGTCAACACCATCAACAACAATAGCAGCAGCACCAGGAATCTAAGGAACATGAAGCTGAAAAGCCCTATTCCCCTCCTGAAGATCCAGAAACAGCCAACACAGCCAGAATGGCAAGATTCCAAGAAATCATTGGCTTATCTCTAATCAACAAAGCTAAAGCTGAAGGAAAGGATACAACAGGCTTAACTACTATGTCTCAGTACAGGAGAGATGAGCTAAAAAGATTTGGGAAAGCAAACAAGCTACTCAATGTTGATGAATACATGAATCTTCACACAGAAGCAGTTGTCCCCAGAGCCACTTCACTGAACTTCATAGGGGCAGCTGACATGACTATGACCAAGGCTCAAGCTTCAGATCCCAATAGGGAAATCATTTTCAAGAAGCCAGGAGATAAAGTAGCAGAAGTCAAGCCAAAACAGAAGAAATCAGAGAAGTAATTTTGTGTTTTCTTTTCATTTATGCTTCTGTTTCAGTCTATATTTTGCATTAAAACAAAGCCAGTATGTATATATATATCTGTTGCATGTGTTGTAAATTCTCTGCCAGATATATCTCTTAATTTTGCTTTGTTTTTCTGTTTGTTCTTTGCTTGGAGTTTCTGTTAGTGACCTCACCTAAATAGGGGGAGATTGTTGGATCCCTAGTTGATTTGGGCTAGGTTCACTGACTTAGGATGTGACCCATCATGTATAGTCTGGGTCAAGTTTGTGTCTTAGACTCTAGGACAGTCCTCTATCTCAACTTCAGATGGACTAGCCTTCTTCAAGACCATCAGGAACTCCAGATCCTTCAGGTTTTCAGACTAAGTGAAATGAGTTCGACGTTCGTCGAACTCAGCTCGACGAAGGGAGCTCTGTGCTCGACGATCGTGAGACAATTCGCAGTGCTGAGCTCGACGAACTTTGTTCTTTACTCGACGAACACCAGATCCTACTTCTAGCATTCTCAGGACTACTTCAGAATTTCTCCAAGTCCAGCTCCATGCTTCGGTCGACGAATTATATTCTGAGCTCGATGAACTTGGACCTCAAGTTCACAGCTTCTCAGGTCGACGAATGCTAATCTGTACTCGACGATTTTTGTGCTCAGAGAATCTGTGTCGACACTTAGGTATTGTGTCGACACCCAGGATTTCAGTCGACACCAGCTTGTGTCGACACTAGAGGATTTGTGTCGACACCTAGACCAATCTGTCGACACCAGAGGAGTTGTGTCGACACCAAGATCAATCTGTCAACACCACTTTGTGTCGACACAGCATTTTAGCAGATGCAGAGTATTTCGTCCAAGTACAGAACCTTTCTCAGGTCGACGAAGTTTATTCTCAGCTCGACGAATTTGGCCCTCTGCTCAACGAATAATGTTTGTCTGATATTGAAGATTGTCTATTCAACGAATGAAGACTGTCAGCTCGACGAACTTAGCTCAGCTCGACGAACCCAGCTCAGCTCGACGAACTCATCTTAGCTCGACGAACTCTTAACTCTGTTCGACGAATTCTGTTCTTCGGTCGACGATTCCAGACTAGGTCTTCTTCCGTTCCCGTCTCATTTCATGGCGCTGATTCCTGGACAATTAATGGCAGTTCTTCACAGTATACTACCGTTAGGATGCGCAGTTAATTCTAGATTATTTCATGCCGTTTTCCCATGGAAACAGTTGGGGAAATAATTAATTGCTGCTTCCTTTCCAGGCCGTCTGTAATTACTACTGGACATTCAAAAATTCGAATGCTCTCCATGACAGACAGAGATATACAGAAACCAGAAGTAACACAACAAGGACACAACACCAGACAACAACAAGAAAAGGATAGACAGTGATTCAGACAACACAAGAAAAAGAATTCATTCTTGGCCCAGAGAGAAATTGATCTAGAAGAAGAATAAGAGGAACATTACATCAATATCAATAGTCTTCTTCATCTGCTTTTACTCAGGAGAACTTCAAAACAATACATTCATATCAGTTGCAAGAAGTTCCTGAAGACTTTCTCTGGACCTGGAATTCTAGGTCTTTGAAGACCTATCACCCTGAAGCAGTGCTCCAGTATTCTTCCTGATCCATTCTACATCTCAGGGGGAGCAAACCTTCTAAACAACATTCCACAAGTCTTCTCATTTGACTTGAGAAAGAGAAGACCTCATCACCCTCTCACTCCACCTCTGTACAGGGTTTTAATTCCCTTCAAAATTATTCTGGTTGCAAGTCTCCCACCAAAAGTCTTGAGGGTTTGGTTTTTGGGAACCTGATCAAAACCCCATTGGTGCCAGGACACCTGATCAACCCCTTCCTGCAGTGGATTCCTACCAGGGTGGTAGAAGAGTGGACTACCCAGATTTGGGGAACCACTATAAAATTCTTGTGTCGTCTGGTTGCTTTCTTTTCCTTTTTGTTTTCTGGCCTTGCTCTGTGAATGTGCTGTGATTAATCCATTGCTGCTTGTTGGTTTATTGTATTTGCTACACACACACACACACACACTCACCTAAAACACAACAGCAGTTGTAAAAGTTTAAAAATCACCATATACTCTATTCACTCCCCCTCTAGAGTATATCAGATCTAGCTGCACTTTCAAATTCCAATAACCCCAAATGGGCAAACAATTATACCATGGTCATATCATGACCCTAAAAATCATCCACCAAAATTTCTGTTTATTAAATTATTACAAAAATTTTTGGAAAATGTTTTCCAAAAATTCCTATATTTGGACATGATATAAGTATAGGTAATAGTGGCCCCCATTCCAAATTTCAAGTCATTTGGACAAGTGGCTTGTTGGGGGCCCTCAATTTAATCTCTAACTAGTCCTATATATAGTCTAGACATCTTTGGGTGTTGTGGTCAGACCCTTGACCCAAATTGATTGAAACCAAATTTAAAATAAAGTAGAATTCAAGCCCTACAATTTTCATGTTGGTCATTTTTCCATCAGGGGGCTCTAAGTATTTTTTATAATTAATCTAAAACATTAAAATAACTGCGACATAAATCAATTAAATGAAATAATACTAGTCCTAAATTAATAAAGATGGAGACACGAATCTTAAAGTGCAACCGACGGAATCCGGTCATCTTCCCCACCGCGCCAACAGCCAGGATTAGCCCATCCTAGGCGACGTTTAGCCGTGATTTCCCGGCCACCCGCGCATCTTTCCAGCCGGCCACTGCCAAAACCACCTTCGTTGAGGAGGTGGATGGCGATTCGCGGTGGTTGGCCGACCAGAGGTGGCCGAAACAGTAAATGGTGATTGGAATTTAAAGCTCAAATCGAGCACCTTGGCTAGCCCGATACCGAGCAATTTTGGCTCGAATCAAGCCGCCGATTGAAGTGGATCTATCCACTGGAGAAGGAGAGAGAGACGACCTTTTGGGAGAGTTGGAGTTGAGCCTACCGCAGTGCCGCCATTGTCAGAGTTTGAGCTTTCGGGTGGTCTACAACTTTACCACCAAAGGCTACCGTTTCTGCTGGTAAATGAAGGAAATGACTCCTCTTAGTCCACTGAAGCTTTTAAAGAAGAAATTGGGGGGAGAGGTGAGGTGTGATGGCACCAATTGCCATTAATGTCATTGAAAGCCATTTTTGGCCAACTGAAATTCAGTGAATGCAACCACCTAGGGGGGTCGACCATGGCTGTTAAACTCCTCCAAACTGATGAGGGGGAATGTATCCAGCCTTTGGTGGTTAGGAGAATAGCTCTTGGCCTACCATGGCCATTAATGGCCTTCTCTCTCCTCTTTCTCTCTCCTCAATGTTGGGGAAAATTGAGTTTCCTTCTCCTTGTCAACAAACCGAGCAAATGGATGGCATTTTAGGTAATTTCCTGCCTCTCAAGCTAATGGGCTACTTAAGTTAAGCTTAGCCCATGTGGATTGGGCTAGGTTAGGCCTACTTGAGCTAGTTTGACCTAAACTTAGGTCGAGTTGAATTTGGTCAAATTGGCCTTTTTTGACCCTAATGTGTCCATAGTGACTCATTGGCCTCCTATAAGGTCTAGGAAGTGTTGCGTAGGGTTGGATTGGCTTGGCACCTTGTGTAAGACCCCATTTTTTGCAACAATCACCGGGGTCTTAGGCCCAGAACCGCCGCATTGCAGTGACACCTTCGCACCCGGGAAGGTCATCACTACAAAACGCGGATCCTGACGGCCAAATCGATCACCATCGAGAGAATGTATAATGAATGAAAGTGTAAGCATCCATGTCCACAATAGAAAGAGGAAATCACATGACAAATAAATAGTCCACATCTCGAGAAAGTGAATACGGGTTTAAGCCCGGTACATGATAACCTCACTACAATCCACTCATAAAAGTAAAACTATTAATACTCGGCTCCACTCACGGTTCCGGATGCCTGTCCACCCTTGCTACACTGTCCCATCTCCATCTGCACCGTACCCTACTGGTGTTGCGTCTCCTGGGCTATTCCCTGTCTCCCATCCGGAGCACCTAAAATATGGTGGTCAAACGACCGTCAGTCAAACTAGACTCAGTCAACAATCCCCCACCCCTCTACCCGTGGCTACTAGGCGCCGGGCAGAAAGGAGTGAAAAGGAGGACCAAACGCAGGGCATAATCAAGCACGTGACATCTACCCTAAGGAATAAAATAATAAAGTATGGCAAGGGTATCACAATAATTAAACATGAGTAAACAAGTGTATAACAAAAGTAAACAGTAAGGAGTAGCAAGTAAGTAAAAACAGTAAGAAGAGTAAGTAAGAGCAACAAGAAATATAACCGTTGATTTATAGGGATTTCCCCTATAGACTAAGGGGTCATTTTGCAGGGCCTATCATATAAAACGTCCCATACCATTTTATGCGATAGGTGTCAGGGGTTAAATGCAATGATTATGCTATGACATGCAAGTATGCTATGGTATGCACATGCAAGTGCAACTCTCACACACGACTCTATGCGCACAGACCTTTAGTTCCCCCTTTTGGAGTTAGCTAAACTCTCAGGAGCCTCTCGTCATAGCCAACAGAGACAGTGGGTTGGGCCTCTCCACTCCTAGACTGCTAAACACACTACCCAGTATAACCCCTCTCGTACATTCCCGTACTATTCCTAGCAAACCAGCTAGTCTCCTCGAGTCAACATACCGATGACGGTGTGTTCGATCGTCCAATACTGAGGACCCACCACTGTTATGCACATGCAACCATGATAGTTGTATCTAATTATAGTACCGAGTCTCAAGCTCTTTAGACTACCAAGCCTACTAGTTCACCATATTCCTGAGCCCACGGCTCACCGGACTAATCAAGTCTCCTTTTTTCCAAGTCCCCGAGCATCCAACTCCCCGGACTTCCAAATCAATACCGTGTCCATTTAACTCTACCAGTAAGCCCTTAGGCCACGGGCCTACGCTATCCTTTCACTAGCAATTCATCTCCCTACGTGTACAAGTGTGAGTGTAAGGTGAAACTATTATTAGGGTTACTCTTGCCCAAATTATTCCTAAGGTTTACGTTAGCAAGGACTGCCAAGGTATTCCCCGTGAAGGGCTCTCGAAGGCACTAGGAACTATGATGGGATTACGCCAAAGTTCCCTTTCGCAAGACACTTAACATTATTGATTTCTACCCTTGATTAGATCTCTCATTTATTTACCCAAACCAGCAACTACAAAGGATCAACTCTTCAAATTCATTACCAACTCTAGTTTCAGTTTCCGCAGTTACCTATATGCAGACCACCCTATACTATATGAGATGTATAAAGGAGGGTACTCCGGATTGTCTTCCAAAACTCCTATAAAATTTACCAGAGGTATATCATAACAAGTTTAGTCTAAAATCAGAGAATCATAATTTTTCTAATTAATTTGATATTTATTGAATTTTCCCAAATGTTTGGACATCGGTAATTTTGAACATGAATATGATCTACTCAAGTAATGGCCACCCAAAACTTTTGATCACTAAATAACAGAGATATATTACTAGATACTAATTTCCATAATTTTTCAGAAAAAATGTGACCTCTAATTAATTTATCCAAAATAATTCCCTTAATCGCATGTAAAGAAGGAAGTACCAAAATTATTCATTAGAAAATTATATAAAAATTACAGAATCTTAATATGGTACAAAAAGGGTCATTGCGCAAAAATCATAATTTTTCAGGCTTGCTAGACACCAAAATAAATTTAACTATGTTTTCATGGGAAACACTACTTAATGAAGCAACCCTTAGAAATTTTCTTCCTAAAATACCATAAAAATTCACAGAGCTTTAAAACATAATAAGGAGTCCTTCGACAAAAGTTCATCAATTTCCTGCAATTAGTTACTTCATACTAAATTTCTAAGTAAATAATACAAATTAATAAATTGTTAATGAAGTACCCAAAATAATAATCCTAAATTCATAATAAAATCTCCAGAACTTGTACTAACTTTAAACACTACTCTACCCAAATCTGATCACTGTTTAGTGAGTTTTAGTGATATTTTCTATCACTACAAGTTTGTGCCCTAAACTAGGGTTAGGGTTTTGAGGGAGCTATTCACCTTAGAATCTATTTTAGATTTCTTCCATAGGATTCTACCTACCCTAGAATTCTCTTTCCCAAGTTTCAAATCCTTTCAAGGTCAACTGACCCCTTGCCCTTCAAAACCCTCAAAAACCCTCCCTTAGGGTTTGAGTTTGGATCCAAGGGTAAAACAATCCTAAACCACTCCATATTCCCGAAGAGGGTGATAATGGTCCTACCAAGTCAGTGGTCAAAATCACAGCCTCTGTTGAGGTGATTTGACCACTACAACATCAAAAATAGCTCTTTGACCTAAATAACCATATAAGGAGATACCTAGGGTTGGATCAATACCTAACCAAAACACCTCCAAAGTAGATGAAATTTTACCAGAGCACTAACATGATCACTAAGACCACCCACCAAAATTTGGGGTGATTTTGAGGTATTTATGACACCTAACTGATTTATAATTGATTTATTAAATTTTTCTAAAAACTATACAAAATATTTTCCCAAAAATTCTTATTTTTGGACAGTATAAGAGGTAGGCTATGAGGAGCCTATGTTCAAAATTTCAAAGCATTTGGATGAGTGGTTTTGTGTGAGCACTAATTCTAATGTCTGGTCATGCCTACATATAGGTTGCACCAAAATGAGTGTTGTGGGCACACCAGGACTCCAAATTGAGTGAAATCAATTTTAAATTATACTAGACATCAAGGGCTACATTGTTCATGTTAGACACGTTTGCAGTAAAGACATCTAAGTATTTTTAATAATTAAAACCATCTACTGCTAATAATCTCCAAGAAATCAATTAATATCATGAAATTACTTGATCAAAAACGGACGGCATCCGCTTATCCTCAACCTCCAGCCAAGGGCCGAGATTGGCCCGACCTGGAGCCTCTTCCAGCCGACTTTCCGGCCACCCCGACCACCTCCCTGGCCGGTCTCCACCACCACCGCCTCTGTCGAGGGGGTGGCTATCGCCTGGCGGCGACACGGCCGCCGGAGGGGCCTACACCGGCGAACCCGATAGGTTTGTTTTCGTGGAATTTCGGTGAGAAATTTCTCCCCGATTGGGCTCAATTGAGCCCGTTGTCTCTAGATGATGGATCCTAGATCTAGCATAGACAAAGAGGAATAGGATTGGACCTTGCCGGCGGCCTGAAGTCGGGAAGATCGCCGGGAAGCCATTTCTAAAATTGGCATCGCTCGATTTCTGCAACTGCAAGTTGGGGAGGCTCGATATTTTTGGGTAAGGATTGGGAAAGGCTCCTCTCAATTCACTGTTGTTGTTTAAAGCCTCAGATGGGGAGAGGAGGGGTTGGATCATTAATGTCCTTAAAAGCCATTAATGGCTAGGCTCGGCCATGGAGGAGGGGGGCTGAACCAAATCTGACGGCCAGGGAAACGGCTGGAAACTTCTCCCCTTCCCCGGGGAATTGAATTCAGCCATTAAATGTGGCCTTTGTCCTCCCCTTGTCTCAACCGTTTCTTTCCCTCTTCTTCCTCACTTCTCTCTCCTCCATTATCATTGAAATGGAGCTCACTGTGACACGCGGTACACGCCCGTGTCGGTCAAGACAAGCCCGTGTCGGCCAAGACACACCCGTGACGCAGGGTGTGTAACCCACTCAACACCCAGTCGAGAGAAATTCGTCGACCTCTCAACACAGCGGGACACGCCCTATGACACGCCCGTGTCACAGGTCGTGTAACCCATGCTCGACGATCGACACTCGACGATCGACGATCGAAACTCGATGATTGACGATCGACAATCAACCTTTTGACACAGTGGGACACGCTCTGTGACACGCCCATGTCACAAGCCGTGTACTCCATGGTCGAAGATCGACACACGACGGTCCACACACTCGACGATCGTCGAGCACAGTTCGTAGAATCGAGGGGACCCGCCCCCTATCACGCCCGTGTTATCGGGCGTGACCACCCAGAAACTTCGTTGACCAAAATTCATCGACCAAGCACCCAACTCTTCAACCCGAGCGGGACACGCCCTGGGATACACCCGTGTCCCAGGCCGTGTCACCCAAATTTTGCTACTCCCAGAAATTGGGCTGTTACACTCACCCTCTCTCTGAGTCACCAAGTTGACTTAGTCAATCTGAAGGACTATTTGCAGCCCTTCCACACACATTATTCCCTAAAGAAGCCACATGAGCAGGTTTGAGCTTGGTTTAGCCTATTTGGGCTAGGTTGACAAGAAATAGGGTTGGGTTGACCTAGATCTCTTTGGGGTTACTTGGGTTTTGTCATGACCTGGTCATGACAAAACCATTCCTAGGGGTCTAGTTGTTTGAGGGATGTTACAAATCCCAATATATAACAAAAATTTCATCCTTGAAATTCTAGTTAGGCCTACGGGGCTTCAAGTATGCAAGAAAAATTGTAACATCCCGAGAGGTTGATAGTAATACCTGACTGAAAAGTTCCACGTGCCACTGCTGCATCAAGTCCTGGGGCTCCCTAGTGTGCTCCTACTGGCCGTGATTTCTCCAAAGAACCTTGACCAGTGGGACCTTCTTGCGGCGCAAGACGCGCATACCCGTGTCGTCAATCCGGACCGGCTCCATGTGCACTGAACGATCAGATGCTACTGGCCCATCCGTGGTGTCTATCTGTTGCTCTGGACGTAATAGGGCCCTCCTGAGGGAGGAGAAATGGAAAACATCGTGCAGGCCTTCCAGCTCTGGCGGCAGCTCCAGCCTGTATGCTAAGGGGCCGATTCGCTCCAGGATCCTGTAGGGCCCCATGTATCTCGCGCTGAGCTTCTTCCTCCGCCCGCGAACTCGAGAGACTCCGTGCATCGGCCGTATCTTCAAAACACTCTGTCTCCTACCTGAAACTCCACCTGTCGATGACGCGCGTCATAATATTTGGCCTGTCTGCTCTGCGCCTCCAACATCCGGTCCCGTATCAGTCTCACTTGGGCCTCGGTGTCCTCCACAAATTCCGAGCCCAGGACCTTTGGGTCTTCATCCTGTATCCATTACAATAGAGTCCTTCACCTCTGTCCATATAGGGCCTCGTAGGGGGCCATACCTATACTGGCCTGATGACTGTTGTTGTATGAGAACTCTACCCGTGGCAGCATCTTCTCCCATGGGTCTCCTCAGTCTTGAATGCACAGTCGTAGCAGATCTTCCAATGTCCGATTTACGCGCTCTGTCTGTCCGTCCATCTGAGGGTGGAAGGCTATGCTAAAGGTCTGTCGGGTACCCAAGTATGCCTGAACTGACCGCCACTCCCTTGATGTAAACCACCCATCACGATCTGACACTATTGACCTAGGCACGCCATGATAATGAATGAACTACTCCACAAACTTCCGCACCAGAACTCCCACTGAATCGTCCTTCCAGATCGGTATAAATCGAGCCACCTTCGTCAACCGATCAACGATCACCAAGATCGAGTCATTCCTTGTCCGAGACCGGGGAAGCCCATGTATAAGTCCATAGCTATGTCATCAAACTTCCACTACGGCACCGGGAGTGGCTGCAACAATCCTACGGAGTTCTTGAACTCCACCTTCACTAGCTGACATGTCTCACAATGGGTCACGAAGTAAGTGACATCCTTCTTCATGTCCGGCCAGAACATAGTCTTCTTCAAATCAGCCGTCATCTTTGTGATCCCCGGGTGCACAGAATACCGGCTGTAGTGCACCTCCATCATAATGTACTCCCTGATTTGACATCCCTCTGGTATATACACCCGTCCTCTAAAGCACACCAGACCATCCCTCAGTGTGTAGTATCCTGTAGTGCCTGCCTCTATGGCCTATAAGATGGACTCTAACTTGGCATCCTGCCACTGTCCCTCTCTGACTCGGTCTATGATGTCATCGGTGACGCCCATCACGGCCAAGTACTCCTCATAGATCTCATGTTCGTCAGACGACACCAGAGTAATGTGCATGTCCTCTAGACTCTACAGCAGTTCCATAGACATCAGCTGAGGCTCTGCTCCCGCTGTGGAGGCTCTCCGACTCAGTGCATCTGCTACCACGTTCTCCTTCCCCGGGTGGTAATGCATCTTGTACAGATAGTCAGATAGAAAATCCACCGACCGCCTCTGCTTGATGTTCAGTTCCTTCTGCGTGTCCACGTACTTAAGGTTCTTATGATCTGAGTATATATCACAGTGGATTCTGTAGAGGTAATGTCGCCGTATCTTCAGTGCGAATACCACTGCTCCCATCTCCATGTCGTGCGCAGGATAGTTCTTCTCATGGGTCTTCAGCTGGTGGGATGCATATGCTATGACATGTCTGTCCTGCATCAGCACCACACCCATCCCCTGATATGATGCGTCGGTGGACACCTGGAATCCTTCCTTCCAAGATGGAAGGGCCAGGATAGGGGCTGAGATAAGTTAATTCTTCAGCTTCTGGAAGGCTGCCTCACACTGTGGCGTCCATACAAAGGGAACGTCCTTCTTCGTCAAGGATGTGAGTGGAAGGGCGATCCGAGAAAACCCCTTCACGAATTTCCGGTAATAACCGGCAAGCCCAAGGAAACTCCGCACGTCTGTGGTCGTCTTTAGTGGTGGCCAATCCCTGACTTCCTGAATCTTTGCCGGGTCCACCGCTAACCCGGCTCCGCTGATAATGTGGCCCAGGAAAGCCACCTCCTTCAACAAGAACTGACACTTGCTGAACTTCGCATTGAGGTGATGCTCCCGCAATCTCTCCAAAGTTAGTGCCAGATGTCGTGTATGGTCCTCCTCCATCCTAGAGTAGATAAGGATGTCGTCTATGAATACTATGACAAACAAATCCAAATAAGTCTCGAAGACCCGATTCATGAGGCTCATAAACGCTGATGGAGCGTTCGTGAGCCCGAAAGGCATCACGGTGAACTCGTACAGGCCATATCTGCTACTGAAGGCCGTCTTTGGGATATCTTCCTCCTGGATCCGCAGCTGGTAGTAGCGTGACCTCAAGTCTAGATTCGAGAAAAAATGGGCTCCCTCCAGCTGATCGAACAACTAATCTATCGTTGGGAGCGGGTAGGTATTTCGGACGGTTAGCCTGTTTAGTGCTCGATAGTCAATGAACAGCCGAAGTGTCCCATCATTCTTCTTCACGAATAGGACCGGAGCTCCCCACTGCGAGGAACTCGGTCTGACGATTCCTGCTTCCACCAGCTCCTACAACTGTGTCCGAAATTCTGCCAGCTCCCTTGGGGCCATCCGATAAGGGGCCTTGGACACCGTCTTAGCCCCTGGCACCAACTGAATATGAAAGTCCTTCTCCCTATGCGGAGGCAGTCCTGACAGCTTCTCCGGAAATACATCGGCATAGTCACAAACCACCGGAATGCTAACAATCGGGTCCTTCTCCTCAGTCATCTCGAACAACACCTGATATACCTCGTCACCCTGCATGTGGGCCTTGACGACCTGAATAGATGAAAGGAGGCGGCGGGAAACCGGAGTAGTACCTTTGAATGTCGCATAAGTGTCGCCGTGTCTCAGCACGACCCTCCTCACCGGGCAGTCAGTCTGGGCATGGTTCCAGATAAGCCATGTCATGCCCAAGATAAGGTCAAAGTCTGGCATTCTCATGATAGTCGCCGGGGCCTCGAGTGTTAACCCGTCTATGGTAACCGTCAGGAGGCACTTCTCTGTGGACTGGATCTCCATCCCAATGGGGAGACGCACCCTCATGGCATCTCCCGTATAATATCAAATCTGGCCCAGATCCTTGATGAAATCCTCAGACACAAAGTTGTGTGATGCCCTCGTGTCGAACAGGGTACGGGAAGGTTTGCCGCACGCCATAACTATTCCTAAATTAGTTAAAGGAAAAACAACATAGGTTTAAAGTTTTCTAACCTAGGTTGTGTAATTATTCTACCAATACTAACAATTACTCTCATACCTGCAATAACCCTGTTCGGGTTCCGGGGCTGCGCTAAGTCCAGAGCGTAGACCTGCTCCCCATCCTGCCTGTGTTCACCACCCGGAAATCTGCGTCCGCGACCACGTCCACGACCTCCCATATGTTGTGCCGGTGGGCCACCCTGTGCAGCAGGTATTACCCCATTCCTCGTCAGGCAATTAATCCGAATGTGCCCTGGCTAATGACAGTAATAGCACCGTTGTGGTGTGGGTGGTCCCTGCCCTATCCTGGGCACCTCCCTCATCTATAGCGGCTGCGGGGCCAGCACTGCCTGCTCCCTTGGTTCCTGCCTTTCCTCCTGGCGGGGTTGATCCTCATTCATTCTCTCTCCCATGACTTGACCCCTCTGCGGGTCCCTTCTCCCTCCTAGCACTGCATCATCCCCATGTCTCTTCCTGCCCCGGACTGCAAGCTGGTCCGCCTCCAGCTTCTTGGCCATCTCCAAGATCCTGGCCATGGTACCATCAGACATGAACAAGAGGGCCTGTGTAACGCCCCGAAACTCAAAAGAGCGACGAGGGACGTTTTGGGCCAGTTTTGGGTTCTAGCTGCAGGCACACGGCCTGGGACACGGGCGTATCCCAGGGCGTGGCAAGCTTGTGTCGACACTCAGCCGGGAAGTCGACATTTTGTTCTCGACATTGTGTCGAGACTGGGCACACGGCCTGCGACACGGGCGTGTCGCAGGGCGTGTCGACCCGTGTCGACACTCAGCCCGCGAAGTCGACACTCTGCGCTCGACGAAGTGTCGCGACACGGGCGTGTCGCAGGGCGTGTCGACCCGTGTCGACACTCGTCCCGGGAAGTCGACATTTTGCTTGACGATGTGTCTAGACAAGGCACACGGCCTAGGACACGGGCGTGTCCAAGGCCGTGTCGTCAGGTCGACGATCTTCGCTCGATGAAGTGTCGAGTGTCTAGACCGTGTACACGGCCTGGAGCACAGGCGTGTTGAGGTGACACGGGAAAGGACACGGGCGTGTCCTAGAACCCGTGTAGTGCTCGGGTTGTTTTCGGGGAAAATCGATGGGGGTACACGGTCGTCCACACGGCCATGTTAGGTGGAATACGGGCGTGTCAGGTCGAACACGGGCGTGTTCGATGCCCGTGTGTTATTCCAGGCACGTCGATTTTGACGGTGAATGAGGCACACGGCCCTGGACACGGGCGTGTGCCAGGCCGTGTGCGATCTAGATTGGACATTTCATTCCCGAATCAAAGCCGTTCGTTTCTTTAATTGATGATCCAACGGCTGGGGGTGGTTCCTGATGGGATATACCCGGGATTGGGCCTTAGAAACTCTCACTTTTCATGAGTTCTTATCTTTCTAAAGCTTAGAGAGAGAGGAGAGCCAAGGAAGGGAGAAGAAGCTAGATCCGGCCATTGGAGGAGCTTCGAAGCTCCAAATCGTGAGCCGACTCCGGATCCACGGAGGAGAAGAGAGTGCGGTGCTTTTCATTTGCTTACTTTTCCAAGGCGCCAAAGAAAAATGCAAGGGTAACGATTCTATTCTTGAGCATGAGTATCTCTCCTTCTTTGCATAGGAAGCCCGCTCTCGCGAGTTTGCGGTGAGTTGGAGGCGTTCCTTCGGGTAGATATGTGAAGTCCCCGGTGTTTAGAGACCGTAAGCGAGAACGGACATATACATGATGTGTGAAGCCTACCCGGACATGTTGGTCTGGATCGGTGATGTTGCATTGCATAAATGCCGGAGAAGACTCCGTGCTATTGGTTGTTTTTCGGGTTTTCTACACGGTGGATTGCAACACGGAACCTTGGGGATTAACCCTAAGGTGCACCCGGAAAACTGGGCGGATGGGTGATCTTGACAACATGGAGGCCTGAGAGCCAACTTGAACATAACCGAGTTATGTGAAATTGTGTGACGAAAATGGGACTCGGGAGAAGTTTGACCTGCGCATATGGCTTAAATTGTCGTTGCGACGTGAGCACGGGTTAGATGGAACCGTACCCATTTCTATGTCGTTCTGGTTAAAGAGACCTAAGGTTATGTGGCACTTGCCGTTGGCATAGATGAGAGTCTTCGGCGGTCTATGGCTTAAATTGTCGTGACCCATGCCGGGAAGACAAATTGCTCATATGTTTGGACGTCAAAGTGGCGGTGGTGGGTCCGGAATGTCTATGGCTTTAACTCACATGACATCGACCGGTTCACCGAGAATGTGCCCTGAGTGCACGGGGTGTGTGGCCGTTTGAGCATACGCCTGTGATGAAATGAATATTATTATATTGCTCGCTTGTGCTAATAAAATTGCAGGGAAGGAGCATCGCCGCCCCGATTTGGGGGCGGGATCTTTATAATTTGGTCAGCATTGCAGGCCGTTGCCTTTTTGTTTGCCACCGTGCGGTGGTTATGTTGCTTGCAGGTGCTGCTAGACCAAGCGGTCAATAGCGGGCTAAAGCCCAAATTGCGAATCCGGCCCTTGAAGGCCTATTTGGAGTATTTACTGCTTTATTCATGTATGACCGGTCTGCGTGCCATGGTTTGAAAATCATGTAACATTAAGTAAACCATTTTGTAAGGCCTTAAGGCCAGTACTGGTGTATGTACTTCATTCCTGGTTGGCTATTCTAGTGGTCATTCATGCTTTAGTGTTGGGTTCTTTATTTCAACTTATAAACTGCTTCCGCTAGAATGCTCTTTGTAGGACGTTATGATTAGTTGGATGGTTTCCATTGAGTAACCACCTAGTCTGTCTGTAGTATATGGCGTCGGGTCCCAGCCGGACCTACTGCTATATGCTATGCGACGGATATGGGGTGTTACAGCCTGCCTCAGGTCATCACGGAGGCCCTTGTAGAACCTCTTGGCGTTACCCACGTCATCCAGCTTATAAGAATCAGTAAACTGGGCGAAATGAGTAAACTCCCGGTGATATTCTAGAAATGTCTTCTTCCCTTGCCTTAACTGCAAGAATCTATCCTCCAATTCATCCCTTACGGACTGCGGCACAAAATTCTCCAGTAGTGCCACCCTAAACTCCTCCCAAGTAATGTCTGCGATCTCCACTCACGCATTAGTGGGGTCCATCACCAACTTCCACCACCTCTTCGCATGCGACTCCAGATAAGAAACCACCAACGATACTGTCAGGTCCACCGGCCACTGTATTCCCACCAACATCTCGTACATAATGTCTAGCCACTCCTCCGTGCGCACTATCGTCTCTATCCCTAAGTAGGATGGTGGGGCAAGGCCCCGGAATGCACTCAACCAGTTCACTCCGGGGTTCGGCTAAGGAGCCGGAGCCTGCTGTGCCCTAAAGGCCTCCAAGATGGCCGTCAAAGTTTGTCCCAGCTCCGTCTGCTGCAACGGGGTCGGAGCCGGCGGGGGTGGAATCACATTCGGTGCTTGAGGTGTCCCCTGCGGCAGGGGAGGATTCGTCGTACCCTACAAAATATGGTCTTAAGTTTAGTAAATTGACCTAAAACTCTTTATTACTGGTAAGCATTGCACGTGATTCCTCCCATGGGCACACCATTGCTTCCTCAAACTAATCCCGCGCGGGGTGTCCCATGTTTTATGGACTACATTCTGTTGGATCTAAGTTTCGCTTTGATACCACCTGTAAGACCCCATTTTGTTTTTTTGCAACAACCACCGGGGTCTTAGGCCCAGAACCGCCGCTTTGCGGTTACACCTTCGCACCCGGGAAGGTCATCACTACAAAATGCCGATCCTGCCGGCAAAATCGATCACCATCGACAGAATGTATAATGAATGAAAGTGTAAGCATCCAAGTCCACAATAGAAAGAGGAAATCACATGACAAATAAATAGTCCACATCGCGAGAAAGTGAATATGGGCTTAAGCCCGGTACATGATAACCTCACTACAATCCACTCATAAAAGAAAAACTACTAATACTCGGCTCCACTCACGGATCCGGATGCCTGTCCACCCGAGCTACACTGGCCCATCTCCATCTGCACCGTACCCTGCTGGTGTTGCGTCTCCTGGGGCTGTTCCCTGTCTCCCATCCAGAGCACCTAAAATATGGTTGTCAAATGACCGTCAGTCAAACTTGACTCAGTCAACAATCCCCCACGCCTTTACCCGTGGGTCCTAGGCACCGGGCGGAAAGGAGTGAAAAGGAGGACCAAAAGCAGGGCGTAATCAAGCAGGTGACATCTACCCTAAGGAATAAAATAATAAAGTATGGCAGGGGTATCACAATAATTAAACATGAGTAAACAAGTGTGTAACAAAAGTAAACAGTAAGGAGTAGCAAGTAAAAGCAGTAAGAAGAGTAAGTAAGAGCAACGAGAAATATAACCGTTGATTTATATGGATTACCCCTATAGACAAGGGGTCGTTTTGCAGGGCCTATTGTATAAAACGTCCTATACCATTTTATATGATAGGTGTCAGGGGTTAAATGCAATGATTATGCTATGACGTGCAAGTATGGTATGGTATGCACATGCAAGTGCAACTCACACACAAGACTCTATGCTCACAGACCTTTAGTTCCCCTTTTTGGAGTAAGCTAAACTCTTAGGAGCCTCTCGTCGTGGCCAAGGGAGCCAGTGGGTTGGGCCTCTCCACTCCCAGACTGGTAAACACACTACCCAGTCTAGCCCCTCTCATACGTTCCCATACTATTCCTAGTAAACCAGCTAGTCTCCCCAAGTCAACGTACCGACGACGGTGTGTTCGATCATCCAATACCGAGGACACACCATTGTTATGCACATGCAACCATGATAGTTGTATCTAATTATAGTACCGAGCCTCCAGCTCTTTAGACTACCAAGCCTACTAGTTCATTATATTCCCGAGCCCACGGCTCCCCAAACTAATCAAGTCTCCTTTTTTCCAAGTCCCCGAGCATCCAGCTCCCCGGACTTCCAAATCAATACCGAGTCCATTTAGCTCTACCCGTAAGCCCTTAGGCTACGAGCCTACGCTATCCTTTCACTACCAATTCATCTCCCTACGTGTACAAGTGTCAGTGTAAGGTGAAACTATTATTAGGGTTACTCTTGCCCAAATTATTCCTAAGGTTTACGTTAGCCCAGGACTGCCCAAGGTATTCCCCGTGAAGGGCTCTCGAAGGCACTAGGAACTATGATGGGATTACGCTCAAAGTTCCCTTTCGCAAAGCACTTAATATTATTGATTTCTACCCTTGATCAGATCTCTCATTTATTTACCCAAACCAGCAACCTACAAAGGATTCAACTCTTCAAATTCATTACCCACTCAAGTACAGTTTCCACAGTTACTATTTGCAGACCACCCTATACTATATGAGATGTATAAAGGAGGTACTCCGGATTGTCTTCCAAATCTCCTATAAAATTTACCAGAGGTATATCATAACAATTTTAGTCTAAAATCAAAGAATCATAATTTTTATAATTAATTTGATATTTATTGAATTTTCCCAAATATTTGGCCATGCACAATTTTGAACATGAACTATATGATATACTCAAGTACTGGCCACCCAAAAATTTTTATCACTAAATAACATAGATATATTACTAGGTACTAATTTCCATATTTTTTCAGAAAATATGTGACCTCTAATTAATTTATCCAAAATAATTCCCTTAATCGTATGTAAAGAAGGAAGTACCAAAATTATTCATGAGAAAATTATATAAAAATTACAGATTCTTAATATGGTACAGAAAGGTCATTGTGAAAAATCATAATTTTTCAGGCCTGCTAGACACCAAAATAAATTTAATTAATTTTTCATGGGAAACACTACTTAATGAAGCAACCCTTAGAAATATTCTTCCAAAAATCCCATAAAAATTCACAGAGCTTTAAAAGATAATAAGGAGTCCTTCGGCTAAAGTTCATCAATTTCCAGCAAGTAGTTACTTCATAATAAATTTCTAAGTAAATAATTCAAATTACTAAATTATTAATGATGTATCCGAAATAATAATCCTAAATTCATAATAAAATCTCCAGAGCTTGTACTGACTTTAAACACTACTCTACCCAAATCTCATCACTGTTCAGTGAGTTTTAGTGATATTTTCTATCACTACAATGTTTGTGCCCTAAACTAGGGTTAGGGTTTTGAGGGAGCTATTCACCTTAGAATCTATTTTAGATTTCTTCCATAGAATTCTACCTACCCTAGAATTCTCTCTCCCAAGTTTGAAATCCTTTCAAGGTCAACTGACCCCTTTCCCTTCACAACCCTCAAAAGCCCTCCCTTAGGGTTTGAATTTGGATCCAAGGGTAAAACAACCCTAAACCACTCCATATTCCCTAAGAGGGTGATAATGGTCCTACCAAGTCAGTGGTCAAAATCACAGCCTCTGTTGAGGTGATTTGACCACTCAAACATCAAAAATAGCTCTTTGACCTAAATAACTCTATAAGGGTATACCTAGGGTTGGATCAATACCTAACCAAAACATCTCCAAAGGAGATGAAATTTTTACTATAGCCATAACATGCTCTGTAAGACCACCCACCCAAATTTGGGGGGATTTTGAGGTGTTTATGACACCTAACTGATTTATAATTGATTTATTAATTTTTTCTAAAAACTATAGAAACCTATTTTCCAAAAATTCTTATTTTTGGACATTCTAAGAGGTTGGATATTGGGAGCCTTTGTTCAAAATTTGAAAGCATTTGGATGAGTGGTTTGGTGTGAGCATTAATTCTAATGTCTGGTCATTCCTATGTATAGGTTGCACCAAAACGAGTGATGTGGTCACACCAAGACTCCAAATTGAGTGAAATCAATTTTAAATTACACTAGACATCAAAGGATACATTGTTAATGTTGGACACTTTTGCAATAGAGGCATCTAAGTATTTTTAATAATTAAAAACATCTACTGCTAATAATCTCGAAGAAATCAATTAATATCATGAAATTACTTGATCAAAAGTGGACGACATCCTCTCATCCTCAACCTCCAGCCAAAGGCTGAGATTGGCCCGACCTGGAGCCCCTTCCAGCCGACTTTCAGGCCACCCCGACCAGCTCCCTGGCCGGCCACCACCACCACCGCCTCCGTCGAGGGGGTGGCTATCGCCTGGCGGCAACACGGTCGCCGGAGGGGGCTACTCCGGCGAACCCGATATGTTCATTTTCGTGGAATTTCGGTGAGAAAATTCTCCCCGATTGGGCTCAATTGAGCCCGTTCTCTTTAGCTGATGTATCTTAGATCTAGCACAGACATAGAGGAAGATGATTGGACCTTGCCGGCGGCCTGAAGTCGGGAAGATCGCCAGGAAGCCATTTCTGAAATTGGGGTCTCTCGATTTCTGCAACTGCAAGGTGGGGAGGCTCGATTTCTTCGGGTAAGGATTGGGAAAGGCTCCTCTCAATTCACTGGTGGTTTTTAAAGCCTTAGATGGGGAGAGGAGGGGCTGGATCATTAATGTCCTTCAAAGCCATTAATGGCTAGGCTCGGCCATGGAGGAGGGGGGCTGAACCAAGTCTGACGGCCAGGCAAATGGCTGGAAATTTCTCCCCTTCCCCGGGGAATTGAATTCAGCCATTAAATGTGGCCTTTGGCCTCCCCTTGGCCGAACCGTTTCCTTCCCTCTTCTTCCTCATTTCTCTCTCCTCCATTATCATGGAAATGGAGCTCACTGTGACATGCAGTATACGCCCGTGTCGGCCAAGACACGCCCGTGTCGGCCAAGACAGGCCCGTGACGCAGGGCGTGTAACCCACTTAACAACTACTCGAGAGAAAATCGTCAACCTCTCAACACAGCGGGACATGCCCTGTGACATGCCCGTGTCACAGGCCGTGTACCCAATGCTCGATGATCGACACTCGACGATCGAAACTCGATGATTGATGATCGACAGTCAACCTTTCGACACAGCGGGACATGCCCTGTGACACGCCCGTATCATAGGCCATGTACCCCATGCTCGACAATCGACACTCGACGGTCCACACAATCGACGATCGTCGAGCACAGTTCGTCGAACCGAGGGGACACGACCCCTGCCACGCCCGTGTTATAGGGCGTGACCACCCAGAAACTTCGTCGACCAAAATTCATCGACCAAGCGCCCAACTCTTCAACCCGAGCGGGACACGCCCAAGGACACGCTCGTGTCCCAGGCCGTGTCACCCAAATTTTGCTACTCCCAGAATTTGGGCTGTTACACTCACCCTCTCTCCGAGTCACCAAGTTGACTTGGTCATTCTGAAGGACTATTTGCAGCCCTTCCATGCACAATATTCCCTAAAGAAGCCACATGAGGAGGTTTGAGCTTGGGTTAGCCTATTTGGGCTAGGTTGACCAGAAATAGGGTTGGGTTGACCTAGGTATCTTTGGGGTTTCTTGGGTTTTGTCATGTCCTGGTCATGAAAAACCCATTCCTAGGGGTCTTGTTGTTTGAGGGATGTTACACCTTAGAGGCCACTTGACCCTTCCCTAGGGCACTTTGACCATTTTAGGGTTATGGTTGACATGAGTCAACTTAGTGTTGGGACCATTGCCCATAATGTTCCATATATTGGACTTGAAGAAGCATCACCATCAACACTCAAGGCATAGTTGCATTTGATGTTGATTATGTTCATCTTCTGCAGGTCATTCCATGGAACAAGTCTAGTGATGTGACAGGTGGTCATAAGACAGAAAGGTGGACACCAAGAGAAGATGCTGGAAAGACAAGAATTTTCCTAAGTCAAGGAGGAGTTGACATTGCAGCTAAGTCCACAGGAGTTGAGTGAACCAAGCTCACTCAACTCCAGAGGTAATAAAGAATGTTGATAAGCCAGATATATTTCTAAGTAGTTTGGTGTTGAGTGATGAAGACACACTTAACGCCATACAACAAAAAGGCTGTAAAGTTGAACTTAGTCGAACATAGTTCAATATTCGTCGAACTAAGTCCAGAGTTCGTCGAGCTGAGCTCAACATTCATCGAGCCAGGATCACATCAAAAAGGCAGTGAGTTGAACTTATTCGAACATCAAAATTCGTCGAACTAAGTTCAGAGTTCGTCGAGCTGAGCACACCATTCGTTGAGCTATGATCACAGTTTGAGATTCTGAGTTCATCGAGCTCAGTTAAGAATTCGTCGAGCTGAGTTCAGAGTTCGTCGAGCTCAGTTCACCATTCGTCGAACTCTGTTCATAGTATGGTAGGCATAGTCAGTCAATGACTAAAGTTAAGAGGAACATTTAGCCTCAGCATAATCGCTGAGACAAGTGTTTGTCTCAGCATAACCACTGAGACAAGTGTTTGTCTCTGCATAACCGCTGAGACAAGTGTTTGTCTCAGCATAACCTGTTGGATCCCTAGTTTGATTTGGGCTAGGTTCACTAAGCTAGGATGATGTGACCCAACATGTATAGCCAGGGTCATAGTTGTGTCCTAGAGTCTAGGCCAAGTCCTTAGTAACAACATCACATGGACAAGCCATCATCAGACTTCCAGAGACTCAAGGTTTAGAGTTTTTCTAGAGATTCAGAGATTTCTCAAGAAACTAAGTAAAATGAGTTCGACGTTCGTCGAACTCAGGTCGACGATATTCGTTCTCAGCTCGACGCTCTTAGAGAAATAATCTCTGAGCTGAGCTCGACGAACTTAAGTCACAGATCGACGATCCTTGGACTCCAATTTCAGAATTCTAAGTCCAGACTGTTCTCTAGACTCAGGTCGACGAACCTAGTTCTCAGGTCGACGAATTTCATTCTTTGCTCGACGATTTCTGGACTTCCACTTCAACTCTATTGCCAGAGGTTTATCAATTTTTCTCTAAGTCCAGAATCATTTTCAGCTCGACGAATTCAAGGTTCTCCAGACTTAGCTCGACGAACACTATTATTTGGTCGACAAATCTTTGGACTACTACAGCATTCTGTCGAGACTATGTTCTCTAGTATCAGGTCGACAAACTCAGTTCTCTGCCCGATGAATTCTGGAAATAGAAGACTTGTGTCGACACTCAGAGTATATATCGACACCAACTGAGTCGATACTAGAAGAACTTGTGTCGACTCCCAGATCATCAGTCGACATTATGGAAAGGCTGTGTCGACACCACATAGAAGACTTGTGTCGACACACAGGATATCAGTCAACATACAGAATATTTGATAACTCCAGAATAGTTGTTGAACTCCAGTCGACGAACACATTTACCAGCTCGACGAACTTCAGACACAGAATAGGCAAAAGAGACAGCAGTTCAGTTTCCAGCTCGACAATCTTGGAACTCAGCTCGACAAAGAGAAGCCGTCTGGTCGACGAATACAACATCTCAGCTCGACGAACTGTGGACTCAGTTCGACGAATTCTGCTATCTGTTCGACGATACCAGACTTAGTTATTTCCGGCCTTCTGTCCCCACTCCAATGCGATAATTCCTGAGTAATTAATGCTCTAACATTCTCTGATTATAACCGTTAGAAGGAGCATTAATTATGATCTTCTCCAAGATTATTGTTTGCCATTTTTCCACGGGACAGTTGGGGAAATAAATCAATGTCGATTATTCTCAAGGCTGTGAGCATTAATTGCAGATGAATTCAAATTTTTGAAGGACAGAGAAGAAGAGAATAACAGACACATAGAGAGATACAAATAGAGAATCAATCAAGCATTATTGAGAAAGCTTTACACAGAGCACAGCTTACTGAGAAGCATACAGAGATTACTGAGACACAGAGAAAATAATCATTTTTGAACATTCTTCTCTATCAACAAGAAGCTTTTTCTGATACACATAAGCTCTTGACCAGAAGCTCATCAGCACCTGAAGAAGAAGAACAACAATACCTATATCTAGAGTCTTCTTTCTTCAGGTACTCTAGGACACTTCAAAAGGACAACTTCAGTTCCATCTGTCAAAGAAGTTCCTGAAGATTATTGCTGGTCAAGGATTCAGTTTGAAGACCTATCACCCTGAATCTTAGCTCCTGCTTTTTCCTTGATTCATTCTACATCTCAGGGGGAGCCATAAGTTATAATCAAATCCATAAGTCTTATCAGTTGTATATTGAGAAAGAGAATACAAAATCATCTCTCACCCCCACTGTATAAATGGTTATCATATCTGTTCAAAAGCGATTCCTTGGTTGCAAGTCTCCTAATCAAAAGACTTGGGTTGGTTTTTGAGCACCTGATCAAAAGCTCATTGGTGTCAAACACCTGATCAAAAATCTGAGTGGATTCCTACCAAGGATGGTAGAAGAGTGGATGTACCCAGGTTGGGGATCCACTATAAAATTCTTGTGTCGTCTGGTTGCCTCCTTTCCTTTTGTTCTTGATGTACTTGTGCTTTAGTTTATCGTTTGCTAGTTTATTAATTTTTGTACTTTTATTTTACAGCAAAAGCTGTAATAGATGTTAATAATTTTTAAGAATACTCTATTCACCCCCCCCCCCCGCCCCTCTATAGTATTTCAGATGTACCTCACACTTTTAATTGGTATCAGAAGGGGTTCCTTTGGATGTACAAGTTAAATCTTGAACCAAAAGATCCTTTGTTAGATCTACACATTATTTTATTTTCATTTAAATTATAAACACAGCATGACACAAAACAAGGATTATGCAAGCACTAGACCTCCAGTTTGCAACCTTAATAGGTTTGCCATCTAGAAGGCAAGAAATAGGTTATACATGAATTCCATTGATGAAGACATCTACAATTTAATTTTGACAGGTCCCCCACAGGCATCTACATTTGCAACATCTTCCAGCAACAATGCAGTCCCACCACCTGAGTGGACTGAAGCCCAGAAGAAAGCAAAAATTGCAGATGCCAAAACTATGAATATCCTGGCACAAACTATGTCAGATGATATTTTCAAGAAGGTTGCTGAGTGCACCTCAGCAAAAGCCATTTGGGATTCCCTAAACAAATGGTGGATGGATCAGTAGATGGGAGAAAGGTTAGGATATCAAATCTCATATCCCTATATGAGAACTTTAAGAAGGAGGAAGCTGAGACAATTTCTGATATGTACAATAGGTTAAGCTCAATTATCAATGAGATAAAAACCTTGGATAAGAACATCACTCTTACTGAAGTGAATGACAAGATCTTGATGTGCTTCCCAAGCTCATGGGATATAAGAATTTGGCCCATCAAGGAGGCCAGATGCCTGAATGAGATTTTAACTGAATCTCTATTAGGTAAACTGAAGTCATATGAAATGTTGGGTACATTGGTTTAAATGTACCTGATTTGAAAAAGCCTCACCCTACTCAATGATATACATCAAAATGTATTTGATGTGTTTTGAGTTTAGTTGTGCAGGTCAAGTATTTACAAGGAAAGCTGAAAAGATTCTAAGTCCATGTGTCGACACCCAGGAGCAAAGTGTCGACACTTAAGAAGACTTGTGTCGACACCCAGGCAAGCAGTGTCGACACTTGGAGTAACTGTGTCGACACCAGGGATGCAGAGTCAACACCAGACAGAAAGTGTCGACACATGAAGGCTGTGTCGACACTCAATGAAGAAAAGTCCAGTGAAGCAGTGTCGACACTTAGAAGCAGTGTCGACACCCAGAGGAACTGTGTCTACATCAGAAAGTGTCGATACTTGGAGGCTGTGTCGACACTCAGCAAAAGTCAGCAGAGTCTAAGTATAAGTGTCGACATAATGAAGTATGTGTCGACACACAGCAGAAGACTCAGCACTTGAAGAAAGTGTCGACACAAGAAAGAATGTGTCGACACTCAGCAGAAGACTCAATACAAGAAGAAAGTGTCGACACTAGGATGCTGTGTCGACACTCAGCAAAGTTCAATAAATTCTAAGTACAAGTGTCGACACAAAGGAGATGTGTCGACACTCAGCCAAAGTCTCAACAGAAGAAGAATGTGTCGACACAAGGAGAAGTGTCGACACTCAGAAAGTATCAACACAGAAGACAAGTGTCGACACCAAGAAGAAGTGTCGACACTGAACAAGTTCAACACATGAAGATGTGTCGACACAAAGGAGTTGTGTCGACACTTACAAGAATTCAACTAAGTACTGAAGAACAAGAAGCTGTGTCGACACACAATATCAGTGTCGACACATGATGAAGAAGCAGTGTCGAGATATAAATTCTACAACACAAGGAGTTGTGTCGACACCTTGAAGGCTAGTGTCGACACTTAGTCAACTTGTGTCAACACTTGTTCTATAAGTGTCGACACTTAAAGACACACTGTCTCGACACTTTCAGACAGTTACAGTTATTTCAAGAACTGACTGGATGACTTGATAGCTGTCATTCCAGCCGGTCTACTGCACCTGTCAGAGTTGTCAGAAAGCTGTTAGGAACCGGATCAGGCAGTCACCATGAAGAAGGCCTATATATAGGCTTATTCTGTCAGCAGAAGATGATGATTCAACACAGATTAACACAAACCAGTTGAAGTGATCTGAAGATCTAAGTAGTTAGAGAGAGAGTGCTCCATCCAAGAAGACAGCCGTTGGAACCAGGCTGTGAAGAAGGGTTCAGACGTAGTTTTGAATCTTAAGTTGCAGTGATTGAAGATCAGCTGCAGAGAATCAATCCTATTGTGTTCTACATTCAAGAAGCTTTGAAGAAAAGCCAAGTGAGATTGTTCTCAGCAGAGTTCTTCCAAGAACTCATCAAAAACCTATCAACTCATCTCTCTTTTCTCTGAGTTGTAGGTATATTCTTTGTATTCTTATTTTCTTGTAGGATCCTTAGGGATCTGAGTTGTAAGCCTGCAATTATAAAGGCTGAGTGGTAGGGCCTGTGTGCCTGAGTGTAGGAGATCTATTTCTCTGAGTGTAGGCCTGTTGTGGCTGAGTGTAGGCTTTGTGAAGAAGCTGAGTGTAGGTCTTTGGAGAAGACTGAGTTGTAGGGCCTTGGGCCTGAGCTGTACGAACCTGTTTGGGGTTCCGAGTGTAAGATCTGAGGATCTGAGATAGTGGAAGAGTTTGGCCGAATCTAGTACACTAGTAGATAGGCGAAGGGGGAAAGTGGATGTACCCAAACCTTGGGGAACCACTATAAATCTGTGTGTTCACTGTGTGCTTGTTTATTCTGTGATTGCTGATTGATTCTGTGAAGTAGTAAGTATAACTCTGTGATATAATCTACAATCTGCCCAAAAGTTTTAAAAATATTAAGTCATCTATTCACGCCCCCCCCCCCCTCTAGGTGATTAGGTACAATTTCTTTCAAGTGGTGTAAGAGCCAGGTTACTCAAAAAAAGGACTTAACTGTCTGAGTAGATCCTGTTGGCAGATTCATTATAAGTAAAGTGCAGAATCAAGAAAATCAAGAATCATGGGTTCAACAGAGAATCATAAGGAACTTGGATCCATGAAGTTACCCAATTGCAGAAAAGAATTTTTTGGCATCAGGAAAGAAAGGGTGAGACTATTTATGGAAGCCTCAGACCCTAGAATTTACATCACAGTTAAAGAAGGGCCATATGTGCCTATGAAGGTTTCAGTCTTGGATGCAAATCAGAGAACACCTAAAGACTTCTCTGAAATGACAAAAGATGAGATAATTCTAGCCACAATGGACAAGAGGGCATAGAATATCATTGTGAGTGCCATAGATGATGCTACCTTTCAGAACTTGATACACTGTAAGACATCTAAGGAGATGTGGGATACTCTTATAGTGTACATGGAGGGTTTAGAAGAAGTGAGACAGGACAGAAAGTCTTTGTTAAAACAGGAATATGAAAGTTTCAGGCAAGGTAGGTCTGATAGCATAACAGAATGCTATAAGAAGTTCTATAGGATTGTGAATGAGCTAATGTCCTATGGAAGAGATTTCAGTAATTATGAGCTGAATGATAAGTTCTTAAGGTCCCTTAAAAAGGATTGGGACACCAAGATCTGTGTCATAAGGGAAATGGCAAAGTTAGCAGATATCCCTCCTCCAACACTGTTTGGAAAACTGCTATCCTATGAGATGCAGTTGATGGTGAGGAAAGAAGAGGAGAAGACTACCAGAAGTGAGAATAAAGAAAGAACAGCGGCATTCAAGAAATAAGCCACCAGAAAATACAGAAGTAAGTCTCCATCTCCACCTCCAAAAGTGGCTGAGACTGAGTCAGATGATTCAGAAAGCAGAAAGTCTGAAAGCAGTGAAAGTGATGAGAACTTTGCAGCATTCACAAGACACTTTCAGAAGTTTCTAAAGAAGAAACAGTGGAGGTCAAAGCCATCCACTTCACCGGGCAAAGATGACTATTATCAGAACAAGAAGTCATCAAAGAAAGACATGAGAAAGACCAAGTCAAGCAAAGCAACTTTATCAAAAATTGTTTGTTATTGCTGTAACAGACAAGGACATGTTATTGCTGACTGTCCTGAGAAAAGGAAAGAGTCTAATGATAAGAAAAAGACTCAATTCAAGGGCAAGAAGGAAAGGTCTTTTGTTGTCAAGAAGGACAAAGGCCTGTCAGACATGTCTTCTTCAGAAACTGAGTCAGAAGCTGAAGCCTACATAGGACTGTATGCTGAAGAGGAGGAAGAGGAGTTCATCCAGATAATGAACTCCATATATGAGCAAGAGGACATTCAGTGCAAAGGACTGATGGCCTTAACAGAAGGTGACAAAATCCAGGAGCAGCCTGTACCTAGTAAGGTACAAAATTATTCTCTAAGTTCAATTTCTAGTGCTAGTTCAGATTCAGTTACATCAGCATCAAATGATGCCAGTGGATCTGAATCAGAAGGGGATATTCATCAATTGATTGATGAATATAGAGTTCTGTTGCAAGCATTTAAGAAAAGCAAATCCTTGGCCAAGAGTTAGGCTAAGGAGATTGCAAGTCTCAAAATGGCTGCAACTGATTTTGATAAGCTAATTGATCAAAAGTTAAATGAAATAGCCAGACTGAAGAACATAACAGTTATTCAGATGAGAACTATAACATTCAAGAATGATCAAATCAGAAATCTGGAGATTAGTCTTCAGAAGGAGAGAGACATTGTTGCAAGGTTTTCTAAACCTAAGTCTGTTCTACCTTTGATTGATGAGTTTATACCTCACAAGGGTAAAACTGGATTGGGGTTTACTAACCCTGCTAGGACTGTAAAGTTGATTGTCTCTGAGATATCTGCAAAGAGAAAATACCAAACTAACAATTCATCAAGGCAAGTATACCTATCGAAATGCAGCTAGGGGACACAAGTGTCGTATTGAAATCCGGGAACAGTTGAGTAAGCTTACTCACACGAAATCTATTATTTTATCGACGGAAAAATAAGGTTTTCTTAAGCTAAATGTACTAAAGGAAGAGAACTACTTGCATGAAAAGATAAAGAGAGCTAAAGAGCGATTAACTTAAGCTTAGTAACAATGAAGGGAAAATGCACTCGATCAGAAATCACCTCGGCAAGAGTGGTTAGAAAAATACGATAAATAAACCTAAGCTAATTAGGGTAAAGGTCCTTGACCGTGGAGGTTCCATGAATATTGACACGCTTCTCTCGAAGGCCGTGCCTAACTGAGTTTAGGAAGGTCCGACCGACTTTCGCCTAAATCGGAGGCCTAAAACTCGCTTTACGCGGTGAACCCCTCTAATGGATTTTACTCCAATCCGGGAGATTTGAACGTCTGCCTCTCTCGAGGGGTGCGAACAACTCCCTTTACTCTTGAGTGCTCATTTCAAACCTTCGGCCTCTCGGCTAGCCCAGAATGAAAGCAAAGGTGGAGAGTATATATCGATGATATACCTCCAACCCGTGATAAATCAAGAGTAATTCAAAGCCAAACCCTAAACAGAAAAGGTAAGATTCAAAGCATCATAACCTAATCACTCGAACCTCGGATCAATTAGATCGAGTACATGGAGGATTAGTTAATCATGGTGAGGTGGAAGAGGGAGATGAGTAGAAGAAAAATACTGAAAACAGAGCAGGAACGAAAAAGAAAATAACACTTTTTATTAAGAGAAACAGTGATCTTACAGCTTGAAAACCAGAGATTACAAGAACATGAAAAGGAAACTACACTATCATTAGCATCATACTACAGAAAGAAGCTAGGAGCTAATACAGGGAAAGCATAAAGCTAGAGCTACGAACTAGAAATGAAAATACATGCTTAAAAAGTTCAGAAAAACAAAGGACAGAACCTCCCCTCTCAAAGCGAAAAGTTTTTTAAAACCCCTGGAGTTGGGCTCTATTTATAGAATTTTTCGGGTCGGGTCACGCCCCCCTGTCACGCCCTGGTCGGGCGTGACCCTGGGGCATGAGACATTCAGCGCGACTTTTTCGGGCAGGAATTGAATTCTGACGGAGTTGTTGCGGTACACGCCCACCGGTCACGCCCTGGTAGGGCGTGACCCTGGGGCGTGTTCTTTGCGGCGTGACTTTGGGAGCTGAAATTGAATGCTGGAGGTGACGAGCGGAATTGCTGAAGTACATGCCCATATGTCACGCCCGGGTCAGGCGTGACCCTGGGGCGTGACACTTTCGGTGCGGCGGTGGAGCGGGAAAAAACGAGCGCGCTGCGGCGATTCCTCGGAACCTTGGGACACGCCTATAGTACACGCCCGTGTCTGGTGTGTCTCGGGCGTGACCGAGGGCGTGTACACTAAGTTTCCACGGAATGCAGTTTCGGACCAATTGCTTCATTCCTCTGGGTTACACGCCCTAGGTACACGCCCTGGTAGGGCGTGACCTTGGGGCGTGTCACAGCAAAATTCGGCTGAAAGCCGTGAAAACCTGCAAAAAGCAGAAAAAATGCATTAGCGACAAAAATATATACAAAGGGGAATCAAAACAAGTACTTTACAAGACATGATTGGCTTTAAAACCCCGAAAATATCCTAATAAAATTGACTGCAAACGTATTATCAAATTCCCCCAAGCTTAAGTTTTGCTTGTCCCCAAGCAAAGATATAAAGACAAGTTAATCATAAAAAGTGACTAATTCAAAAAGTTTTAATCATACTCACACAAGTACTATGCGAAATTCTAGGTAGGGAGAATGTAAAACGTAAATCTAAAACAATTATTTAGGTATGGTTTAACTTTTATAAACTTTACTTAATAAAAATAAATCATCCAGAATTTTGACGAAATTCTTTAAATAGATTTAAGTAAGGCAATGAAAATGAAAAGAACGTATTGAGTTATTACTGGATCCAAGCAACGCATTATAATTATATCAATTAAATAACAAAAATCTAAGTTTAAATCCAAAACTAAAACTGATTTACTTTTCTTCTTTTCTTAGTTGTTAAATAAAATTAAAAAAAGGGCGTGAATCAAAAGGACTTAATAGGATCGAAACGTTTGATTTAGGAATATGAATAGGAGTGGAATTCAAATATAAACATGGAGGCTTAAAAATCACACTAAACCAAAACAACGAGTTTCAAAAAAAATAAATTTATTTTAAACAAAATATGTATAAATAAATTTATTTTTTTCTCTTTATGATTATTTATCTCATTTTTTTCTCATTTTTTTTTATTATTATTTTCATTCATTTTTGTTTTTTTTTCTTTTTTTTTCTTTTCAATTTATTGCTTTTGAGTACACCTTTTTCAACAATATCGCCACAGATAAGACAAAATTTCCTATCAAACAAAATTAGCGTGATTAGATAGGTAGGAATTTGGGCTTTGGTGAAAATGAAAATGTGTGTGGAGTTTATCAAATGAATTTGGAAAAAGGGCTCAAAAGCGGCTAACTAGTGGTAAAAGAGTTTAGGTTGGCAAGAAAGCTCAAACGTAAACAAAAATGGCCTAAATCATTTTCACGCGTTTTTTTAAATTTATTTAAAACATAGAGTCGATAAATTTCAAAAAGCAAGTTCAAGATAATAAAAGAAGATTGATGAAATTATCTTGAAAATAAAAATAATATGTCACTTGGATCGTTCATATCTACTACGTTATTCAAAATATGTTCTTACAAAAATCATCTAAAGACGAAAAGGAAAATAGTGGATGATAAAGTTTTAGAGAAAGTAAAGAAAATAAAGAACGGAAAACCATAATAGAAATGCACGGTTTAGAGAAATATTTTACCTTAACATGCTACCGTGAATTAGAAACACAGCATGGCCAACATTTTACTTGTGAAATATGATTAAAAAGAATGATTAAAAAAATTATAATTAACTACGTTGTTTATAAAGAAGTTTGAGAAAAACAAAACATAAACATGGGGTACTTATTGAAATACCAAAATGCAGCTATATATATATAATAATTTTTTGAAATTGTTTTGAAATTTTGGATTTTTTTGGGATATTTACAAAACAAAAAGAAAACAAAAAGAAGGAGGAAGTCCTCCCCCAAGCTTAAAATCTACATTGTCCGCAATGGAGAAGGAGGTCGGAGAACGAGAGAAAAGTAAAGTATAGAAATAAAAGATAGAATTGAAAAACAGGTACTTCCCCGGTTTTATTTTGCAGGGCAAGTTGAGTGATGTCGCTCCTCCATGCCTGTGCTGTGGATCTTCATAAAACGTCATCCGGCGGACTTTGGCATGGAAGCAGAACCGTTGGAGCAGGCGATCGCAGAAGTTTCAGCTTGCCGGAGCCAGTCGGGGCAAAAAGTGTAAAAGAAAGAAAACAGAAAAAGATAACTTGGGTTGCCTCCCAAGAGCGCCCTTTGTTTAAAGCGTCGTTTGAGCTCGACGCATCAAAATAATAATGTCCCAAATATTGTTTAAAAATAAAGTTCGAATAAAGTCAAAGTTTTTGAGAAAAATAAAGTTCAGATTAATCAAATGTCAGGACCAGAAAGATAGAGTTAACAGGGTTGAGACTGACATCATCACAGAAATACAGTTTAAGACGCTGACCATTCACTTTGAAAGTACCCTTATCAGGGTGGGAAATTAAAACAGTACCATAAGAAAAGACTTCTAAAACAGTAAAAGGCCCAGACCAACGTGATTTTAATTTACCTGGGAATAAACGTAAACAAGAGTTATAAAGAAGCACTTGGTCGCCTGGCTTAAAGATTTTTGGGTGCCTAAGATGTCGGTCGTGTAAATGCTTCGTCCGCTCTTTATAAAGTCTATTATTTTCATACGCGTAAGAGCGCCACTCGTCGAGTTCGTTAAGTTGAAATTTTCTAAAATCGCCGACGGAGTTGGGATCGAAGTTTAAAAATCGCAAGGCCCAAAAGGCGCGGTGCTCTAACTCTACGGGTAAATGACACGATTTTCCATAAACCAACCGATATGGCGTACAGCCGAGGGCGGTTTTGTACGCTGTTTGGTAGGCCCATAGAGCATCGTCTAATTTGGCTGACCAGTCTTTTCTAGATGTGGAAACAGTCTTTTCTAAAATTCGTTTTATTTCTCTATTCACTACTTCGACTTGTCCGTTAGTTTGGGGGTGGTAGGCAGTGGAAAGCTTATGAGTAACGCCATATTTAGTTAGGATTTTTGAAAATTGCGCGTTACAGAAATGGGAACCCCTATCACTAACGATAGCGCACGGCGTACCGAATCGAGAAAATAATTTTTTGAGGAAATTAACTACGACTCGGGCATCATTCGTAGGAAGATCTTGGGCTTCGGCCCAACGTGAAACATAATCAACGGCAACTAAAATGTACTTATTCCCGAAGCTAGAAGGAAAAGGGCCAACAAAACCAATCCCCCAGAGGTCGAGAACTTCGCACTCTAGAAAATAATTTTGTGGCATTTCATTTTTATTCGAAATATTCCCCGACCGTTGGCAACTATCACACCTACTCACAAAGGCATGCGCGTCTTTAAACAGGCTGGGCCAGTAAAAACCCGCGCTTAACACTCTGTGAGCGGTGCGAGTAGCTTGATAGTGCCCACCTATCGGTCCTTCATGCAAATGTTTAATAATATCTAATCCTTCATCAAAGGAAACACACCTCCTGATCACTTGGTCTGCACAGACTTTAAAAAGATGCGGGTCCTCCCAAAAGTAGTTCTTCAATTCAGAAAAGAATTTCTTCTTTTGCTGAGACGAGAACTCTTTTGGGAGCACACGAGCCACTAGATAGTTGGCGATGCGGGCAAACCAAGGAGAAGTAGATGTGTTAATTACGAAAAGCTTCTCATCAGGGAAATAGTAATGAAAAGAATTTTCATCTAATTGTTCTATAAACGGGTTGTCTAGGCGCGAAAGGTGGTCGACGGCCAAGTTCTCGGCACCTCGCTTATCACGGATCTCTAAGTCAAACTCCTGGAGGAGTAAGACCCAGCGAATCAAGCGAGGCTTGGCATCCGTTTTATAGAGAAGATATTTGAGGGCCGAGTGGTCCGTAAAAACAATAATTTTCGAAAGAGTAATATAAGGGCGAAATTTGTCAAATGCGAATACTACAGCTAAGAGCTCCTTCTCGGTTGTGGTGTAATTTTCCTGTGCAGATGTGAGAGTTTTACTAGCGTAATAAATGGGGTGGAAGTTTTTGGAAATACGTTGACCTAGTACGGCTCCCACCGCATAACTACTCGCATCACACATTATTTCAAATGGAAGATCCCACACCGGAGCTATCATGATTGGCGCATTAACTAATTTTTCTTTTATTAAATTGAAGGCAGCTAGACAGAGGTCATGAAAGATGAATAGGGCGTCTTTTTCTAAGAGATGGGTAAGGGGCTTGGTGATTTTGGAAAAGTCCTTTAAGAAGCGGCGGTAGAAACCCGCATGACCCAGGAAACTTCTTATGGCTTTTATGTTCGTAGGTGGCGGCAGTTTCTCGATAACTTCTATTTTCGCAACGTCTACTTCAATACCCCTTTCAGAAATTTTATGTCCCAAAACTAACTCTTCCCTTACCATAAAATGACATTTTTCCCAATTTAAGGCGAGGTTAGTTTCTTCGCATCGCTCTAAGACTTTTTCGAGGTTCTCTAAGCAACTATCGAAGGAATTCCCGAAGACGGAGAAATCATCCATGAAGACTTCCATAATGCTTTCTACGTACTTGTCGAAGATGGCGAGCATACATCGTTGGAATGTAGCCGGCGCATTGCACAATCCAAACGGCATTCTTCGGTAGGCGAAGGTGCCGAAGGGACAAGTAAACGTAATTTTCTCCTGGTCCTCGGGGGAGATGGGGATTTGAAGATACCCCGAGAGGCCATCGAGAAAACAATAAAAGCTATGTCCGGAAAGTCATTCTAAAATTTGATCAATGAACGGCAAGGGGAAGTGATCCTTGCGGGTGGCGTCATTCAACTTACGGTAATCTATACACATTCGCCATCCGGTCACCGTCCGAGTCGGGATTAATTCATTATTTTCATTACTTACGACCGTTATTCCTCCCTTCTTTGGTACTACCTGTATTGGGCTAACCCACTTACTGTCGGATATAGGATAGATAATTCCTGCGTCTAACAATTTCATAACCTCGCCCTTAACTACGTCTTTCATGTTTGGGTTTATACGGCGCTGAGGTTGTATAGAGTTACGAGAATTATCTTCCATTAAGATTTTATGAGTGCAGAAAGATGGGCTTATGCCCTTGATATCAGAAATCTGCCAAGCAATAGCTTGGCGATGCTTTTGTAAAATTGAAAGAAGTTTATTCTTTTGTGCATCCGTGAGGTAGGCCGAAACTATGACAGGCAGCTTAGAGTCCTTTTCTAAGAAAGCGTATTGAAGGTGCTCTGGTAGTTCTTTCAGTTCCAAGGTAGGGGGGTCATCATACGAGGTCTTGGAAATTTGTTCTTTTTCAAAAACTATGTCCTCGTACACTTTTTTATATGTAAAATTAAAAGGGGTGTTGCTAGCGGCCATGGAGGCTTCGTGCAGCGATTCAGTTGGAAAAGTAGAAGAGGAACATAAATCATTAAATTCTTTTTCAAAATCAGAGGGGCGAGTGGAGGATTCTTCACTTATGTGTAGAGATTCAGTTGGAAGAGTAGGAGAGGAACAAAAATTGGAAAATTCTTTGTCAAAATCAGAGGTGGGAGAGAAGAATTCTTCACTTATGGTATCCATAAAAAAACAGGAGTCATCATTAGCTAGTGTGTTCTTCATCGAGGGGGTGATAGAGAAAGTTACCTCATCATCGCCCACTCGAAGGAAGAGCTTACCATTGCTTACATCAATGATAGCTCGGGAGGTGGCAAGGAAGGGTCGGCCAAGGATCAGGGGAACCTCGACGTCTTCTTCGATGTCTAAAATGACAAAGTCCACCGGGAAGATGAACTTGTCAACTTTGACTAGGACGTCCTCCACTATTCCTAACGGGTATTTGACTGACCTGTCGGCTAGCTGGATACTCATGCGTGTGGGGTTGAGACTACCAATTCCTAACTTTTTAAACAACGAGAGGGGCATAAGATTAATACTCGCACCTAAGTCAGCTAAAGCGTGTTTGACAAAGAGATCACCGAAGACACACGGGATAGAGAAACTACCCGGGTCACTGATTTTTTTTGGTAATCCGTTTGTCAAAACCGCCGAGCACGCGGCATTTTACGTGACATGAGAAAGGTTCTCTAACTTCTTCTTGTTAGTTAGGAGGTCCTTAAGGTATTTTGCGTACTTCGGCATCTGCGATATGGCTTCGTGGAAAGGCAGATTAACGTGGATTTGCTTAAACATTTCCAAAAAACGGGTGTATTGATCATCCTGTCGTTGTTTATTAAGTTCGGAAGGGTATGGCGGGGATGGATTATTTTTAAAAGTGGGTGGTGGAGTGAGTTCTTTTTCTACGATAGGGGTGATAATTTCTTCGGCAGAGGGTGGAATCTTTAAAACGGGAACGGATCCTTGATTTTTAAAAACGGGAGCGGAGCTTGCCTCGGGTTCTTCACTTACCATACCAGGTACTTTCTTCCCACTCCGAAGAGTTATAGCTTTCGCTTGCTCTCTCGGGTTGGGCTCGGTATTGGAAGGAAGAGACCCTACGGGTCGCTCAGAAATCATTTTAGCGAGCTGTCCTACCTGATTTTCTAAGTTTTTAACACTTCCGGTTAAGGTCCTAATCGTAGCGTCATTAACATTCATGTATTTTGAAAACACTTCCTCCAAATTTGGAGGTTTTGGAAAACTTTGAGGAGGTGGTGGTGGAGCAGAAAAATCACTTTGCGGTGGCGGGCGCACAGCATTCGATGGATTGCTCCACGAAAAATTCGGATGATTTCTTAACGCAGGATTATAACTATTCGGAAAATTAAAACCAGGAGGATGATAATTCGCAGCAGAAAAATTATTAAAAGCAGTTCTAGGCATATTATTTACATAATCCAAATGTTCAGCGGGAGGAGTTGCAGATTCCCATACCTGAGGGGCGGAGGCAGCAGTCATCTCCGTAATTTTTTTGCTTAATATTTCAACTTGCAGTGCGAGTTGGGAGACGTTGTCCAATTCAAAGAGACCTGCAGGTTTGTTTGGGCGGGACCTAGGAACATTCCACTGGTAAGTGTTCATGGCCATGTCTTCAAACAGCTCAAGAGCTGCTTCCGGGGTCTTATGGTTTAAAGTACCGCCAGAAGCTGCGTCTATCATTTGCTTCGTGCTTTGATTTAGCCCATTATAAAACGTCTGCACCTGCAACCATACAGGCAGAGCGTGATGTGGGCATCGTCTTAATAATTCTTTAAATCTTTCCCAGGTTTCATAAAGGGTCTCTGAGTCTATTTGTCCAAAGGCAGAAATGTCATTCCTAAGTTTAGCAGTTTTAGCAGGCGGAAAATACTTGGCCAAAAATTTTTCAGTTAATTGCGTCCAAGTAGTTATGCTATTTTTAGGAAGGGTGTTCAGCCACTGCTTAGCCTTAATTCTAAGAGAGAAAGGAAATAATCTTAGCCTAATAGCATCATTTGTGACACCATTTATCTTGAAGGTGTCACAAATCTCAAGAAAGCTGGCTATGTGTGCGTTCGGGTCTTCATCTTGAAGCCCGTCAAATTGCACATACTGCTGCACCATTTGAATTATGCTTGGCTTCAGTTCAAAATTATTATTATTTATTGCAGGGCGAACTATACTCGTTTCTGTACCCTCGAGATTCGGTCGTGCATAATAGGACATAGGCCTATGCACGGCTTCCTCCACGTTGGGTTCTGCCATTCTTAAGGTAGAAAATGACTCGGAATCCTCAACCGGCACTTGGGTAGTAGGGCCTTGAAATCGCGATCTTCTCCGAAGAGTACGCTCAATTTCGTGGTCCAGGTCCAAAGTAACCGACGGACTTCCGCGGGTCATACACTAGAAGAAGAGAGGAGAAGCAAGACTAAAAAGTAAAAAAGCTAAGGAAGTTGGAAAAATTTTTTTGAAATAGATTTTTTTATATTTTAACTCCCGAACTTCCCAAGGGCTACCTGGTGAAGGGTTCGCAAGGTACTAGACAAGATAGTGGCATTTAGAGCCACTTTGCCCTTTTCGAGAGAGTTAGGTGGTGTAGAAAATTTTGTGATGTGGGTTTCTATTACGAATGCGGTAATTAAAATCCAGCCACTTATCTCTGTGCGAGTAGGCGGAAATGAAAAGCTATACTCACGCACTCGTCAGAAAATTAAAACACACCCACTCTATAGAAAGTAAACACACTCTACTGAAATAAGCCTGCCAATGAACTCAAGTGAGTAGGCGGAAAGTAAAATACGCACACTTGCTTGAATGAAATCCAGCCAATTAGCTCAAGTGAGTAGGCGGAAAATTAAAAAGACGCACACTTGCTTGAAATAAGCCTGCCAATGAACTCAAGTAAGTAGGCGGAAAGTAAAATACGCACACTTGCTTGAATGAAATCCAGCCATTTAACTCAAGTGAGTAGGCGGAAAAAATATAAGAAGGAGGCTGAGAAAGAGAAGTGATAAAATTAATATTTTCGCGTTTTCAATTTATCAACAAGCGTTGCTTCCCCGGCAACGGCGCCAAAAACTTGATTGTCTCTGAGATATCTGCAAAGAGAAAATACCAAACTAACAATTCATCAAGGCAAGTATACCTATCAAAATGCAGCTAGGGGACACAAGTGTCGTATTGAAATCCGGGAACAGTTGAGTAAGCTTACTCACACAAAATCTATTATTTTATCGACGGAAAAATAAGGTTTTCTTAAGCTAAATGTACTAAAGGAAGAGAACTACTTGCATGAAAAGATAAAGAGAGCTAAAGAGCGATTAACTTAAGCTTAGTAACAATGAAGGGAAAATGCACTCGATCAGAAATCACCTCGGCAAGAGTGGTTAGAAAAATACGATAAATAAACCTAAGCTAATTAGGGTAAAGGTCCTTGACCGTGGAGGTTCCATGAATATTGACACGCTTCTCTCGAAGGCCGTGCCTAACTGAGTTTAGGAAGGTCCGACCGACTTTCGCCTAAATCGGAGGCCTAAAACTCGCTTTACGCGGTGAACCCCTCTAATGGATTTTACTCCAATCCGGGAGATTTGAACGTCTGCCTCTCTCGAGGGGTGCGAACAACTCCCTTTACTCTTGAGTGCTCATTTCAAACCTTCGGCCTCTCGGCTAGCCCAGAATGAAAGCAAAGGTGGAGAGTATATATCGATGATATACCTCCAACCCGTGATAAATCAAGAGTAATTCAAAGCCAAACCCTAAACAGAAAAGGTAAGATTCAAAGCATCATAACCTAATCACTCGAACCTCGGATCAATTAGATCGAGTACATGGAGGATTAGTTAATCATGGTGAGGTGGAAGAGGGAGATGAGTAGAAGAAAAATACTGAAAACAGAGCAGGAACGAAAAAGAAAATAACACTTTTTATTAGGAGAAACAGTGATCTTACAGCTTGAAAACCAGAGATTACAAGAACATGAAAAGGAAACTACACTATCATTAGCATCATACTACAGAAAGAAGCTAGGAGCTAATACAGGGAAAGCATAAAGCTAGAGCTACGAACTAGAAATGAAAATACATGCTTAAAAAGTTCAGAAAAACAAAGGACAGAACCTCCCCTCTCAAAGTGAAAAGTTTTTTAAAACCCCTGGAGTTGGGCTCTATTTATAGAATTTTTCGGGTCGGGTCACGCCCCCCTGTCACGCCCTGGTCGGGCGTGACCCTGGGGCGTGACACATTCGGCGCGACTTTTTCGGGCAGGAATTGAATTCTGACGGAGTTGTTGCGGTACACGGCCACCGGTCACGCCCTGGTAGGGCGTGACCCTGGGGCGTGTTCTTTGCGGCGTGACTTTGGGAGCTGAAATTGAATGCTGGAGGTGACGAGCGGAATTGCTAAAGTACACGCCCATATGTCACGCCCGGGTCAGGCGTGACCTTGGGGCGTGACACTTTCGGTGCGGCGGTGGAGCGGGAAAAAACGAGCGCGCTGCGGCGATTCCTCGGAACCTGGGGACACGCCTATAGTACACGCCCGTGTCTGGTGTGTCACGGGCGTGACCGAGGGCGTGTACACTAAGTTTCCACGGAATGCAGTTTCGGACCAATTGCTTTATTCCTCTGGGTTACACGCCCTAGGTACACGCCCTGGTAGGGCGTGACCTTGGGGCGTGTCACAGCAAAATTCGGCTGAAAGCCGTGAAAACCTGCAAAAAGCAGAAAAAATGCATTAGCGACAAAAATATATACAAAGGGGAATCAAAACAAGTACTTTACAAGACATGATTGGCTTTAAAACCCCGAAAATATCCTAATAAAATTGACTGCAAACGTATTATCAAAAGTCCAAGTCTAAGGGCAAATCCCCAGCTCTCAACAAGCCAGCTGTAGATAAAACAGCTAGGGATGTACCTAAGCAAAGGTACAATAGATTTGAGTGCTGGTGCTGTGGCAAGGTAGGCCACTTTGCCATAGACTGTTGGCATAATTCTAGTGCCAAGTTGAGTAGCAAACTGCCTGTAGGAAGACCTGCAGGTAGCTTTGTTAAGAGGCAAACTAACCAGCACCAAGGACCGAAGAATTCTTTGGGTTCTAAGGTCAACTAATCTGTTTTGCAGATGAGTCCAAGTGGTCATTCCCCAATATGGTACTTGGACAGTGGATGTTCCAGACACATGACTGGAACTAGGGGATTGCTAAAGGACTACACACCTATCAAGGATGGTCCTAAAGTCACCTTTGGTGGTTCTGAAAAAGGAATCATCAAAGGTTTTGGTAATAATTCTAGCACCCATACAACTATTACTTAAGTGGCTTATGTTAAAGGTTTGAAACATAACCTTATTAGTATAATTCAACTGAGTGATTTAGGATATGACATCTCTTTTGTCAAAGATGGTTGTCATATTAGGAGGTCAAATGATCAAGAGATCATTTTGATAGGTTATAGAAAAAGAAATGTCTATTGTCTAGACATTATGAGTGAGAACAATGCTTCTCCAGTGTGTCTTGTAGCTGATGAGAAAGTCTCTCATTGTGTCAAATGGCACAAGAGGCTAGCCCATCTTAACTACAAGACAATTGACCAACTCTATAGCAAAGAGTTAGTGAGGAATGGTCCTCAAGTTAAGTGTAATAAAGATGGAATATGTTCAGCTTGTCAAAAAGGCAAGCAGACTAGATCCACCTTTAATAGCATTGAGAACAAAGATGTTGTGAGGTGTTTATACCTCTTGCATATGGATCTCTTTGGTCCTATGCCAGTTCACAGCCTAGGTTGGAAGGTCTATACCTTTGTGGTTGTAGATGACTACTCAAGGTTTTCCTGGGTGTTCTTCCTTAGACAGAAATCTGAAACACCTATTATCTTCTATAGCTTTGTCAAACAAATTCAGAATGAACTAGACAGTACAGTGGTCAAAATAAGAAGTGACCATGGTACTGAATTCCAGTCTGATAGTATGACAAAACTATGTGAAGAATTTGAGATATTTCAGGAATTTTCTTCACCAAGAACACCTCAGCAAAATGACATTGCTGAGAGGAAAAATAGAACCTTGATTGAAGCTGGTAGGACCCTATTAAGTGACACATCTCTACCAGAATATTTCTGGGCTGAGGTAGTTAATACTGCATGCCATGTAATTAATAGGGCTACCATTACTAAAAGCCACAATAAGACCCCCTATGAGATTGTGAAAGGCAGAAAACCAAACCTATCCTATTTCAGGATCTTTGGTTGTAAGTGCTTTATACTTAACAATGGAAAGTCTTACTTGACTAAGTTTGCTGCCAAATCCCAAGAGGGGATATTTGTTGGGTACAACAACAATAATAAGGCTTATAGAGTCTACAACTTGAGTACTCAAGTTGTAGAGGAGTCTGTACATGTAGTATTTGATGAAGCTAGACTTATTAACCATGAGTTGTATAGAAGTATTTGGAGCTCCACAGGTGTGACTAAGAAGATGGACAAGCTCACTATTGAAGATGAATCTACTGCAAGTCAGCAAGTGGATGATAGTGGATGTTGTCCAGGGGGAGTACTACATGTACCTAATGAAGAAGAAGTCCAAGGAGTGCAGCAAGATGAAGAAGCTGAAGGAGTTCAACCTAAAGCCAGGATGCCTCCAGCTAATAGGCATCTAAGAGATCATCCAACAGATCAAATCATTGGTGATCTAAGACAAGGGGTACAAACAAGCAGCAGAAATCAGAGTACAGTACTCTACTCCAGTTTTCTATCCCAAGTAGAGCCAAAGAAGTTTGAAGAAGCCATCCTAGACCCTCATTAGATTGAGGCAATGCAAGAAGAGCTGAATCAGTTCAAGAGATGCAAAGTCTGGGAGCTTGTTCCTAAACCAAAAGACCACAACATAATTGGAACCAAATGGATCTTTAGGAATAAGATGGATGAACATGGAGTAATTGTCAAGAACAAAGCAAGATTGGTTGCTAAAGGATATAGGCAGGAAGAAGGTATTGATTTTGATCAAACTTTTGCTCCAGTAGCCAGACTGGAAGCTATAAGGATGTTCCTGGCCTATGCAACCTAACAAGGATTTAAAGTCTACTAAATGGATGTTAAGTCAGCCTTTCTGAATGGTAATCTGAAAGAAGAGGTCTATGTGGAACAGCCATCAGGTTTTGTTGATTCAACTCAACCTAATTATGTCTATAGACTTAGGAAGGCTTTGTATGGGTTAAAACAATCCCCTAGGGCTTGGTATGAAACCCTGTCTAGTTTCCTCATTGAGAATAAATTTACAAGGGGGAAAATAGACAAGACTCTATTCCTTGGGGAATCCAGAGGCAAGATAATATTAGTCTAAATATATGTAGATGACATCATATTTGGGTCTACTGAAAGTAGTATTTGCAAAAAAGTTTGCAAAACTAATGCAAGGATAATTTCAGATGAGTAGTATGGGGGAACTTAAGTTCTTCTTGGGTCTCCAAGTTAGACAGACTGAGAATGGTTTATCCATATTCCAGTCTAAGTTCACCCTAGAACTGATAAGGAAGTATGGTATGGAATCATCCAGTACCATGAAGACTCCTATGGGGTCAAGTATGTCTCTTAGCAAAGATGATGTAGGGAAACCTGTAGATGACACTTTGTATAGAGGGATAGTTGGCTCCCTACTCTATTTGACTGCAAGTAGACCAGATATCATGTATGCTACATGTGTCTGTGCTAGGTACCAAGCATGCCCTAAAGAGTCTCATTTGACAGCAGTCAAAAGGATACTGAGATATCTAAAGGGCACTCCTTATCTAGGCCTTTGGAACCCTAGGAATGGGGACTTTGAACTGACAGGTTATTCAGATGCAGATTTTGCAGGCTGCAAAGAAGATAGGAAGAGTACAACTGGTACCTGTCAATTCCTAGGTGGAAGACTGATTTCATGGAGTAACAAGAAGCAAACAAGTGTTGCTATCTCCACTGCAGAATCAGAATATGTGGCTGCAGGAAGTTGCTGTGCTCAACTTCTATGGATACAACATCAGCTTGAGGATTATGGTATTCAAGTAAGTAGAACACCACTGTTTTGTGATTCTACTAGTGCTATATCTATTGCAAACAATCCTGTTTCCCATTGTAGAACTAAACATATTGAAATAAAATATCATTTTCTAAGGGAACATGTAGAAAAAGAAGATATTTCACTAGAGTATGTTAAGACAGATAATCAACTAGCTGATATGTATACTAAGCCTTTAGAAGAAACCATGTTCAATAGGTTTAAAATTGAATTAGGTATGATAAACTTAGAATAAGTTTACAGAAATGGCTAAGTAAAATAGTGTCGACACACAGAGTTGTCTGTGTCGAGACAGAGAATTGGTGTCGACACTTCAGAGAAAAGGTGTCGACACATCTAGGGAGTTGGTGTCGACACTTCAGAAAATTAGTGTCGACACATGACAAGTAGGTGTCGACACATCCAAGGTGGTGTCGACACTTAGGCTTTACTCAGAATTAGTGAAGTAAAATCTCGACTAAGTGTCGAGCTAAGTGGTGTCGACACATAAACAAGTGTCGACACATATATTCTGTTGACTAAACTTGTGTCGACACATAGGTGTCGAGACATTATAAGTTGGTGTCGACACTTATCAACAGTGTCGACACAATTTAAGTTTATTGACGCGCCCTTTCATCTTCAATCCTAGAAAGGTATAAATAGGATTTCGCCATTGTCTGTCGACACGCTCAACAAAGTTTCGAGACCAAACTTGTGTGTCGACACCTCTCTTCTCTCTATTCAAATTCTTCAAACCCTAATGGCGCCAAAGCTCGAAGAGAATGTAATTGAAGGTTATGAACTGGTGCATCATGCATTTGATGATGCAGATCCAGAGATCAAGGATGTGGTAACCCTAGTTGCAAACTCAGGGTTAGACTTTCTTGTTTCAGAGCCAACCAAAATCTGTAAGAAAGAAGTTCTAGAATTTCTGAATGGTGCAACCCTAGACGAGTCTGGACTCAAGATCAAGTCAAGGGTTCATGGAGAAAAGGTGAAGGTCTCACCTAAAAGTCTGAGAAAGATACTTCAGTTACCAAGGACTAAGGAAGAAGAGAATGTTTCTGCTTCTAAAACTAGGGAAGCATTAACTTGGTGTGGTTTGGATTCCAATATGAAAATTGGATCAATATTCAATAGAAAGGGGATGAACAGCCAAGGTAAATTTCTCTCAGAAATTGTTGGCAAGGTGATCTTGAGTAAGCCTGGAGGGCATGACAGGGTATCAACCCATATGTTCAGTCTCATGACAAGGATTATCTTCACACTGCAAAATGATTGGTCTGTAGTAGTATTTGAGAAGATAAAGGGGAGCCTAAAGAAACCCAATTTGGGTAGGATACTAAGTCTTTACTTGGCTGGTAGTATACCAGAAGTAATGAGCCAAGCTGCTGGATCTAAAATAAATCACATGAGGAAGATGGACATGAGACTCTTCTTAAGATGGGATAGGGTCTTGACCAAGGAATTTCCAACACCTGAAAAGGTAACACCTCAAAAGAAGAAGAAGAAGAAGAAGATAGCCCTAGTGGCTCAAGAATCATCCAGTAGTTCAGAAGAGCATGTTGTCTTCACTCCTGATGAAGAAGACACTGGAGATGCTGGAAAGTCTCCAGCTCAACAAGATGATGCAGACAGGCAGGGGGAGCTACCATAGGCTAGCCCTCTTCACCAGGATTCTATCCAGTGGGAGCCTATAATAGTGGAAGAGCCAACTCCACTAGAAAGTGAACAAGCCACTCAAATCATTCTTGAGGTACTCACTGAAATCAATAACTCAGTTTTCCCTATAAAGGATAATGTTTTATCTGATTCATTAAATAATGTTAATCAGCAACCTCAGATTGATAGTCAACCCCCAGATGTTGTTATGGAGGACACATCTGTTGCAGCTCAAGTTGTATCTGATCAAGTTGTTGATGAGACAAGGGAATCTCCATCACAACCTCAACAAGAATTTACAATGGAAGATCTCTTCCTTAATCTGGATCAAACAAACTTTGAGAAGGAAAGTGCTGCTGCTGAGGGGGAGAATGCTCATGTTGAGGGGGAGCAAGTAATAATTGTTGAAGAAACTGCAAGGAAAGAGCTTGAGAAGCCAAAGGATGTTGAGGAGCTACCTAGAGAGAGGGTAGAAATAGCAAGCACATCAGCTTTTGAAGATGAGGAGGCTGCAAGAGCAAAGAAAAGGAAATTCCAAGTCTTCAAGAGGAGGAGCCAGAATTATAAGAAAGCTCTACAAACCATTGCACCACAGCCTCTATCACAGCCAGCACCATCTGTAGATTACAGTTCTCTGATGGTTGCAATGCAAATAAAGCTTGATGAGCACAGGAAAGCTATAAAAACATATATGGATGAGGATCATAAGACTCTACAATTTGACCTGGCCCAAGACATTACGTCTATTAGATTTGAGATGAATCTAAATAAGAAGGAGATGACTGACTGCTTCCACAAGGGAGGGAATACAGTAGTCTATCTAGCTACTCATCAAGAGAAAATTAAAGCTCAAGTGGATGAACTTGAAGTAAAGCAAGGATATGTACTGGAGAATCAAATCAGAATGAATGATAACTTGACAGCTTCTCACAATGTTATTGTCACTGAACTTAAGAATATAACAACTGCCCAGAATGTAGCCCTGACTACTGCCAAAGAGGAATTTGATAAAGAATTGCAAGAGAGCCTCACTGCTGTAACTTCTGCAATTCAAGAATCCCAGAAGCTCCTAACTGAAAAGCTCCAAAGGTTGAAACCTTTTTACAAGGATGGAGTCAATTACCTAAATGCACAAATCAGATTTCAGAAAGATGATCTAAGAGATCACATAGAAAGAGAAGTCATAAAGGGGGAGATGGTGTTAGTCAAAGCAGGCTCTGATCATGCAAAGTGGATTTCTAATTCTATCAGAGCTACTCTTGGTTATCCTCCTTTATGTGATGATGATAATGTTGTTGAGTCTGGGATTAATCCAGCCTATCTTGGAGGTGAGCAAGCTGAAGTAGCTCAGGTGATCTATCCTCCACCAGACTTTGATATGGTACAAGCTGATATACAGTCAATGTATAGCCCACCTGAGGGACAACAAAATGTCATCATAGAAAAGGTGGTTCAGCCAGTATCTGAGGCTATACAAGAAGCTATACTGAAAGAACAAGAAGCCAGATTGTCTAAGAAGAGGTTCAGAGAGCAAGCTGAACAAAGGCCTGATTTTGAACAGTGGAGCCCCACTTCAAGGAATATTATCTTAACTGCATGGAAGGCTGCCAAAGATAATATTCAAGATATAAACAAGTGGTTTTCTGAACTTGAGTGGAGGAATCATGAGACTAGACAAGAAGCCATTGTGCAGTATAGAAGAAAGGCTAAGATGGGAAAGCTACCTCCTACTGCCCAGGAGCCTAGCAAGTACTTTCCCAAGCCTTATCATTACTTTGAGAGGCAGAAGATTAAAGCTGAAGAGCAAAAGAAGAAGGATCTTAAAGGCAAGAAGCCTACTGCTGCTGAAGATGCTGAAGCCCCTGTGCAAGCAAAGATACAGTCTGGGAAGGCATAGTTATCAAGGAGGCTGAGCAAAAATAGAATTGAATTATCTTTAGTTTACAGTTGTAATCTTTTAATTTTAAACATTCTGTAAACTTTTGTATAATGAATATGACAAAGTTGTTAGAACAATATGATGTGTTATAAATCTATTTCATAATTGTTCTGAGATATATGTGTGTACATGTTTTGGTTGATACATGTTTATGTACTTTCCCTGATTGCATAATCCTGTTTTACATCATGCTATGATTTTATTCTGTATGGTGTATATCATTGACTAAGGGTTATGACTTCTCCAAATAGGGGGAGATTGTTGGGTACATTGCTTTAAATGTACCTGATTTGAAGAAGCCTCACCCTACTCAATGATATACATCAAAATGTATTTGATGTGTTTTGAGTTTAGTTGTGCAGGTCAAGTTTTTACAGGGAAAGCTGAAAAGATTCTAAGTCCATGTGTCGACACCCAGGAGCAAAGTGTTGACACTTAAGAAGACTTGTGTCGACACCCAGGCAAGCAGTGTCGACACTTGGAGTAATTGTGTCGACCCCAGGGATTCAGAGTCGACACCAGACAGAAAGTGTCGACACATGAAGGCTGTGTCGACACTCAATGAAGAAAAGTCCAGTGAAGTAGTGTCGATACTTAGAAGCAGTGTCGACACCTAGAGGAACTATGTCTACATCAGAAAGTGTCGACACTTGGAGGCTGTGTCGACACTCAGCAAAAGTCAGCAGAGTCTAAGTATAAGTGTCGACATAATGAAGTATGTGTCGACACACAGCAGAAGACTCAACACTTGAAGAAAGTGTCGACACAAGAAAGAATGTGTCGACACTCAGCAGAAGACTCAATACAAGAAGAAAGTGTCGACACTAGGATGCTGTGTCGACACTCAGCAAAGTTCAATAAATTCTAAGTACAAGTATCGACACAAAGGAGATGTGTCGACACTCAGCCAAAGTCTCAACAGAAGAAGAATGTGTCGACAAAAGGAGAAGTGTCGACACTCAGAAAGTATCAACACAGAAGACAAGTGTCGACACCAAGAAGAAGTGTCGACACTGAACAAGTTCAACGCATGAAGATGTGTCGATACAAAGGAGTTATGTCGACACTTACAAGAATTCAACTAAGTACTGAAGAACAAGAAGCTGTGTCGACACACAATATCAGTGTCGACACATGATGAAGAAGCAGTGTCGAGATATAAATTCTACAACACAAGGAGTTGTGTCGACACCTTGAAGGCGAGTGTCGACACTTAGTCAACTTGTGTCGATACTTGGTCTATAAGTGTCGACACTTAAAGATAAACTATCTCGACACTTTCAGACAGTTACAGTTATTTCAAGAACTGACTGGATGACTTGACAGCTGTCATTCCAGCCGGTCTACTGCACCTGTCAGAGTTGTCAGAAAGCTGTTAGGAACCGGATCAGACGGTCACCATGAAGAAGGCCTATATATAGGCTTATTCTGTCAACAGAAGATGATGATTCAACACAGATTAACACAAACCAGTTGAAGTGATCTGAAGATCTAAGTAGTTGGAGAGAGAGAGCTCCATCCAAGAAGACAGCCGTTGGAATCAGGCTATGAAGAAGGGTTCAGACCTAGTTCTGAATGTTAAGTTGCAGTGATTGAAGATCAGCTGCAAAGAATCTATCCTATTGTGTTCTACATTCAAGAATCTTTTAAGAAAAGCCAAGTGAGATTGTTCTCAGCAGAGTTCTTCCAAGAACTCATCAAGAACCTATCAACTCATCTCTCTTTTCTCTGAGTTGTAGGTATATTCTTTGTATTCTTATTTTCTTGTAGGATCCTTAGGGATCTGAGTTGTAAGCCTGCAATTATAAAGGCTGAGTGGTAGGGCCTGTGTGCCTGAGTGTATGAGATCTGTTTCTCCGAGTGTTGTGGCTGAGTGTAGGCTTTGTGAAGAAGCTGAGTGTAGGTCTTTGGAGAAGACTGAGTTGTAGGGCCTTGGGCCTGAGCTGTAGGAACCTGTTTGGGGTTCTGAGTGTAAGATCTGAGGATCTGAGATAGTGGAGGAGTTTGGCCGAATCTAGTACACTACTAGATAGGCGAAGGGGGAAAGTGGATGTACCCAAACCTTGGGGAACCACTATAAATCTGTGTTTTCACTGTGTGCTTGTTTATTCTGTGATTGCTGATTGATTCTGTGAAGTAGTAAGTATAACTCTGTGATATAATCTACAATCTGCCCAAAAGTTTTAAAAAGATTAAGTCACCTATTCACCCCCCCCCCTCTAGGTGATTAGGTACAATTTCTTTCATGAACAGCTGATAAAGACCAGGGAGACACCTCCAGCAGCCAGAAGAGAACAAAGTATTGCTTTCAAAGCCACTGAAGAGACAGAGACTCCAACATCAAATGAAGAGCTTATGAGTCTATTTGCTAAGAGATTCTTCAAGATGGCTGGAAAGGATTTCAGGAGAAAGTCAGCAAGAAAAGATGACAAGCCAAAATATGACAAGACACCAACAAAAGAAATTGTGTGCTATGGATGCAGAAAGCTTGGGCACTTCCTCTCTGAGTGTCCAGAGAACCAGAAGAAAGAGAAGAGAAGAGAGAAGGAAACTAGAAGACAGCACACCAGCAAACCCTCTTCCAGCAAGCACAAGAAGAAGGAATAGGGCTTTGTGGCTAAGACTTGGAGTGATACAGAAGATGAGTCAACATCTTCAAGCTCCAATGAAGATGAGGAAGAAGAAAGAGCAAAGGAGGTTTGCCTCATGGCAATTGATGCCTCCAGAAGTCACTCAGAGAAAGAAGAGTCTGAAGATGAAGAAGTGTTTGAATTAGAGGCAGATCAGGTAAGGTCCTCTTTTGACTATAGCTCTGAAACATTTAAATATAATTTCAAGTTAATGTGCATAAATTTGATTTATTCTAAAAAATAAATTAAGATTCTTAGGAAAAATTTTGGAAACTTAGAGGATGTTCAATCTGAAAACATTAGGTTAAAAGATGAATTAACCTTAGCAAATGAAAAGATAATTTCACTAAAAACTGAGCTTTATGAGACCAAACAACTTGAGAAAACACTCAATGGGAGAAGCCTCAAGCTGATGGATATCCTAAGTACTGTTAATGCCAGACTTAACGGCAAGCAAGGCTTGTGTGCTCCATCAGGTTTGCCCCCATTCTCAGGAAGAACATTTTATCAACCCCAATAAAATTTGTATCTGCTAAAGGGAAAGAAATAGTAAATGATAAACAAACAGTAGAAAAGATCCCTAAGACAATAGGACAGAAAACCAAAAACCAGAAAACACCTAATAAAAACAAGGTTCAGCAATTTTCGTCAAACTCAGATCGACGAAATGGGGCCAGTTCGTCGAACCCATATCGACGAACTCTGAACGCAAACTATAGTTACATTTATTCGTCTAACTGCGATCGACGAACTCTGCATGTTTCGTCTAGCAGAGGTCGACGAACGTGGGGCACAGAGAATGAACATGTTCATTTCATTCTCTGGGCAGAGATCGATGATCTCAACCCAATTCGTCGAACTCTGGTCGACAAACTTACAGAAATTCATCGAACCCAGGAAGACTTGATCAAAACTATAATTCCAACAGGAACTTAAATATTTCTAAGAAACCATTTAATCCATTAGCTGACTGGATCATACCACCTAGGAGATATCACCCCCTAGGATACAAGTCCCAACCTGAATTCTCTATTATTTCCAGCTTCTCTTATCAGCTATATAAAGGACGCAAGGTAACCTGGGTCAAAAACCATTAATTGTTTTCTATTACAGGTGAAGAGCTGTCCAAGGGTAAATCAAACTTGGTACCTGAACAGTGGTGCTCTAAAAATATGACTGACAACAAGGACATCTTATTCAACTACAATTCCAAGTTGGGGCCAAAAGTTATCTTTGGTGATTCGATATATGGTCAGTCAGAAGGATTTGGAGCAGCAAGAATAGGGGTTGTCACATTCAAAAAGGTGATATATGTAAGTGGACTCAAGCATAACCTCATCTCCAAAAGTCAGTTATGTGATGATGGTTATCAGGTATACTTTAACCGATCCACTTGTTCTATTATTGATAAGAACAACCAAACAGTTTTAATTGGAAATAGGCAAGGCAACATATACTTAGTAAATTTTATTTCTGCCAAAACTGATATCTATTTACTTAATTTAACTAGTAATCAGAATGACTTATGACACAAAAGACTAGGTCATGTAAATCTGAAAAACATTGCTAGGCTATCTAAACACAACCTTGTTATAGGTCTACCTTCTGGTCCCTACAAGAAGGAAGGTCTCTGCAGGGCTTGTCAATTAGGCAAGCAAATTAAAATTAGTTTTAAATCTGTTAATAAGAGTGATTCACCTAGGATTTTGTACTTGCTATATTTGGATCTCTTTGGACCCATTGCTGTACAAATCCTAGGAGGGAAATCCTACACTTTGGTTATAGTAGATGACTTCTCCAGGTTCAGTTGGGTATTTTTTCTGAGATCAAAGTCAAATACCTTCAAGATTCTTACAGATTTTCTTAGGACCATACAGATTGAGTTCTTTACTCATGTTGCATTAATCAGAAGTGATCATGGCACAGAGTTTGAGTATCTTCTTATGCATGAGTTCTGTGAGAAGGAAGGTATCAGGCATTGCTTCGCAGCTCCTAGAACTCCCCAACGAAATGGGGTAGCTGAAAGGAAAATTATGACACTCATTGAAGCTGCAGGTACATTGCTTGCAGATGCTTACATGCACCTAACCTTTTGGGCAGAGGCTGTAAGCACAACAAATTATGTCCTGAACAGGAGCCTAATTCACAAACTAAAGAACAAGACTCCCTATGAGTTGCTCAAAGGGAAGAAACCTAAAATCAACTATTTCAAAATATTTGGGTGCTTATGTTACATTCATAACAACAACAAAAAAATATATTAGAAAGTTTGAGGCTAAGGCTGAAGAGGGATTTTTTCTAGGATACTCCCAAGTAAGCAAGACCTATAGGGTTTTTAATAAATCAACATTAAAAATTGAAGAGTCCATTCATGTTTCATTTGATGAGACTAACATGTATTGCAAGGATAAAGAAGTTTCTACCAATAGCAACTTGCAGGTACCCTACTTGTGTGAGACCTTGGATGGACTAAAACTCACCCAAGAGGTTCCAACTCATCCCTCTCCACAAGCCATTGAAGAAAGTGAAGAAGAAGAAGCTGAAGAAAATGAATCTCTACCAACATCAAATACAATTCCACAGGAGGAATTAATTTCAAATGTTGTTCCACAACCAACTCCACCCACTGATTTTGTCACACTTAGGGATCACCCCAGATCTCAAGTGATTGGAGACATATCATTAGGTGTACAGACAAGACATCATCTCACCCAAGATTTGATGCACGTCTGTTTTCTCTCTCAGGTTGAACCTCTATCCATTGATGATCCTGAGCAGGATCCTCACTGGATCCTTGCAATGCAGGAGGAACTAAATTAATTTGAGAGATGTAGAGTTTGGGATTTGGTCCCAAGACCCCAAAACTACCCAGTTTTTGGAACCAAATGGGTTTTCAGAAACAAGCTGGATGCCCAAGGAGTCATTGTGAGAAACAAGGCTAGGCTTGTTGCTCAAGGATATAGGCAAGAAGAAGGAATTCATTATGATAAATCCTTTGCACCTATTGCAAGCTTGGTAGCCATAAGAATATTCCTTGCCTATGGAGCATACAAGAGGTTCAAGGTCTTCCAAATGAATGTGAAGAGTGATTTTCTAAATGGAGTGCTACAAGAAGAGGTTTATGTAGAACAACCTCCCGGTTTTGTTTCTCCAACTTACCTCTCTCATGTTTTTAAATTGCATATGTCTCTTTATGGTCTAAAGCAAGCTCCAAGACCTTGGTATGAGACCTTAGCTAGTTTTCTATTAGTGCATAAATTTACAAGAGGAACTGTACATAAAACACGTTTCACTAGACATCATAAGGACCAAATCTTATTAGTACAAATCTATGTGGATGATATTATATTTGGCTCTACAGATTCCAAATTATGCAAGAGGTTCTCTGACCTCATGCATTCCAAATTTGAAATGAGTAGCATGGGTGAGCTTTCCTACTTCCTTAGTCTCCAAGTGAAGCAGCTCCCTAATGGCATCTTCATCACTCAGGCAAAATATGCTAAAGAACTTCTAAAGAAGTTTGGGATGGTTGATGCCTCAGCAAAGAAAACACCCATGGCTACCAATGCTGTTGTGGACTATGATGTATTAGGGAAACCTGTGGATCAGAAAATTTATAGGGGAATTGTTGGGTCCCTATGATACCTCACAGCAAGTAGGCCAGATATTATGTTTGCCACATGTCTTTGTGCTAGGTTCCATGTGAACCCTAAAGAATCTCACCTAATTTTATTAAAAAGGATTTTAAGATATATAAAGAGTTGTCTTAATCTAGGCCTATGGTATCCTGCTGAATCAGAATTTGAGTTAACTGGATACTCTGATGCTGATTTTGCTGGATGCTGGGTAGATAGAAAAAGTACTTCAGGGACTTGCCAGTTCCTGGGTATGAGATTAGTATCTTGGTTTTTTAAAACGCAAACATCACTGTCAACCTCAACTGCTGAAGCATAATATATTGCAGCAGACAGCTGTTGTTCACAGATGCTTTGGATACAAAATCAGCTTCTAGATTATGGGTTCAACTTAAATAATTCAACCCTACTCTGTGATAATACAAGTGCTATAGCCATAGCCCAGAATCCAGTCCACCATAGTAGGACAAAACATATTGAAATAAGACATCATTTCAATAGAGTGTGTAGACAAAAATAAAATCAAGCTTGTCTATATCTACACTGATTTACAAAGGACTGATAAATTCACCAAACCTCTGGATGAGAGAAATCATATATTCTTTATAAATCAACTTGGATTGTTCAATGGAGAAGACTTTATTTAATTTCTGTCTGCACTCGACGAATTTTCCAAAGTTCGTCGAATGGAGTTCGACGAACCGGGGAAAGTTTGAGAGATATTCGTCGAACGGAGATCGACGAACTCTCTGTGAGTGAAACAATTGTCGTCGAACGGAGTTCGACGAACTTGCTACAGAAGATATTTGTCGAACGGAGTTCGACGAACTGTCTTCAATTCTTCTGGATAAGATCGACAAAATTTTTTCATTCAAAATTATTTCGTCGAACTCAGTTCGAAGAATTATTTTTTTTTCGTGGAATGGAGTCTGTCGATTCATATTAATGAAAACCCTATATTTAGGTTTTCTTCGACCTCCGTCCCGCGCTTTCTGTTCCTTTGCAATTGATCGCCATTTTTGTGTCTCTCTTGCAGGTGATTCCATGGCGATTCAGGAAAGCATTCTCGCAGGCATGAAGTTCGATACCGGTTTTGATGTGGATTTTGATTCGTTTCATCATTCTGATCCCATATTCCTTTATATTCTGGAACTACTTGATGAACAAGAACTCAGAACCCTGATGTCATGAATAATCAAACTACACAGCACTGAAATCAGAGAATGGTTCTACACCCTATCGCCAACAGCGGAGAATACGATGACAGGCAACATTGCGGGTAACCCCGTCTCCTTAACTCTCGTAATCTTAACTGAAATTTTTGGGTTAAGGAATGGAGAAGAGCAACTAGAGATTAAAATAGAGGAGTCTGACATGATGTTGAGCCGCCACCAAAAGACCCTTGCGGAATCAAACTTAATCGCTGCTTATGTTTCACTAGTATAGTGGTTCTTGTTATAAAAAAATGATGGAATGGGCATGACACGCCCGTGTCACAGGGCGTGTACCTTAAGCGGTGCAGAATCCGACAATTTCCAGCTTAGTCAATATACATGCCCATGCCATCATTTTTGTATAATAAGAACCACTATACTAGGGAAACATAAGCAGCGATTAAGTTTGATTCCGCAAGGGTCTGTTGGTGGCGGCCCTCAAGTGGAACGCACCAATAAAAGCCAGCCCAAATCGGGGCCAAAATGGTACTCTATACCATAAAACAAAACCTGGTGGCCACCAAGGCTGAAACCACACCACCCCTTACAGAATCCTCACACACTCTCCTGCCATGGTTCACAATTTGCCTCGCAAAACTCACCATAACCCAAGCTAAACACGTTTCATTTCATCGTCCTCACTCATAACCACACATTACCCATGTTATGTCAAACTTATTAGCGTTTGGATTTCTACTTACTCCACAAAGGACAACGCTAACCAAACCAACAAGCGTATTCTAACATGATTATGACTACATGAACAAGAAAGGCTACATGAATCAAATGAGCATAAGAATTAATTGAGCATAGGGAAAATTCGATAATTAGGCGGTAAACATGTAAGACTTGAAGGAACAAGAGGCTTCATGTTTGTGAGTACTAAACAAAAACAAGAGTAACAAGGCTAATAAAATTGAACAAGCTAGTAAAAGTGAAAGAGGAAAGCTAGCTAAACTTGCACAATCAATGAACAAGAAAACAAGATTGGCAAGGGTGAAGAACACCGCTTGCCTGAACCGAGACGACACCGCGACGGCTGCTCCTCTCTTTCCTTGCCTTGCTTTAGCTTTTCTCCCTTGCTTTCTCTTTGAGAATGAAGAAGAAGATGGAGAAAGGGATAAGTGAGGAGAAAGAATGTCTTTCTCGGCCTTATTCCCTCCAGAACAGAGCTGGACCGTTAGATCCAGAATCAGAGAAATGAACGGCACAAAAAAACTGAAAAAAAATCAATTTTCGGCCCTGTCACGCCCTGTGACACGCCCGTGTCACATGGCGTGTACCTTAAGCGGCGCATACGCCAACAATTTCCAGCTTATCCACAAGGTACACGACCGGGTACACGCCCGTGATGGGTCGGTCACGCCCGTGACCTAGGGCGTGTAGCCCGTGTCTCGACATCTCGTCGACCAAAAGTGTCGACACTTCGACAAAGCTTGACACGCCCTGTGACACGCCCGTGTCACAGGCAGTGTTCCCTCTCTCGACACCCGACACTTGAAACGCGACACTCGACACTCGACACTCGACACTCGACACTCGACATAGCGGGACATGGCCTGTGACACGCCCGTGTCACGGGGCGTGTACCCCATTCGTCGAGCTCAACTCGACGCAAGAAAATTCGTCGAGTCAAGGAGGTCACGCCCCAGGTCACGCCCTGGGTCATGCCCCGATACGCCCATGTCGGGGGGCGTGTACCTCCCGCAACTTCGTCGAACGAAGTTCGACAACCACAAAGCCAAACCGCAAGCTGGACACGCCCTGGGACACGCCCGTGTCCCAGGCCGTGTCACTAAAAAAATGACCATTTTTCACTGTTTTGAAAAGTGTTTCTTTCTCGTCCTAGACCATTTTTTCCTTAAGGACTTTTTACCCCGTTTTGTTTTCTGTACACAACTTCCATACAACCAACCCGTTTTGAGCAACCTTACCCGGGCTCGAAAAAGTGCAAGCATTCTCTAAGAGGTCTCACCGAGTCCCCAAATTGGACTCCGGCTTGCTGTGGAATCATGCAACCCGGCTACCAAAATAGCCACTCGCAAGCCCGCGGGAAAACCATGCTCGAACAAAGGTCAAAGCCAACGTAACGCCCATCAAGCATATGCAATCATTCAACGAAAAAGTACAGGGCATTACAAATAACCCTAACAAACTCTTGAAGAAACATCTCTCTGCCCCTTATAAGTTTTTGGCAGATTTAGTTGGAAAACTTTTGCTTGGGAAACATACTGCCCATGAATACATCACCAGACACCAGTTTCTGGTCATGTGTGCCATCATAAACAAGAAACCAGTGGATTGGGCACAGATTCTTTTTGATCTGATATAGAAGAAAAATAATAAAAAGAAAGTATGCTTTGGAAGTATCCTAGGGATCTTTTTACAAGAAAAGGCTGCTGAATCACTGCTCTCCCAGACCATATTCATCAATGCCAGTAAAAGGCTCACCTGTGCCTTATTTGGCAGGTGGGAGAGTGTCACAACCCGCATTTTCTCAACGGTAAAATCGTATCAGAGTAAGAGAAAACACGTGTCGGGATGCCACGTCGTGCAGGGGATAACTGCACACGCTCAGGCAAAACTCCAGACGTTAGATTTTAAGGAATATTGTTGATTTAAATATGAAAGAAAATCAGTTATGTTGAATGGCCGTATCCCTCGGCACGGTGGATCAGCTAGTCCACAGTTAAAATTATATTTATACGCAGCAGAAAATACTTTGGTTCAATTAAGTTGACACCCTAAATGAGCATAAGTGTCCCCGGGGGGCGACTTATGCGTGCACGACCCTAAGGTGAATATAGTAGATATGAAAAATAGTGTTTTACGTTGAGGAAAAATAGTGTCTTTGATTTAGAAACATGTTATGCATGGGGTACATATAATAATACTTTTAGGTTTTAAAATATCTAACATGCAACCTAGCATAAATCCTTCCCAGAAGCAAGTAACCAACCACACGTAGGCAAAATCAAAAGTTTAAATTCATGTCCAGCATCACAAGAAGCCACCAGTGGGCTTCAACAACCTGACACGAACCCACTGGCGAGTATGTATGTTTATACAAAAAAGTAAAGAACTACCTCACAACAAAACGGGGATCAGCTATCTCAGCAACCCTTGAGGCCACCAACAAGCCCCTCCAAAAGAACTAGCCGCTGAACTGGCTACAACCTGGACCTGAGGCATTCAAGAAAAGTACACCTCAGCAAGGAAATACACAAAAAGGGGGAAAGATAGAGCAATAGATTAATTAGCAAATAAGAAGAGGGGTTTACCAACCCGGCAACAAACTGCAATAAGCAAAATAAAAGGGGTGACAGTAAGAGGAGAGTACTGTCTAAAGCCCACAGAGCGCACCAAGTGCGAGCAATAAAGCCATTATGCCCTACCAAGAGAGTTTGCAACAGGAACAAGACATATGCATATATGCCAAAAGAAAGGAAAGCATAAACAGGAAAGGGACTAACAGTCCTAACACGTGGGTAAGTGGCAGTGGTCAAAACATGGGTCTGAATACATAACCAAATCAGACCGAAAAAGGGCTAAGGGGTCAAACAGTGGCAGCTTTAGGGTCCCACACACACCAACCCAAACCGGGGCAAAAAGGCGGTGGCCACAGCTCTCCACATAAAACCACCCCTCCAGAGGCCACCAAAACTCCCCCACCTGCCACAACCCAAGAGTCGGCATGCAGCAATTAGCCGAACACCCAATGCCCCCCTCCTAGGGAAGAGTCCCACTAACAGTCCTAGGAAACACAAGAACCCAAGGCAAAAACGTCGGGTCCAACCGACGCGGCCTTGCACGCCTAACCAAAACCAACCCCGAGTCTCCCTGACCCCAAAACCAGGGCAACACCCAGTGTCGACACCACGACAAACCGGTGTCGACACAAGGTGTCGACACAACCGCTGCTGGTGTCGACGCCAAGTGTCGACACCACTGCGGCCGGTGTCGACACAAGGTGTCGACACTGCCGCTCCGGGTGTCGACAACAAGTGTCGACACCACTGCGGCCAGTGTCGACACAAGGTGTCGACACTGCCGCTGCGGGCATCGACACCAAGTGTCGACACCACTGCGGCCGGTGTCGACACAGTGTCGACACTGCCGCTGCGGGTTTCGACACCAAGTGTCGACAGCACTGCGGCCGGTGTCGACACAAGGTGTCGACACTGCCGCTGCGGGTGTCGACACCAAGTGTCGACACCCCGACTGGCCGTTGTCGACACCACGGTGTCGACACCCTGACTGGCTGGTGTCGACACCACGATGTCGACACCCTGACTGGCTGGTGTCGACACCATGGTGTCGACACCCTGACTGGCTGGTGTCGACACCACGGTGTCGACACCCTGACTGGCTGGTGTGGACACTACGGTGTCGACACCCTGACTGGCTGTTTTCGACACCACGGTGTCGACACCCTGACTGGCTGGTGTCGACACCACGGTGTCGACACCCTGACTTGCTTCAGGCGCCAGATCCAGCACACCACCAGAAACGAGAACGAGGTCTCCCTATGGTACAACAACCATCGACAATCGCAACTACTCGACCTGAATCGAACCAAAACTGTCCCTAATAGACACAACCCCTCAGGAAAACTGAGATTTTAACTGGAACTTTCTACACTAACCGCGGCATGATCGGGAACGAACACTAGCATACCCCTATGATCTAAGCAAGAAAAAGATGAAATTAAATCCAAGAAAAAGGCAAAGATCAACTGTGGCAAGGATGAGGGGACATCACTTGCCTCCATACCAAAAAAGCTAGGTCGGCGGCATCCCCCCACTCTCGGATCTAGCCGCGGAGCACCAGCTGAGGAGCAAAAAGAAGGCAGATCCAGGCGAGGGCAGTCCAGATCCACTCCCGAAGTTGAATTTCGACCGCTAAATCTCCAGGAAAACGGCGTCTGAAGGATAGGGTAGGCAGGCGGTGCTCTTCCTCTCGTACAGGCGGCGGCTTCTTCCAAGTAGAGAAAAAGAAAAGACCAGAGGAACCGAGCCCTAATTCTAACCCAAGACTATATATACACAACAGTTTTAATAATAAACAAACAATACATAATAATAATTATTTACACTCAAAAGTCAAAACAACACGAGACCCGAAACATCTCGGAAAAAGACGAAACTCACGTCGCAGCTAAAAACCCACGCTACGAACACAACTGCGAAGTCGAAATTAGCATTCGACGAACAAAACCCGGGATAACACCTCCCGAAGCCGAAACACAAGCATTCCCTAAGAGGCCCAGCCGAGTCATCAAACGGACTCCGGCTAGCTGGGGAATCTTGCTAACATGCTACAAACAGGCTACACAGGGAACCCTAAGAGCTAAAACCACGCTCTACAACGGCAAAAAGCCGGAAATACGCCATCGTAACGCCAGCCAAAGATCAAACAAAACACAGAAAAAAACCGGGGGCGTTACAGCCACTCCCCCTAAAAGAAAGTTTCGCCTCGAAACTTTACTCACAACACTCCTACATAGAAGGAGGGAGAAAGAGCCAGGAAAGGGCTACAAATAAATAAGAATAAAACAGAGCATACCAAGCACAAGGTCAGGGAAACAGATGAGGGTGAGCCTCCCTCATAGCCGACTCTAACTCCCAAGTCGCGCTTTCCACATCCTGATTCCTCCATAAAACTTTAACCATAGGAATAGTCTTCTTCCGCAACGCCCGAACTTGAGAATCTAAAATGCGAACAGGCACCTCCACATAAGAAAGATTCGGCTCCAACTGAGGCACAAAATCCAAAACCTTCCTGCCATTTACCACACATTTTCGCAGCTGACTGACGTGAAAGACATCATGCACGCCAGGGAAATTTGCGGGCAAAGCCAGCCTGTAGGCTGACACGCCAATCCACACAACAACCGGAAACGTTCCCACGTACCTCGGGTCCAACTTCCTATTCCTGCCAAACCGCTTGACTCCAATAAACGGGGAGACCTTTAAGAACACCGAGTCCCCCACAGCTAATTCCAAGTCCGATCTACGTCGATTGGCGTTCTTCTCATATCTCTCCTGGGCTATCCGAAGCTTTTCCCGAATAAGCTTCACAGCGGTTTCCATCTCCTCAAGCACTTCTGGACCCAACAAAGGTCCCTCGCCAAGCTCAGCCCAAAACAAGGGAGTCCTGCAGCGCCTCCCATACAAAGCTTCAAAGGGAGCCATTTGCAATCTTTCTTGATAACTGTTGTTATAGGCGAATTCCATAAGCCGCAAGCGCTCGTCCCACGCTCCTCCGTGGTCCAGAATATAGCATCGGATCATATCTTCCACAATCTGATTTACTCGCTCCGTCTGACCATTGGTCTGCGGATGATAAGCCGTGGAATATCTCAAATCTGTAACCAAACCTTCTTGAAGACTCTTCCAAAAACGAGACGTGAACCTGGAGTCTCGATCTGATATGATACTTACGGGTACACCATGCAATCTGTCAACCTCTTCCAGATACAGCTCGGCTATCTTCCTCATCGGATAATCGATCTTAAATGGTACGAAATGAGCGCTCTTCGTCAATCTGTCTATGATTACCCAAACTGAATCATGCCCCTTAGGCGATCTCGGTAAGCCGGTAATGAAATCCATCGAGATACTCTCCCACTTCCACATCGGAATCTTCAGGGGAGTCAGCTTGCCACCAGGCCTCCAATGGTCGGCTTTCACACGCCTGCAAGTGAAACACTCTGAAACAAATCTGGCTATGTCCTTCTTCATCCCGTACCACCAGGCAATCTGTTTTAAATCATGATACATCTTGGTCGACCCTGGATGGTAGGCGACACTAGATCCGTGGGCGTCTCTGCACACCATAACCCGGATATCCCCAACTGCGGGGATGTAAAACCTGCCACGATACTTCAAGGTACCCGCATCATCTATAGAGAAGTCTGATAATTCACCCTTCTCAGCTCGAAGATACAAATGCAGAAGATCGGGATCGTCCTTCTAATGCAGTCTCGTAAGCGCAATCCACGAAGGTTCTGCTACTGCTAAGCTACTCTGCGACTCACAGCTTCCCACAGAAATGTCCATCAAAAGAAACTCTTCCACTAGACGCTCGGCGGAAAGATTAAAAATCTTACCTGACTTCCGACTCAGGGCATCAGCCACCACATTCGCCTTGCCCGGATGATACTGAATTTCAACATCATAGTCGGCTACGTACTCCAACCACCGCCGCTGGTGCAGATTCAATTCTTTCTGAGTGAAGACATACTTCAAACTCTTATGATCCGTGAAAATCTTGCACTGCGCACCATATAGCAAATGTCTCCACAATTTCAGCGCATAGATCACAGCTGCAAACTCCAGGTCATGCGTAGGGTAATTCCTCTGGTGAGTCTTTAGCTGCCTCGACCCGTACGCAATCACCTTCCCGCCCTGCATCAAAACACAGCCCAGACCGACATGCGACGCATCCACATAAAATCATACTCACTACCCTCCGTAGGCAAAGACAAAATTGGAGCCGAACAAAGCCTTCTTTTTAGTTCCTCAAAAGCCTTCTCACACTTGTCATCCCATATAAAGGCTACATTCTTCTGCGTCAACTTGGTCAACGGCGCGGACAAGGTAGAGAAACCTTCTACAAACCATCTATAATAACCAGCCAAACCCAAGAAGCTTCTGATCTCTTTGGGGGTAACAGGTCTCGCCCATTCCATAACAACAACGATCTTTTCTGGGTCCACCGATATTCCCTCCTTATTAATCACGTGGCCTAGAAAGAAAACTTGAGGTAACCAAAATTCACATTTGCTCAGCTTGGCGTATAGCTTATGGTCTCTCATAGTCGCCAAGACCAGCCGCAAATGTCGATCATGCTCCTCCGCATCCTTAGAGTACACCAAAACATCGTCTATAAATACAATCACGAACCTATCTAGAAAATCCTTGAAAACTCTGTTCATCAAATCCATAAAAGCTGAGGGCGCATTAGTCAAACCGAATGACATAACCAAAAACTCAAAATGCCCATGACGAGAGCGGAACGCCGTCCGCAGAACATCCGACTCCCAAATCCTCAACTGGTGATAGCCCGAATGAAGATCTATCTTGGAAAACACGGCACTACCACACAGTTGGTCGAACAAATTGTCGATTCACGGCAAAGGGTACCTGTTCTTAATAGTAACCTTGTTCAGCTCTCTATAGTCGATGCATAACCTCATCGACCCATCCTTCTTTTTAACGAACATCACTAGCGCACCCCAAGGCGAAGAACTCGGCCTTATAAAGCCTTTTGACAACAACTCATCCAGCTGAATTCGCAACTCTTCCAGCTCCCGCGGGGCCATCCGGTACGGCGCCTTTACAATAGGATGCGTGCCTGGCTCCAAATCTATGGCAAACTCGACATCTCGATCGGGTGGAAGACCGGGAAGATCGTCAGGAAACACATCAGAGAAGTCACACACCACAGGAATCTCTTCCAAGCAGGGCACACTAACAATCGTCCCTACCAGAGAAACCACACAGGCAAAACAGCCAGAAACAAGCAACTTTCGAGCACGCACTGCAGAAATGACTGGAGACTCCTGGAGGGAATACCCATAAACGCTCCCTACCTGACCGTTGTCTTTGACGAAGTCCAAGCGCTTACCCTTGCACTGGATCACAACATCGTACCTTGACAACCAGTCCATGCCCAAAATAACGTCGAAGTCCTCCAGGTCAATCACCTTCAAATCTGCCTTGGCTAGAAAATCTCCCAACACTATCGGACAATCGAGAACACCCAGATCCGTAACCACAGAGTCGCCTGAGGGGAACTTAACGCAGAAGGCACCACCAACACGATTTAGGCCCAAACTGAACCGCTCCACGAAGGCTCTAGCCACAAACGAGTGGGTAGTGCCGGAATCGAAGAGAACGCGCGCCCAGCGGTTCTTTACCTTAAATCGTCCTACGAATTGCACACGCATCTAAGGCAACAAGCGCTAGAACGAAATCTACAACCAAAAAGGGAACGTAATGAAACGACTGGGGAGGAGTCGATGTTGGGCTTCTCTATGAGGATGGCACAACGCTTGTGCACGTAGCGGAAAAAGTAAAACATCAAGAAAACCCAAAAGAAATGGGACCAGGCCATGGTAGTTGAATCAAGAAGTTAACAAACAACTATGCAATAATTACCTCGGTGGTGTTGAGTAACAACTCAACGGAGATGCTCCAAGTTTTGTATTCCTGTTGGTGGCGAGTTCTTCGTGGAATATTGTCCACGTCTCTGCAGAAATCCACACGAGCGGGAGAACGCCGATCTTTCCGTCGCACGAAAAATCGGGAAGGAGAAAGACCGCACCTTGCTTTCCCACGGACTGCTAGGTCCGCGCTAGGGATTGCAATGCCAGCGACGATCGCCGGGGAGAAGGAAGTCGACGGAGCGAGCACGGCGGCGGCGGAACACTTCCGTCGGCGGCGGGATTCGGGATCGGCGGAACGAACGGAAAGGCAGAACGCTTCCGTCGCGGGATTCGGTTCGATCAGCTGCCAGAAGCATAATTCCCGAAAACCCTAAGAGTCCCTTTTATACCGAAGGCATAAATAGACTTAGGAATATCGCTATCCGCAGACTACCCAAAAACTAGGGTTCCAGAATCGGCGAGAATCACCAAGCAGATTCGGTGAGAATCAATCGGCGAGAATCAGTCAGGATCGGCGAGAATCAGTCGGCGAGAATCACAATCGGCGAGAATCACAATCGGCGAGAATCACCCGGATCGGCGAGAATCGGAGTACAACATTCGACGATTCACGTCGATCATGGGTCGACGATTCAAGTCGATCGGCGAGAATCAGAGTACCCATTCTCGACGATTCTCGTCGATCGGCGAGAATCAGAGAACTAATTCTCGACGATTCTAGTCGACCCTCGGTCGACTATTCTTACGAGTCCTTCAAGGCAACATTTGCCTAACCCGATGATCCTTTAAGACAACACTTTGCCCATAACCCCATTCGGGTCGGTGATTGGTAACCTTTACCAACACAGTCAATCGTCCAACTTCTCCACATCTCTTATGTGCGACCCTGTAGGCTCATATCGTGTTGGCACTGAGATTATATGTTTGACCACTTCTAGATCACCATGGTAACTCCAACAGACTCCCACTTGATCTTGAAAGTATCAAATCAAAAACCTCACAAACAATGAGCGGCATCTAGCAATGCATCATTGCTCCCCAAGCAATAAGAGTTTATAACTCATAAGCCTTTATGACCAATGTATCAGCGTTGTCTTTGTCCCTTTGTCCCTTACATCCGAAAGAACTAGAGGCATGGACCGTGTCACCCTCGTAATAGCTCAATCCAAATTTCTTGATCCAGGACGGACTTCCAGAGAATGGTGAGTCCAATATCACATATTGACTCAACCAAGCATGGCCATGCATTTCTCAGTCCAGTTCCATCAAGGGGCCCATGGATGCAACTCCTGTCATACAGGAGGACAAATCTCATATCTGCTCACACACAAACACCCAAATGATTCGTAACATGCCCAACAACCACCCTTATCATCAACCTTTCTCAAGGAAGACTTTAGATGGCATCAAAGCACGCTCTTCCTCACTTGATGAATGCTGTGACTTCAGGTCAAAGGACCACAACACCATTGTCAATTGAGACCTACTCGTGACACGATTGGATGACAATCCACAGAGTAGTCTCAGGTTGGGTCTGTCCAGTACAACTTGTTCACTAACAAGTACCCACGTGATGACTTGATATCACAATATCATGACCTGTGAGAACCGGTCATCAGTCAACGCACGTGCTAGCCTTCATGTACCATCATCACCCTTAGTTTCTATGATGATACTCGACCAGGGACCTTTTAAGAATGAAGCTTCAAATAAATCATAGGCTCTTACATTCAAGTCACGTACTTGATGTCCCATGGAAGCGAACATTCTAAGGGTATCTATTATGTTAACATTTAACTATCATATAGAAAAACTCATAATAAAAGAACTTGCCATTAATTATAAGAGAAAAACTAGGTACACTGTTCATCATATGAACAAATGGCCAACAAAATACATGTTTACATGCAATCCACAAGATTCTCACTAGAGTTGATCATTTAGGTATCGTATACCCATCGATCTAGTATGACCATCATGCTTTCTCTGCGCGAGAGGCTTTGTCAGTGGATCCGCAATATTCTCCTCAGTCGGCACTCTGCAAATGTTCACATCTCCTCGTTCGACAATCTCACGAATAAGATGAAACCGCCGAAGTATGTGCTTGGAGCGCTGATGGGATCTAGGTTCCTTAGATTGTGCAATTGCACCATTGTTATCACAGTAGAGAACTACGGGACCAACAATGCTAGGAACTACATCTAGCTCGCCGATGAATTTCCTAATCCATACAGCCTCCTTCGCCGCATTAGCTGCGGCGATATACTCGGCCTCTGTTGTAGAATCAGCAACTGTCTCTTGCTTGGAACTCTTCCAGCTCACAGCTCCTCCATTCAGACAAAACACAAAACCTGACTGAGACTTGGAGTCGTCTCTATCAGTTTGGAAGCTAGCATCCGTGTAACCACTTACAACGAGCTCTTCCTCTCCACCATACACCAAGAACACATCCTTAGTCCTTCTCAAGTACTTCAGGACATTCTTGACTGCAATCCAGTGACACTCACCGGGGTCTGACTGATACCTGCTAGTCATGCTCAAAGCAAAGGAGACGTCGGGTCGAGTACATAACATCGCGTACATGATTGATCCAATTGCCGAAGCATATGGAATCAACTTCATGCGGTCCTTATCTTCACAAGACTTTGGACACTGGTCCTTAGAGAGATTCACACCATGAGACATGGGCAAAAATCCTTTCTTGGACTCAAGCATGTTGAACCGCTTCAACACCTTTTCGATGTACGTACTCTGGGTCAAACCCAGCAACTTCTTCGATCTATCTGTATAGATCTTAATACCGAGTATATAAGTCGCTTCACCCAAATCCTTCATTGAAAAGCAGTTCCCTAGGTTGTTCTTAACAACTTTCAGGGTAGGAATGTCATTCCCAATCCATAGTATGTCATCTACATACAATATCAGGAAGACAACAATGCTCCCACTGATTCGCTTGTAAACACAAGGCTCATCTTCATTCTTGATGAAACCAAACTCTTTGATTTTCTCATCAAAACGAAGATTCCAACTTCGAGAGGCCTGTTTCAGTCCATAGATGGACTTATTCAGCTTGCATATTTTAGTGGCTTCATCTGGGGATACAAAACCCTCGGGTTGTGTCATATACACTTCCTCAAGGAGGTTTCCATTAAGGAAAGCCGTTTTGACATCCATCTGCCAGATCTCGTAGTCATAATACGCAGCAATAGCAAGCAATATCCTTATGGACTTTACCATGACAACAGGGGAAAAAGTCTCATCATAGTCAATACCATGAATTTGCTTGAAACCCTTAGCCACCAGTCGCCCTTTGAATGTCTGTACATTCCCATCCATGTCGGTCTTCTTCTTGAAGACCCACTTGCACCCTATGGGTCGTACCCCTTCAGGTGGTTCCACCAAGTTCCAAACTTGGTTTGCATACATGGAGTCCATTTCAGATTTCATAGCCTCAAGCCATTTGTCGGAGTCCGGTCCATTCATAGCCTCTTGGTAGGTTGCTGGTTCATCATCATGATCCATAAGCAACACATTACCTATTTGAGACACTAGAAATCCATATCTCTCAGGCTCAAACCTCGGTCTACCAGATCTACGTAGGACTTGTGTTCCCTGAGCAGGTTCTCTAGCTACAACATCTTGTAGTCCTGTCTCAGAATCCAATTCCGGTTCATTCATTACATGTTGTTCTTGAACTTCTTCAAGCTCTACCTTTTCAGTCTTTCTTGATAAGAACTCTTTCTCCAAGAAGACACCAGTCCTTGCGACAAACACTTTGCCCTCAGACGGTAGGTAAAAGTAATACCCTTTCGTTTCCTTAGGATATCCCACCAGATAACATTTATCCGATTTGGGTTCCAGCTTGTCAGGCATTTGACGTCTCATGTATGCCTCACAGCCCCAAATTTTAATGAACGACATACTAAGACGCTTCCCAGTCCATATCTCATATGGTGTCTTCAGAACCGTTTTCGTTGGAGCACGATTCAATGTCATTGCAGCAGTCTCTAAAGCAAAACCCCAAAAGGACACATGCAAGTCTGCATGACTCATCATCGAACGTACCATGTCTAACAGAGTATGATTTCTCCTCTCAGACACACCATTATGTTGTGGTGTTCTAGGTGGAGTGAGCTGTGATACAATACCACACTCTTTCAGATGATCACAGAACTCATGACTCAGGTATTCGCCACCTCGATCGGATCGGAGTGCTTTAACCCTTTTACCCAACAGGTTTTCTACTTCATTCTTGAACTCTTTGAACTTTTCAAAGGTCTCGGATTTGCACTTCATAAGATACACATATCCGTATCTACTGAAATCGTCAGTAAATGTAAAAAAGTAGAAATACTCACCTCTAGCCATGGAACTCATGGGTCCGCATACATCACTATGTACAACACCCAAGAGATCCTCAGCCCTCTCAGTATAACCAGTGAGAGGAGCTTTAGTCATTTTGACTAACAAATAAGATTCACATCGCTCAAATGATTCATAATCAAATGAGTCCAAAAGTCCATCTCTATGGAGCTTGGATATGCGCTTCTCGTTGATATGGCCCAAACGACAATGCCAGAGAAAAGTAGGGTTCGAGTCATTTGTTCTTAGTCTTTTATTATTTTCTACATTACAGATCAGATGGTCCAAGTTCAAAACATAAAGACCATTAAACAATTGAGGCTACAGCATAACAAACATCATTCTTAAATATAGAACAACAGTTGTTCTTAATTATAAAAGAAAATCCAATCATGTCCAAACATGAAATAGATATAATGTTTCTAGTTATGGCCGGAACAAAATAACAATTATCTAGTTCTATTACAAGCCCACTGGGCAAAGAAAGACGGTAAACCCCTACGGCTACAGCAGCAACTCTTGCTCCATTGCCTACGCGGAGGTCCACCTCCCCTTTACTCAGCAATCTTCTCCTTCACAGTTCCTGCACATTTGTACAAATGTGAGAACCACATCCGGTATCCAATACCCAAGATGAAGGAGCAGAAAGGTTTATCTCTATAACGTAAACATTTGAAGCGGAAGTCATACCTCCCTTCAATTTCTGCAGACCTTCAATGTACGAAGGACAGTTCCTCCTCCAATGACCAGCATTGCCACAGTGGTGGCATTTCCCTTCCTTCACCGTGCTTTTTTTTTTCATCAGTGCTGAAGACTTGGGCTCAAGATATGACTTAGGTCCCACCTTCGTCTTCTTAGAGCCCTTGGCCTTGCCCTTGCCCTTATGAACCATCAGTATGGGGCTGGCAGGCTTGGCCTTCTTCATATTGATTTCGGCAGTTCTCAACATGCCTAGGAGTTCGGGCGGTGTCTTGTTTATTTCATTCATGTTGTAGTTCAAGACGAACTGCTCATAACTGTCCGGCAACGATTGCAGGATCAGATCTGTGGCCAACTCTTGACCAAGAGGAAAACCCAGCCTTTCAAGGTTCTCTATATACCCAATCATCTTGAGTACGTGAGTCCCTACTGAGTCTCGAACTCCCATCTTGCACTGAAACAATGCTTTTGTGACGTCGAACCTCTCTTGACGAGCCTGCCCTTGAAACATTTTCTTGAGATGCTCGTCAATCTCCTTGCACCCCATGCTCTCATGTTGCTTCTGAAGCTCAGAGTTCATAGTGGCAAGCATAAGGCATTCAACATCTAAAACATCATCAGTATACTTCTTATAAGTATCCTTCTCAGCACGGGAAGAGTTCCCGGTCGGCACCTCGGGGGCTTCTTCTTCCAAGACATAGAGCTTTCGCTCTTGCCTGAGAACAATTCTCAGGTTCCTATACCAGTCCATGTAATTAGTCCCACTGAGCTTATCCTTCTCAAGGATGGCTCTCAGAGACAACGTGGAGTGTGAAACACTTGCCATGGAATTCTACAAGAATTTATGCAGAATAAAATCAGTACCAAAATTTCAAATACAATTTATTTTAATTTGGACTTCAATTAAAAACACTCCCACTATTTTATTCGAAATGATAGCCCTCACTAACAATTCGGAGAGTTCATGCGAGCTACTCTCTTAGTGGACAAGATCCGTATTTCACCAACACAATGAGTCAGCTTTGGCTTTCCTCTCACGATGCGGTTATTTAGGTAGGCAACGCTTGCCAATTGCATCCTCATGCAATTCTTGTATGGTTGGTGAATAACTCCTTACTCGCATCCATCATATGGTGCATGCCAACCCTATGCCTCTAGGCACTCAACCTTTGAGGTCACCTAGTTAAGCTGGACCCGATGTCGACAATGGGATATCACAATTATCCGCTCGCACCCTTACCAAGATAGATTAATGCACCTTGCTTTGGCAAGCCCACACTTCATCGATCGAGGCAGGAAGAGTGTCATCCATCGGAAGGCATCCGAACACTTAATATTTGATGAAGGGATTTGATTATAGGTTAACAGTTAACCATGATCAACATTTGATCAATGTGCACATCCAAAGAAAAGCAATTCTTCTAAAACCACATGCATCCCTTATGTGCACAACCTGACACCATCAACATTTGATAGAAAGAAGGGCTAAATCTGAACATCTGGAAACTTCCAAATCCTTAGATTTACATGCATTGGACAAAGGCAAAGACAACTCAACTTAAAGCAGTAGGCAAGCTCATCTCTCTATGTTGGATTCAAAATCCAAAACAAACTTGAGGGATGGTTACTGCTAAGGAGACTACAATTTCTAACAATTAGAAATTCCCACGAAATTCCAGAAGTTCTTGTCGGGGTACCAAGACTAAATCTAGACATTTAGAACACTTCTAAATCCCTAGGTTTACAGGCACTGGAATAACAAAACTTCCAATACAATAATCATGGCCGCAACCTGGCTCTGATACCACTGTTGGGTTTCTCTATGAGGATGGCACAATGCTTGTGCACGCAGCGGAAAAAGTAAAACATCAAGAAAACCCAAAAGAAATGGGACCGGGCCATGGTAGTTGAATCAAGAAGTTAACAAACAACTATGCAATAATTACCTCGGTAGCGTTAAGTCACAACACAACGGAGATGCTCTAAGTTTTGTATTCCTGTTGGTGGCGAGTTCTTCGTGGAATAATGTCCACATCTCTGCAGAAATCCACACGAGCGGGAGAACGCCGATCTTTCCGTCGCACGGAAAATCGGGAAGGAGAAAGACCGCACCTTGCTTTCCCACGGACTGCTAGGTCCGCGCCAGGGATTGCAACGCCAGCGACGATCGCCGGAGAGAAGGAAGTCGACGGAGCGAGCACGGCGGCGACGGAACACTTCCGTCGGCGGCGGGATTCGGGATCGGCGGAACGAACGGAAAGGCGGAACGCTTCCGTCGCGGGATTTGGTTCGATCAGCTGCCAGAAGCATAATTCCCGAAAACCCTAAGAGTCCCTTTTATACCGAAGGCATAAATAGACTTAGGAATATCGCTATCCGCAGACCACCCAAAAACTAGGGTTCCAGAATCGGCGAGAATCACCAAGCAGATTCGGTGAGAATCAATCGGCGAGAATCAGTCAGGATCGGCGAGAATCAGTCGGCGAGAATCACAATCGGTGAGATTCACAATCGACGAGAATCACCCGGATCGGCGAGAATCAGAGTACAACACTCGACGATTCACGCCGATCGTGGGTCGACGATTCAAGTCGATCGGCGAGAATCAGAGTTCCCATTCTCGACGATTCTCGTCGATCGGCGAGCATCGGAGAACTAATTCTCGACGATTCTAGTCGACCCTCGGTCGACTATTCTTACCAGTCCTTCAAGGCAACATTTGCCCAACCCGATGATCCTTTAAGACAACACTTTGCCCATAACCCCATTCGGGTCGGTGATTGGTAACCTTTACCAACACAGTCAATCGTCCAACTTCTGCACATCTCTTATGTGCGTCCCTGCAGGCTCATATCGCGTTGACAGTGAGATTATATGTTTGACCACTTCTAGATCACCATGGTAACTCCAACAGTCGAACTTGAGATAACCTGGGTCGAGGTCTGCGCTTCGTCTGCCGAAAGCACATTCAGCTTCCCCTTTCCTTTATCCAAAAGCTGAGGCGGTGGCAAAGCCTGAAGGGGAACTGGCTGCAGAATAGACTGGGTCTGGGGGCACCTTGTCTTGAGATGACCCTTCTGGCCGCACTGAAAACAGATCTTATCTTTTAACCAACAACGGGCAGCCTCATGCCCCTTCCTTCCACACAAGGCACACACCAAGTCTCCCCTAGAAACACCCTGAATCGCGTGCACCTGATCCTTCTTCTGCGCTTCCAACCTTTTGAAACACTTCTCAAAGGGGTGGCCTGGCCGGCCACAAAAGCTACAAATCTCTTTGACCTTCTTTCTTGAGACAGCATGAGGTTCCTGAGGGCTCTTCCCTCCACCGGACTTCCACTTATCCTTCCTTAACTGCTGTCCTCTATTTTTGGCATTCTCAATGGCCTCAACTCTCAAGGCAGCTTCAACCACGTTGGCATAACTAACTGCTCCATATGCGTTCGCTAACTGCTGAATGTCGCTTCTTAGTCCACCCAGAAACCGCTTAACTCGGTCTGCCTCCACACTCACCAGACCCGGAGCAAACCGACTCAACTTACTAAACTCAATCTCATACTCACTAACCGTGAGTTTCCTCTGCTTTAGATGAAGAAAGTCATTCATTAGCCGGTCCCGTTCGACTGAAGGCAGAAACTTACTTAACAACATCACCTTAAATGACTCCCATGAGCAACCTGCCACTAAGCTCTCTTTCTCCCTCAGCCACCAATTCTTTGCTAAACCCTTGAGCTGGTAGGCAGCGAGCATCACTCTCTGATCATCCGTAATCCCTGAGTACGAGAACATCTCCTCAATGGTAATCAACCAATCATCCAAAATCATGAAATCTGCTTGCCCATCATAGGTAGGGGGTCTCAGCCGCTGAAACTGGGATATGAACGCCATATCCGGAGGCACCACAACCAAAGGCACGGGAGGAGCAGGAGGGGCAGGAACAACTACTCCCTCAGCGGGGTTCTGAGCTCTCGGGGTCTGTCCTGCCACCACTGCTACAAGGGACTGAATCTGAGCCTGCATAACCACTACCTGCCTTGATAACTCCTCATTACTCTGCCACAGGATTTCTACCAACGCATCACTCTACGCTCCTGACGTCTCACCCTCGGATTGGGGGGTCGATCTCGTCGCAGGACGTCTCGCCATCCTAAAATCGCACAAGCTTTAGACAAAACCTAGCCCATCAGCTACAACAAAACTACTCGATACAGACAAACACACTTAAATATGAACTTCAACTGCAAAAACTTGCTCTGGGAGTTGTTTTTACCATGATGATGTTATGCTTAACCTAAGATGGTTCACCACCATCATACCAACTCATGTGCCTAAACCATGAATGCATGTATTTGTATTCCTTTTGACTCAAAACCATGCGTGTACATATGTCGTCTTGCAAGTCTTTAGCTTGGCACGTTGTGCTTATGAAATGTTATGCTATGCATGATGTGCTATGCATTCTAAAAAAAGGCCTTAGTGCATGCCATGGGCGGCGTACACATGAAATTGTTATGCATCCCATACTACATAACATTCCGATGTAACGAAAAAGAAAACGTGCTAGCCGCATTCATGTGATGAGGTTATGCATCCCATACTACATAACCCTCACATGTTGCCTCCTATGGTGCATCCATATACAAACACATATTATGCATCCCATACTACATAATATGCCCTGTATACTTCTTTATGCTCATGAGTGTAGTGTTCGTGCTTCGGCCAAGACATGCTGATGACATATCGGTGCGTGAATGATGTGATGTGAACTACTAATGCAGACAAGGGAAAGGTTGCCCAACCATTTGTCAAGCAACCTCCCTCTGATACCAACTGTCACAACCCGCATTTTCTCAACGGTAAAATCGTATCAGAGTAAGAGAAAACACTTGTCGTGATGCCACGTCGTGCAGGGGATAACTGCACAAGCTCAGGCAAAACTCTAGACGTTAGATTTTAAGGAATATTGTAGATTTAAATATGAAAGAAAATCAGTTATGTTGAATGGCCGTATCCCTCGACACGGTGGATCAGCTAGTCCACAGTTAAAATTATATTTATACGATGCAAAAAATACTTTGGTTCAATTAAGTTGACACCCTAAATGAGCATAAGTGTTCCCGGGGGGCGACTTATGCGTGCACGACCCTAAGGTGAATATAGTAGATATGAAAAATAGTGTTTTACGTTGAGGAAAAATAGTGTCTTTGATTTAGAAACATGTTATGCTTGGGATACATATAATAATACTTTTAGGATTTAAAATATCTAACATGCAACCTAGCATAAATCCTTCCCAGAAGCAAGTAACCAACCACAAGTAGGCAAAATCAACAGTTTAAATTCATGTCCAACATCACAAGAAGCCACCAGTGGGCGTCAACAACCTGACACGAACCCACTGGCGAGTATGTATATCTATACAGAAAAGTAAAGAACTACCTCACAATAAAATGGGGATTAGCTATCTCAGCTACCCTTGAGGACACCAACAAGCCCCTCCAAAAGAACTAGCCGCTGAACTGGCTACAACCTGGACCTGAGGCATTCAAGAAAAGAACACCTCAGCAAGGAAATAAACAAAAAGGGGGAAAGATAGAGCAATAGATTAATTAGCAAATAAGAAGAGGGGTTTACCAACCCGGCAATAAACTGCAATAAGCAAAATAAAAGGGGTGACAGTAAGAGGAGAGTACTATCTAAAGCACAACAGAGCGCACCAAGTGCGAGCAATAAAGCCATTATGCCCTACCAAGAGAGTCTACAACAGGAACAAGACATATGCATATATGCCAAAAGAAAGGAAAGCATAAACAGGAAAGGGACTAACAGTCCTAACACGTGGGTAAGTGGCAGTGGTCAAAACATGGGTCTGAATACATAACCAAATCAGACCCAAAAAGGGCTAAGGGGTCAAACAGTGGCAGCTTTAGGGTCCCACACACACCAACCCAAACCGGGGCAAAAAGGCGGTGGCCACAGCTCTCCACATAAAACCACCCCTCCAGAGGCCACCAAAACTCCACCACCTGCCACAACCCAGGAGTCGGCATGCAGAAATTAGCGGAACACCCAATGCCCCCCTCCTAGGGAAGAGTCCCACTAACAGTCCTAGGAAACACACGAACCCAAGGCAAAAACGTCGGGTCCAACCGACGCGGACTTGCACGCCTAACCAAAACCAACCCCGAGTCTCCCTGACCCCAAAACCAGGGCAGCACCCAGTGTCGAAACGATGTGTCGACACCACGACAAACCGGTGTCGACACAAGGTGTCGACACAATAGCTGCTGGTGTCGACACCAAGTGTCGACACCAAGTGTCGACACCACTGCGGCCGGTGTCGACACAAGGTGTCGACACTGCCCCTGCGGGTGTCGACACCAAGTGTCGACACCACTGCAGCCGGTGTCGACACAAGGTGTCGACACTGCCGCTGCGGGTGTCGACACCAAGTGTCGACACCACTGCGGCCGGTGTCGACACAAGGTGTCGACACTGCCGCTGCGGGTGTCGATACCAAGTGTCGACACCACTGCGGCCGGTGTCGACACAAGGTGTCGACACTGCCGTTGTGGGTGTTGACACCCCGACTGGCCGGTGTCGACACCACGGTGTCGACACCCTGACTGGCTGGTGTCGACACCACGGTGTCGACACCCTGACTGGCTGGTGTCGACACCACGGTGTAGACACCATGGTGTCAACACCCTGACTGGCTGGTGTCGACACCACGGTGTCGACACCCTGACTGGCTGGTGTCGACAACACGGTGTCGACACCCTGACTGGCTTCAGGCGCCAGATCCAGCACACCACCAGAAATGAGAACGAGGTCTCCCTATGGTACAACAACCATCGACAATCGCAACTACTCGACCTGAACCGAACCAAAACTATCCCTAATAGACACAACCCCTCAGGAAAACTGAGATTTTAACTGGAAATTTCTACACTAACCGCGGCATGATCGGGAACGAACCCTAAAGTACCCCTATGATCTAAGCAGGAAAAAGATGAAATTAAATCCAAGAAAAAGGCAAAGATCAACTGTGGCAAGGATGAGGGGACATCACTTGCCTCAATACCAGAAAAGCTAGGTCGGCGGCATCCCCCCACTCTCGGATCTAGCCGCAGAGCACCAGCTGAGGAGCAAAAAGAAGGCAGATCCAGGCGAGGGCAGTCCAGATCCACTCCCGAAGTTGAATTTCGACCGCTAAATCTCCAGGAAAACGGCGTCCGAAGGCTAGGGTAGGCCGGCGGTGCTCTTCCTATCGTACAGGCGGCGGCTTCTTCCAAGAAGAGAAAAAGAAAAGACAAGAGGAACTGAGCCCTAATTCTAACCCAAGACTATATATACACAGCAGTTTTAATAATAAACAAACAATACATGATAATAGTTATTTACACTCAAAAGTCAAAACAACACGAGACCCGAAACATCTCGGAAAAAGATGAAACTCACGCCGCAGCTAAAAACCCACGCTATGAACACAACTGCGAAGTCGAAATTAGCATTCGACGAACAAAACCCGGGATAACACCTCCCGAAGCCGAAACACAAGCATTCCCTAAGAGGCCCAGCCGAGTCATCAAACGGACTCCGGCTAGCTGGGGAATCTTGCTAACAGGCTACACAGGGAACTCTAAGAGCTAAAAACACTCTCTACAACGACAAAAAGCCGGAAATACGCCATCGTAACGCCAGCCAAAGATCAAACAAAACACAGAAAAAAACTGGGGGCTTTACAGAGAGGACAATAACCAAGCCAACCAAGGCTTCTACCTCTTCCACCCCTGCTTCTGAAGGCACCAGGGCTGTTAAAGCCACTCCCTAACCTACTGAAGAGACTCATCCAACACCACCATCTCTTCCAGCCACCCTTCCGGCAACACAAATCCCTCCCTCTTTCACTATCTCTTCAACACCACAGTCACATCAACATACTCATGTTCCTACTCCAGCTCCATCTCAACATGCTTCACCAGCTCCATCTCCACCAATTGACATCACTGAAATTTCATCTTCCCTTCTTCAAGAAAATCAACCACCAACAACTCCTGATTCCCCCCATGACACCTACATTCCTACACCACCACTATCTCCTCTTCCCCCCACATCTCTCTTCAATACCATCTTACCATCTACCAACATACACCATCATGTAAGATACCATTCCATCATCTCCACTACCATCTACCATTCCTCCACATGTTTCTACTAAAACCACATCTGAAACATCTACTACTCTTCCATCATTGGACCACTCCACCATATCTTCTATCATTTCCATAATCACTCCCCTCCTCAAATCCCTTCTAGCAGAGGCCATTACACCTCTTGCTACTACCATCTCCTCTCTCTCTGACCAAATATCTGCTCTTACTGCTGCCCCATCTTCAGCCAGGGTCCTGGCCTCAGTTACAACTGAAACTAGGCAGGGGGAGATGCCTGATGATGAAGCAGCAGCTACAGCTCCAGAGGCTTCAGCTCCAGCTCCAGTAGCAGATACTCCAGCTTCAGCAACAGTAGCAGAGTGTACAGAATGCATAGATAAATATTTGATTGACTTTATTGAAACTGATATGGATTTTGATGAATCAGACTCTGAAGAGCCTAATACTGTTGGTGATTTCATTCTTAATCCCACAGTTGATTTAGAAAATTTGTTGAGTATTTTTGATACTGTACATTTGAATTACCTTCTACCTGAGATTACTAAGTCAGCCTTGTCTATTATACCATACACTTCCCCCATCTCTTCAGAAGTTACTATGCAACTTAGAGAAAGTTTTGTTATTACACATCCAACAATCACTCCACTTCCAGAAGTAGTGGCTATTCCCTTTTCTCAAATAATACGTTCAGCACCAACCTTTGTCATGGATGACTCCCCCATGCCAGATCAAAATGAACTGATCTTGGCTGATATTGAAGATGAAAATAAGGCAGCAGCTGAAATCTCTGTCCAAGTTAGTTCAGATTCTTTTGTAGCTTCTCCTCCAATTCTTGTTGAAACTCCTGCTCTTGCTCCATAAAAGCCTGTTATTTCTGCTAAGGCTTTGAAAGCTTTGGATGATTTATATGATAACCCTCAGGGTTCTGAAAATGATGATAATGAAGATGAGGATGAGGACTCAGATGAGGAGGATACAAAGAAGAAGAAGCAAGTATCAAAGAAAAAAAAAGCTCCTCCACCTCCTACCCCTAAGCCTAATCCAAACAATGACACTCCCTATTACATTCTTCAAAAGATAACACCATATCAAGGGATGCCAGCATGGATGTGGCTATCTAAAAATTAGCAGAAGGAAACGAAGAAGAGTAGAAGGTACTTTCCTCCACCAGTTCAAAGGTATAGAAAAGATCCACCACCTCCTCCTCCTCCTGCAGCTGATGCTGCTGGTTCTAGTTCTCAAAGATCTGCCCCTATTCAAACATATCAAAGACATCAAGGGAGATCTTATCATGAAAGCATCCAACACAGACAATACTCTTCAGGAAAACAACATCAACAACAACAACATCAGTAACAATAACATCAATAGCTTCAACATCAATAAGCTAAAAGTTATAAAAGATCAACCACTCCTCCTGTTCCTTATGAAGATCTAGAAACAGCCAACACAGCTAAAATGGCCCGGTTCTAGGAATTAGTAGGCCTCTCTACGATTAACAAGGCAAAGGCTGAAGGGAAGGATATTTCTGAATACACTACAATGTCCAAATACAGGAGAGAAGAACTAAAAAGGTTTGAAAAAGGCTAACAAAATTTTTAATGTTTATGATTATATGAAATTACATCCTAAAGCAGTGGTCCCTAGAGCTACATCTCTGAAGATTATAGGGGCTGCTGACATGATAATGATTGTGGAACAAGCTTTAAATCCAAACAGGGAAATAATCTTTACCAAGTCAGGAGACAAGGGCAAGGATGTAAAGCATCAGGGGAAGAAGCAGAAGAAGTGAAATATGAACTATTTTATTTCTATTTTTCTCTCTTAAACTATGTCATATTGTCTGAACAAAGCTTTTGTGTAAATATATCTGCTGCATGTGTTAATTATCTCTGCCAGATATATCTTTTTCTGCTTTGTTCACTTTATGTTTTTATTTTGAGTCTATTAGTGACCTCACCCAAATAGGGGGAGATTGTTGGATCCATAGTTTAATTTGGGCTAGGTTCACTAAGCTAGGATGATGTGACCCAACATGTATAGCCAAGGTCATAGTTGTGTCCTAGAGTCTAGGACAAGTCCTTAGTAACAACATCACATGGACAAGCCATCATCAGACTGCCAGAGACTCAAGGCTTAGAGTTTTTCCATATATTCAGAGATTTCTCAAGAAACTAAGTAAAATGAGTTCGATGTTCGTCGAACTCAGGTCGACGATAGTCATTCTCAGATCGACGCTCTTAGAGAAATATTCTCTGAGCTGAGCTCGACGAACTTAAGTCACAGATCGACGATCCTTGGACTCCACCTTCAGAATTCTAAGTCCAGACTGTTCTCTAGAGTCAGGTCGACGAACCTAGTTCTCAGGTCGACGAATTTCATTCTTTGCTCGACGATTTCTGGACTTCCCCTTCAACTCTATTGCCAGAGGTTTATCAATTTTTCTCTAAGTCCATAATCATTTTCAGCTCGACAAATTCAAGGTTCTCCAAACTTAGCTCGACGAACACTATTCTTTGGTTGACGAATCTTTGGACTACTACAATATTCTGTCGAGACTATGTTCTCTAGTCTCAGGTCAACGAACTCAGTTCACTGCCCGACGAATTCTGGAACCAGAAGACTTGTGTCGACACTCAGAGTATATGTCAACACCAACTGAGTCGACACTAGGAGAACTTGTGTCGACACCCAGATCATCAGTCGACATTATGGAAAGGCTGTGTCGACACCACACAGAAGATTTGTGTCGACACACAGGATATCAGTCAACATACAGAATATTTGATAACTCCAGAATAGTTGCTGAACTCCAGTCGACGAACACATTTACTAGCTCGACGAACTTTAGAAACAGAATAGAAAAAAGAGATAGTAGTTCAGTTTCCAGCTCGACGATCATGGAACTCAGCTCAACGAACAGAAGCTGTCTGGTCGACAAATACAACATCTTAGCTCGACGAACTGTGTACTCAGTTCGACGAATTCTTCTATCTATTCGACGATTCCAGACTTAGTTATTTCCGGCCTTCTGTCCCCACTCTAATGCGATAATTCTTTGAGTAATTAATTCTCTAACATTCTCTGATTATAACCGTTAGAAGGAGCATTAATTATGATCTTCTCCAGGATTATTGCTTGCCATTTTTCCACGGGACAGTTGGGGAAATAAATCAATGCTGATTATTCTCAAGGCTGTCAGCATTAATTGCAGATAAATTCAAATTTTTGAAGGACAGAGAAGAAGAGAATAACAGACACATAGAGAGATACACAGAGAGAATCAATCAAGCATTATTGAGAAAGCTTTACACAGAGCACAACTTACTGAGAAGCATACATAGATTACTGAGACATAGAGAAAATAATCAGTTTTGAACAATCTTCTCTGTCAACAAGAAGCTTTTTTTGAAACACAGAAGCTCTTGACCAGAAGCCCATCAGCACCTGAAGAAGAAGAATAACAATACCTATATCTAGAGATGTCTTTCTTCAAGCACTCCAGGACACTTCAAAAGGACAACTTCAGTTCTATCTGTCAAAGAAGTTCCTGAAGATTATTGCTGGACAAGGATTCAGTTTGAAGACCTATCACCCTGAAGCTTAGCTCCTGCTTTTTCCATGATTCATTCTCCATCTCAGGGGGAGCCATAAGATATAATCAAATCCACAAGTCTTCTCAATTGTATATTGAGAAAGAGAAGACAAAATCATCTCTGAAGGATCAAGCGCATAACCAACTGTTCTAAAAGCCCAGACTGTTGGAAAGGGTGCTACTTAATTTCTTAAATAAGTAGAAGAGCGCCACGGGTCAAGTGAAGGAACGCCGGACCCAACAATCCCCCCCGGCATCCAGCACAACCCGTCGGCTCAGAGGTGGAGTTACCACATGGCCCACATGGCTCAGAGGTGGGGTTACCACATGGCCCACGCGGCTCAGAGGTGGCGTTACCACATGTCCACGGTTTCACGGCTCAGAGGTGGGGTTACCACATGTCCACGGTTGCCTGACCCACCGGACCCACACAGGTAGAAGGGAAAAATCAGGATTTAATAGCGCTCCCCCGGTCTTGAACCCGTGACCTACTCTGATACCAATTGAAGGAACAAGCGCATAACCAACTGTTCCAAAAGCCCGGACTGTTGGAAAGGGTGCTACTTAATTTCTTAAATAAGTAGAAGAGCGCCACGGGTCAAGTGAAGGAATGCCGGACCCAATAATCTCTCACCCCCAATGTATAAAGGGTTGTCATCTCCCATCAAAAGTTATTCCTTGGTTGCAAGTCTCCTGATCAAAAGACTTGGGTTGGTTTTTGAGCACCTGATCAAAAGCTCATTGGTGTCAGGAACCTGATCAAAAATCTGAGTGGATTCCGACCAAGGGTGGTAAAAGAGTGGATGTACCAAGGTTGGGGAACCACTATAAAATTCTTGTCTCGTCTGGTTGCCTCCTTTTCTTTTGTTCTTGTTGTGCTTGTGCTTTAGGTTTATTGTTTGCAAGTTTATTAATTTCTGCACTTTTAATTTACAGCAAAAGCTGTAATAGTTGTTAATAATTTTTAAGAATACTCTATTCATCGCCCCACCCCCCTCTAGAGTATTTCATATCTAACTCTCACATTCATAACCGCTCAGGCAAGTGTTTATCTTAGCATAACAACTGAGACAAGTGTTTGTCTCAGCAGATAACAAGAAAGCACTGAGACAGTTAAGCTAGCGATTTTTAAACATAGAAAATTGGCTAAGGCAAAAAACGATGAGTGAGGCATGCTCACTCAACCCTCTCATCGCCTAAGATACTATAAAGGCAGAAAATTGTCCAAGGCAAAAAGCATTGAGTGAGGCATGCTCACTCAACGCTCTCAACGCCAGAGCAGCAGGAATATTTTGGCTAAGGCAAATGCCGTTAAGTGAGGCTTGCTAACTCAATGCTCTCAACTCCTAGAGAGACAGAAATTTATCTAAGTGTTTTGGTGTTGAGTGATGATTACTCACTCAACTCTTATGCTAATGTTGCTTCATTTTTGGGTAAGTCCACAACTGAAGACGTCAGCAAGTCAACAAGTCAACATATTTCAAATTAGTGGCGAGATGGCTACAGTATACCATAAATGTTGTCACAGACCTACTGTACGACAGTTGGCGTTTAAGTAAGGTTATTGCTGGACATAAAATGTGTTGGGACCACTGCTCAAGAGCCGTTGGGTCAAAATCAATAAAAGGAAAAAGGAGTACTGAGGAAGATAGACTTCGAAAAAAGTAATCAGGTAGTTCTTCTTCTCCGCCATTGTTGTGGAGCAAAATAATAGGAAACTCAAGTCAGCAAGATGAAGAGCAAGTTAGTTGTTGATATTAACATCGTTAACAACAATATAGCTGGTGTGATCTTCATCTGCACAAGCAAGCAAGTCCATAGTATTTCCTTAAGGAAAGAGGAAGCAGCCAAGGGCTGACCCTTGCTGCAAGTTCTTCACAGTTCCAGCTGTACAAGCATCTTGAAGATTTTAATCTATAACCTGTGAAGAGAAGAAGCTTGAAGAAGCAAAGATATAAAGGAAGACTCAGGGGTCTTTTTTTCAAGGGTCAATGTCAGGGCTGAATCACCTCAGTGCAGGAAAGGAAGAAAAGGCAGAGCAATCTTTGTCTGCGAAGTTGAGCTGAGATTTTCTTAGCTCAGGTAGCAGCAATTAGCTGCAGCAACTTCACTGACCAGCAGGAAAACTCCCTGGAGCTATAAAGTAGTAGTTAGGGCTCAGCTTCGGGCTAAGTTCAGAAAGAGGTAGAACATTTCTCTACAAGTCACTTACAACTCAAGTAATTATTTGTTGCTATGGAAGAAGTTAGGTTTAAGTACTTCTTATTTCAGTGAAGGTTGACTCAGGAAATAAATTCATGTAGTCATTGTTGGGCTGAGTCTATCTCAGTCAAGAAGCTTAACATATATAAATATCTTTGTGTCAAGAATATCCACCAACCCATCTTCATCCTGTAGGATTCAAGTGTGGATCTAGGCTGTAGGGCTTAATTGCTTGAGGTAGGAGAGTGATGCTCTCTGAGTGTAGGGCCTTTGTTCCTGAGGTAGGTGACTGGTGAGTCACTGAGCTGTAGGTGACAAGTGTGTCACTGAGTGATAAACATTGGAGGAGGCTGCGCTGTAGGTGCCTGGAAGGGCACTTAGGTAGGCACCTGGAAGGGTATTGAGCTGTAGGAGTGCTGCAGCACTCTGAGATTAGGGCTTTGTGCCTGAAGTTATATGACTGAAAAGCCTGATCTATAGGTCTTAGAGATAAGGCTGAGGTAAGTGGCTTGAGGGTCACTGAGTGTAGGAGCACTTTAGAGCTCTAAGGTAGGATCCTTTGTGGATCTGAGGTAGTGCTGTCCTCCAAGACTGAGTGTAGGGCTTAACAGCCTAAGGTAGGTGGTCTGCAGACCACTGAGTTATAGGCCTTTGTGGCTGAGAAGTAACTCTTGGAGGAGACTTAGAGATCACGAGGTATCTGAGGTGTAAGCTCCTGGGAGTAGTTTGGAGGAGTTTGTGCCTAGTCCAACAAGATAGTTGGATAGGTGGGAGGGAAAGTGGATGTACCCAATTGGGGAACCACTATAAATCACCATATGCTTTTCTATGTTGTTTTCAATGCACAGGTTGTGTATATATCTTGAAAGCATAAAATAACTGAAAGCATATCTCTTAAAGAAGATATTTAAAAGAACTCTACAAGAGACCAATAAACTATTCACCCCCCCCCCTCTTGGTGATTTAGCTATTCTTGAATTAATGACTTTCAAGTGGTATTAGAGGAAGGTTGCTCAAAAAGGACTTAACAGTCTGAGCAGACTTCTATGGATAGCTGCAAGGGTTATAGTTGTGGGTTCAAAAGATAACCACAAGGAGTGGAGCTCCAAGATTATGGAAAGGAGAACTTTAGGACTTGGAAAGAAATGGTCAGGCAAATCATGGAAGCCTCTGATCCCTGGGTCCTTGCAATAGTTCAAGAAGGACCTTTCATCCCATGAAGGTCTCTGTCTTAGATGCAGAAGTCCAGACTCTAAAGAGTTATGCAGAAATGATTGAAGATGAAATCATCTTAGTAACTATGGACAAGAGGGCACTACACATCATGATAGGTGTGTTGGATGACTCAACCTTTATGTGAGTAGTTCACTATCAGACAGCCAAAGAAATATTGCACTCACTGACTGACTACATGGAAGGGGTAGAGGGGGAAAGAGATGACAATAATGTCAGTCTATTAGATAGTAAATCCGAGCCTGAAGAAGAAAGAGAAGCCTTCATTGGGATACTTGCTGCTATTGCAGATGAAGATGAAGACCATCTAGATACTAGGATAGAGATCATGGACACTATGTTACACTCAAATAGTGACTAAGAGGTGGATGAAGCTGAGGAAGGTGAAAGCAGAAGCTATGGGCTGATTGCTACACTAGAAGAAGAATAATTCAGCTAGGATCAGCCTGGTCCAGATCTGGTACAATCTCTATCTAGTTTTTATTGCGTAGGTCATGAGTCTTGCTCAGACTCTAATGCTTCCTCATCAAGTGATGATGAAGGTCCTTTGACAGAGGATGTAATCAATCAATTGATTGACAATCATGCTACCCTTCTGAAAGCCTTCAAGGAAAGCAGGCTGCTTGTTAGGAAATAACCAGACAAAATTGCCTCCCTCCAGCTAGCTGCTTTCCAGTAAGATGAATCTTCATCCTTGCTATCTCAGGAAGAGAATGCAGTTGCTCATCTAAAGATCATGGTATATATCCATGTTGAGTCCATTAAATATAAGGACTCTATGATCATGGTTCGTGAAGAGAAACTTGAAAGGGAGAAGTGGATAGTGGCCAATTTCTCTAGGATAGATGTTATCAAGAGAAAATCTGAATCTGAGTGGATTTAAAAAATTATCTAATCTCAGAGGAGAGGCCAAGCTCCTGCTATGCCACAGTAAACCTTTCACAAGGTAATCCTCCCTTCTCGTTGGTATGACCAAGGCTGCATGCATGGTCACTGGGATAATGTGAATTCTTCTTGTAAGAATACAAAAGTATCTTCCAATGGAAGAAGAAAGGGTAGGGGAATGAGTGCCTTTAAGGTAACCCATGTACAAGCAAAAATGGCACATTCTGGACCATCTATATTTGTTACCTCAGCCCCAACTCAGAAGGGAAAGGCAGTGCCTTTCTCTCAAACCCATCCAGCAAGGACTCAGACCAAGGGTCAGTCTACCAGTAAGTCTAACTTGGCTTTTTCTGATGATATAAACAGCTTGTCTTCTACAAAGAAGACATCTGTAAATACCATTCAGGGCAATCAAAGAAAGCCTGCTAGAAGATTGACATTCAGTTAGATCCTTGCTGAAATGAACATAAAGAAATTTGCTGCATCTCTTCCTTCTGTTCAGTCAGTAGTTAACCACACTGCAAGACCTGCTCAGAAAAGAAGATATAACATTCATGAGTGTTGGTGATGTGGTAAGATGGGGCATTTTGCCCTAGATTGCTAGCACAATCCTTATATGTCTAGAGCAAGAGTTAGCATACCTGTTAGAAATTTTGTAGATAGGCAAGTTAGATTTCAGTCTAATCAGATCATAGGACCCAATACCTATTGGGGTCTTAAGGTAAGATAATTTTGTTTTCCAGGTTAGTCCAAGTGCCCGACACCCATGTGGTACTTGGACAGAAGATGTTACAGAACTTGGACTTGAATAATAATGTCATCTTATGGATCAGACTCCAATGTGGGAAAGACCTAAGATCTTCCATTAAGGACAAAATGCCTGGCTGGTTGGACAAAGTTTTGCTGCCATGCCAGCAAAATAGTGAGGAAAAGTAGGATTTAATCACTGAGGAAAGCTATAAAGAATAAGTTATTCTGAGAGCAGTATGGAGGGAGCACATTATGCTCAGCTGAAAAGTTTCCCAAGTGGTATCATCAGTTGTCAGGCACTTTAGTGGAAACCAGAATAGAAATGTGCTCAGGTTCAACATTATATGAACCTGTAGTAAAGGATGTCCAAGTTAGTGGGCTGAACACTCTTGTGCTACTGATCAGAAAGATAAAGCCAAAGGCAAGATTGTTGCTAAAGGGAAGAAAAAGACCAGGCTCAGAAAGAAGTGATCCTGGTTCAATGGAGCTATTGTGACCAACTAATGAGAATGCAGCAACAGCTCTAGGACCATAACATCCAAAGTTGGTTCAGAAGGAATTCCAGAAAATCTCAGTTTGTCGAACGCATAGTTCAGTTCGATGAAAGCCATGTTTAGTTCGACAAATGCAGAGAGATGTTCGACGAACGCAGAAAGAAGTTGTAAGAACATGTTCAGCTTCCTGTTAAGAGGCAGCCAATAGCTGAAATGGGTCAAGGAACTTAACAACTAATCAGCTGGTCCTTAGGACTGTGCACAGTCTGAGGGGGAGATCAACTAAAATTTATGGCTACTGCTGTACAGTATGTACTGCTGCCATAAGAATATGTTGTTGCAGGACAAGAGTAAATGGCCAACATATCCTAAAAATGCATGAGGCCCTAAGTGGTGGAAAATACCTTCAGTGTTTTGAAGACTTTTCAAGTGGGATACCTTAATTGGTATCAAGGTTGATGATAGTTTGTTTTGTATTTAAACTATTAGAGTTTTGTTTAGGTCATTATTGTGCAAATCTTGTCTTATTAGCTTATATGTCGCCTCCTCTTGTATTTACTTATGTCACAAATATTTTTGTGCTCTTTTGCAGGTTTTCTCAATTTTCAGCCAAAAAGACCTGACACGGTCTAACGCCCCAAATTTTGAAAGAGGAACGAGCAGCGTCGGGAGCCATTTTGGGGCTTGGTGAGGGTCACACGACCAAGAACATAGGCGTGTCCATGGCCGTGTCGAACCGGGTTCGTCGAGAGCCTGGGAAGTTGACATTTGTTTTCGCTCAATTCGTCGACTAGTGGGGGACACACCCTCCGACACTCCCGTGTCGGAGCCCGTGTCGTAGGCGTGTTCTCTCGAGTCTCAACACAGAGGTGTCGACACGGTGGTGTCGACACAGTTGTGTCGACACAGTTGTATTGACACAGGGGAGGTGTTGACACGGTGGTGTCGACACAGTTGTGTCGACATAGTTGTATCGACACAGGGGAGGTGTCGATAAGGGTTGGGGTACATGGCCTGGGTCACGGGCGTGTCCCAGGGCATGTCAGGGCCGTTCGACGATTTCCCCAGCAATCTGTGTTCGACGATTTCCTGCGTTCAACAATTTTGCCAGGGATCTGCGTTTGACGATTTCCCTGGGTTCGACTATTTTGCCAAGGATCTGCGTTCGACGATTTTGCAAGGGATCTGCGTTCGATGATTTCCTGCGTTCGACAATTTTTCCAAAGTCTCCATTCGCTGATTTGGCAGCGTTCGACGATCTTGGTTCGACGATCGTCGAGCACGGGGCGGATTGTAATGTGTTTGACTGTCAACGCGGAGTGTGACATAGGTGGTTTTTGGTGGGATCTTGACTAAATTTCCCGACACAATTAGATTGGTCTCGGACGTGTCCTGCTCCGGATTGGTGAACCTGTGCGGTGTTCAGCACCTTTTGTCCAGGTCAAACCTGGATTGTAGCCATATATTTCCCTTTAGTGGGAATCGACGGCTGGTGGTTAGTCCGATTGGGATATACCGGTGTATAGGGTTTCAGCACCCTTATTTTTCTGCCGCTGGTTCTCTGTCTGAGTTCTAGAGAGAAGCGAGAGCGAAGGAGGAAGAAGAGATTTCGGTGCTTTTCATCCGACTATTTTTCCATGGCTAGGAAGCGGAGCCGGAGGGTAACGACACTTATCCTCTTGGTTTTGGGATGCATGTTTTAGCATCTTTTCTTTTCTACTTTTTGGGCACCAAACTCTCAAATGAGAGGGTTTTGGGTCGCCAAGGTTCAAGAGGAACCTCCGGGTCGATTGAGTCCGTCCCCGGTATGTTTTTGCATTAGAGATCCGCTTCGTTAGTGGAATTGGCATGGTGGGTGAAGGCATAGTCCCGACCATTAGTCCGACTCGGTGATGTTGCATATGAGGTTTAAGGACTTGTAGAGATCCATTGTGGTAAGAGGTCGTTTGTGATGTGTGATGTTTGTGGTGTTCTTCCCGTTATCTTGCGAGAGTACGTGTGGCCGGTACCGGACAAGCTTAGCTCCCCATTGGCGGTAGATGGTTTCCTTGGTGGACAAGGTTTGCTCCGCATGGTGGTAGATGGTTTCCTTGGTGCACGGGAACGCTGCAGTACGAATGAGGGATTATGGTGGAATTGTCTTGGATTGTGATGCGCCAAGGCGTGGCTATGTCTTCGTGGTCGGCTAGCTATCCCGTGACGTGCAAGTCATGTGTGGAAAGTGTGCCGGCGAGACTAGTCCCCTTTTGTTAGACTGACGAGAACGCCGAGCATGGGGCAAGCCCGAGCAATGAGGCCATGAGCGGGTGGGGTCCAGTAAGGGTTCTTAGAATCGGTCAGTGTGTTGGACGGAATCCTGACATGAGAAGTCAGAGTTTGCCGGCAAGCCCGGGTCTACGACCGTGAGCGGGTGGGGCCTTGGCAAGAGTTCTGTGTGGCGGCTTGTATGTCGTTGGGGGATTGTGGTTCCCATTTATTTGCGGCTTTATGCCATTGGGGAAATGATGAGTACTCAAATGATGTGATGTTGTGCTAGATGCAGATGTTATAGGGTGCCTTGGGTGAAGCCCGGGTTGTTGCATAGATGCTGCATAAGTATGCCCCTTTTATCATATGCTCAATAATAGAGAACATGTATGATGACTGAGACATCCAAACCTGTTTTTAGTACATTACTTGTTTATAAATATATTGCATATGAAGTGCTGACTTGCAGGTTGGAGGGTTCCCCGGGGTCCGTTAGGGGCGGCCGGGAGGAGATGTGTTGGTTACACAGTTTGAGGTCATCCTTTGCTGACCCACGTTACTAATAATTTTTACATGGCAAGGATCGCAAGAAGGAGCTAGCTCGCCGGCCAGAAAGGCCTAAGCCTCATGAAGTGTTACCTTTTTGCTGTAGCACTAATTTTTATGACATTGTATGTATGATGTCCATGTGACCGGCTTGCATGCCGAGGTAGACTAGGTGTGCTTATGCACTTTTATGACTGATGTATTATTTGAGTTTAGACTCACTCTTGTTGTAAGGCCATAAGGACATCTTGTTACTCTTGTAGGCGTTGTTAACCTATAGTGTTGTTGTTGTTTCCGCTGTGATGTGTTTGAGTTTTGAGTTTGGGTAGTTATATCATCTTTTAATACTGAAGCTGTGGCGTCTGTATGTTGTGGGGCCCCGGCCGGACCCATATTATACGGTCATTATAGGGGAGGTGTTATAATTTGGTATCAGAGGGAGGTTCGATTAAATGTCAGTGCGTAGAGAAGTTATCCACATAAGAGTAACGCGAGACCATGAGTGTCCTTATGTTTAAGTCATGATATTTGAGAATGATTAGTTGTTTCTTGTTTTCTTGAAGAGTGCAAGCAACGAGGCGGGTGCGTCGAGAGAAAGAGAAGAGATTTCGGCGAGCAGCGCTACTGCTCTGGGTCTTTGGGGCACGGGTGTAAACCCGGCCGACTTTTGCCGCATGCTTGTAGAAGCGATGGTGGCAGCACAAGCTGCATCGACAGCTCAGGTAGCAACCCCTGCTACACCGGATACGGCGACGACCGTTCCAGGCGAAGAAGCCAGGCGAGTGGAGCCTTTGGCGGAAAGGGTGGTTGTCGGACATGGAGACCGGCATATGAAGTACTTTATGATCTTCCATCCCCCGTCGTTCAAGGGATTTGGTAGGCCAACAGATGCGGAGGATTGGTGGGCTCGAATTCAAGAGCTTTTGAGGGCGGTAGAGACGCCAGAAGAGAAGAAATCTAAGTATGCGGCGTTCATGTTAGAAGGAGACGCCAAGTTGTGGTGGGTAAGCCATAGCGGCCGCCAATTTCCTGGACGCACCCCGTCGATGGAAGAATTTGGGGATGCTTTTCTAAAGAGGTATATTCCCGTTTCTACATAGTTGGACCTTCAGAGGCAGTTTCTGCACTTAATGCAGCGAGACAAGACGGTGGACGAGTATCTGCAGGAGTTCACCCGTTTGGGTCGTTACGCGGGAACGACGATGGCAGAAGAGGGATAACCTCTTCTACCAGGGGCTAAGGGAGAATCTGAGGCAACCCCTCATTTTCATGAAGAGAGCTGGTTTTAATGTGCTAGTTGAGGCTGCCAGGACATTAGAGAGTGAACTGGAGCGAACCCAAAGTCGTAAGGGTTTCACTCCCAAGCAAGGGGAAGGGAAGCCTCCCCAATCCCAGGGAAAGTCTGAAGGGTGTAGGTGGAGGAAAAAGCCTCACACTTCCAGGTCCGGTGAGAAGAGTAGGTGGACGCCTGGAGGTTCTCACTCTATGGGACCGCCGACTTGCTACAACTGCGGTAAAGTGGGGCACATAGCTCGGGTTTGTCCTCAAGGAGGAGTGGAGCAAGAGGAAAGGCAGGAGCAGACTGTGCGCTCCGGCCCCAGTGCCGCAGAGAAAGGGAAGATGGCGGTGTCGAGCGCTTCTCGGTTCCAACCGGTGCAACCAAGGGCCTACAACCTTGGACAGCAGGAAGCGATCCACCAAACTGATGTGGTGACAGGTATGAGGAAATTTAAGTTTAACTTTGTGCTTCATACTTTTAGACCTATATGTGTGATGTCTATGTTATAGGCTTCGTATTAGTTTCCGGATACCTCGCTAGGGTATTGTTCGATACGGGAGCATCGCACTCCTTTATTGCGGAGAGATTCATCCAGAGAATAGGAGTTGAGACATTTTCGGCGGATGTGGAACTGAATGTTCGCATGCCCAATGGGTCATCCATGACCACCGGGGCCAAAGGGCGCATTTGTTGGGAGCAGGACGGAGTTGACTTCATTTTAGTAGCAGTGGTTTTACCATTGGTTGAGTTTGATGTGATCTTGGGCATGGACTGGCTTGCAGAGCAGCGCGCCAGTATTGATTGCCTATCCAAGGTAGTGACCCTAAGGAGCAAGGGGTAGGCGGAAGTCAAATTTGAGGGCCTTTGTGGAGTGGCCTATTGCCTGATTTTGGTAATGCAGTTGATGCGGGCAGTTAACCAGGGTGGTGTAGCGCTTGTAGCGTTATTGGAGGTTCGCCTCTCTAAGTTGTCTATTGAGGGAGTGCCCGTAGTCGCAGAGTTCAAGGATGTGTTTCCAGATGAACTTCCTGGAGCACCTCCTCGGCGGAAGATCGACTTCTCGATCGAGTTAGTGCCGGCGGCTAGGCCGGTGTCACGTTCTCCGTTTAGGATGGCACCAAAGGAGTTGGCTGAACTCAAAGTAGCGTTGCAGGAACTGTTGGAGCAAGGGTATATCAGACCCAGTTCTTCGCCGTGGAGTGCGCCGGTGTTGTTTGTAAAGAAGAAAGACTGTAGTATGCGGCTGTGCATAGAATACCGAGAGCTGAATAAACTGACCGTCAAGAATAAGTATCTGATTCCTCGGATAGACGACTTGTTCGACCAGTTGGTGGGGTCGGTGGTGTATTCAAAATTGGACTTGAAGTCAGGCTATTATCAGTTGCGAATTCGGGATGAAGACATACCCAAGACTGCATTTGGTACGAGGTATGGACACTTTGAGTTTACGGTGATGCCTTTCGGGCTAACGAATGCGCCATCTGTGTTCATGGATCTTATGAATCGAGTATTTTGAGAATACTTGGATTCTTTTGTGGTTGTCTTCATTGACGACATTTTGGTGTTTTCCAAATCAGAAGTGGAGCATGAGACCCACTTGAGAGTGGTCTTGCAGGTGTTGAGAGAGAATCAGTTGTATGCAAAGTTCTCAAAGTGCGAGTTCTGGTTAGCGAAGGTGGCATTTTTGGGCCACATGATTAGTGGGGATGGGGTGGCAGTGGATCCAGCAAAAGTTGAAGCCATCAGAGATTGGCTGGTTTTGAGGACCGTGGCGGAAGTTCGAAGTTTTCTTGGACTAGCCGGGTACTATAGGAGATTCGTGGAGAATGTTTTGCGGATAGCTCTACCCCTCACCTCACTCACTCGTAAAGATCATAAGTTTGTGTGGACTCAAGAGTGCAGTCAAGCATTTGAGGCACTGAAGGAGAGACTGATGATGGCTCCAATCCTAAGTCTACCACAAGGGTCCGAGGGATTTCAGATCTTCAGTGACGCATCAGGATGCGGTTTGGGTTGAGTTTTGGTGCAACATGGAAAGGTGATAGCTTTTGGGTCTAGGCACCTGAAGCTTCATGAGTGGAATTACCCCGTCCATGACTTGGAGTTGGCTGCGGTAATTTTTGCATTGAAAATATGGCGACACTATGTTTATGGTGCAAAGGTGGAGATCTTCACAGATCATAAAAGCCTTAAATATCTCTTGGATCAAAAGGACTTGAACATGCGACAGCGCATGTGGGTCGAGTTCCTTGGAGACTATGAAGTGGCGATTCAGTACACAGCAGCCAAAGCCAATGTGGTGGCGGATGCCATGAGTAGAAAGTACTCGAGGCAAGGGAATTGGATCAAAGCTCACGTTGAGCGGTTGGTACGGGAATGGGAGTCCCTTGGTTTGGAATGTGTTGCGAGAGGGGAGTCCAGCATAGCTCGGTTGAACTGGATTGAAATGCAGAACGACTTGTCCGGTCGTATTCGGGAAGCGACCCGTTTGGATGTGGAGTTTCAATCATATGTGGTGGAGGCTCAAAAGGGCGAGAGCAGCGCCTGGGAGATGATTGATGGGATTCTGAGGAAGGACAGAAGGATTTGTATACCGCAGTTTGGCAACCTCCGTGAGGAGTTGATGTTTGAGGCTCACTTCACAAAGTACTCCATTCACCCGGGGCAGTACAAAGATGTACTTGGATATGAAGAAATCCTTTTGGTGGCCGGGGCTGAAGCGGGACATAGCTTTGTATGTGAATCGTTGCCAAACTTGTGCCTTGGTGAAGTCCGAGTGTCAGAAGCTTGGCGGGTTCCTGAAGCCTCATCCAATCCCTGAGTGGAAATTTGATGACATCTCCATTGATTTTGTACATGGTTTACCTAGGTCGCAGCAGGGTAATGATGCTATTTGGGTCATCGTGGATTGCTTAACCAAGGTGGCCCACTTCATCCCAAATCGGAAGGAGGACAGCGTGGAGAAGCTGGTGGAGTTGTATGTTCGCAACATTGTGCGACTACATGGGATTCCTAAGAGCATAGTCAGAGATCAAGATGGACGGTTTACGTCCAAGGACTGGAGGTTGGTTCAGAAGAGTTTGGGGACGAAGCTAAAGTTCAGTACGACATTCCATCCTCAAACTGACGGACAAACCGAAAGAACGAACCGTACTATGGAGGACATGCTGAGAATGTGCATTCTTGACTTCGACAAGAAGTGGGAGGATCACCTTTTCATGGTGTAATTTGCGTACAATAACAGATATCAAGCAAGTATAAAAATGGCGCCATACGAAGCATTGTATGGGAGACGGTGGCGAACACCGATGTCTTGGACAGAGGCGGGAGACACCAAAATTTTGGGAAAGGAGGTGGTAGTTGATGCTTGTGAGTTGGTACGGACCATTCAAGAGCGTATGAAGGTGGCGCAAGACCGGCAAGCAAAATACTTTAATACTCGGCACAGGAAGTTGGTGTTTGCGGTAGGTGATTGGGTATATTTGAAGATCAAGTCGTTCAAAGGCGTATCACGGATTCGCCGACTCAAGAAGTTGAGTCCAAGGTTTTTGGGACCTTTTGAAGTTGTTGAACGGGTGGGAGAAGCAGCCTATCAGTTAGCGTTGTCCGCGGAGCTAAGTGGATTGCACGACGTCTTCCACGTCTCCGTCTTGAGGAAAGCCTTGGTAGAGTCTAGTGTGGTGATCGAGCCGGCATCGGTGCCGATAGAGGAAGACTTGAGGATGCGGGTCCGTCCAATTGCGATAGAGGATTCAGAGATTCGGCAGTTGCTGAATAAAGAGGTCAAACTCGTGAAAGTCCGATGGGACAACTGTGGTCGTGAGGAGCTCACTTGGGAGCGAGAGCAAACCATGCTGGAGGAGTATCCAGAGTTGTTCCGTTCATGTACCATTTAAGCTTTTGTTCCCATTTTGCTCTTAATTTCGGGACGAAATTATTTTAAGGGGGAGAGAGTTCTAATGCCCCAAATTTTGAAAGAGGGACGAGCTGCGTTGAGAGCCATTTTGGGGCTTGGTGAGGGTCACACGGCCAAGGACACGGGCGTGTCCATGGCCGTGTCGAACAAGGTTCGTCGAGAGCCTGGGAAGTCGACATTTTTTTCGCTCAATTCGTCGACTAGTAGGGGACATGCCCTCCGACACACCCGTGTTGGATCCCGTGTCGCAGGCGTTTTCTCTCGAGTGTCGACACAGAGGTGTCGACACGGTGGTGTCGACACAGTTATGTCGACACAGGGGAGGTGTCGACAAGGGTAGGGGTACATGGCCTGGGTCACGGGCGTGTCCCAGGGCTTGTCAGGGCCGTTCGACGATTTACCCAGTAATCTACGTTCGACGATTTCCTGCGTTCGACGATTTTGCCAAGGATCTGCGTTCTACGATTTCCCTACGTTCGATGATTTTTCCAGGGATCTGCGTTCGACGATTTCCCTGCGTTCGACGATTTTGCCAGGGATCTGCATTCGACGATTTTCTTCGTTCGACGATTTTGCCAAAGTCTCCGTTCGACGATTTGGCAGTGTTCGACGATCTTGGCTCGACGAACGTCGAGCGCGGGGCGGATTGTGAACTTGTGCGGTGTCCAGCCCCTTTTGTCCAGGTAAGACCTGGATCGTAGACCTGCATTTCCATTTAGTGGGAATCGACGGCTGGTGGTTAATCCGATTGGGATATACATGTGTATAGGGTTTCAACACCCTTATTTTTCTGCCGCTCGTTCTCTGTCTGAGTTCTAGAGAGAAGGGAGAGCGAAGGAGGAAGAAGAGATTTCGCTGCTTTTCATCCGGCTATTTTTCCATGGCTAAGAAGCGGAGTCAGAGGGTAACAACACTTCTCCTCTTGGTTTTAGGATGCATGTTTTAGCATCTTTTCTTTTCTAGTTTTGGGCACCAAACTCTCAAATGAGAGGGGTTTGGGTCGCCAAGGTTCAAGAGAAACCTCCGGGTCGATTGAGTCCGTCCCCGGCATGTTTTTGCATTATAGATCCGCTTCGTTAGTGGAATAGGCATGGTGGGTGAAGCCGTAGTCGCGACCGTTAGTCCGACTCGGTGATGTTGCATACGAGGTTTAAGGACTCGTAGAGATCCGTTGCGGCAAGAGGCCGTTTGTGATGTGTGATGTTTGTGGTGTTCTTCCTGTTATCTTGCGTGAGTACATGTGGCCGGTACTGGACAAGGTTAGCCCCCCATTGGTAGTAGATGGTTTCCTTGGTGGACAAGGTTAGCTCCGCATGGTTGTATATGGTTTCCTTGGTGCACGGGAACGCTGCAGTATGAATAAGGGATTAGGGTGGAAATGTCTTGGATTATGATGTGCCAAGGTGTGGCTATGTCTCCGTGGTCGTCTACCTATACCGTGACGTGCAAATCATGTGTGGAAAGTGTCCCGGCGAGACGAGTCCCCTTTTGTGAGACTGACGAGAACGTCAAGCATGGGGCAACCCCGGGCAATGAGGCCATGAGCGGCTGGGGTCCAGCAAGGGTTATTAGAATCGGTCAGTGTGTTGGACGGAATCCTGACATGAGAAGTCAGAGTTTGTCGGCAAGCCCGGGTCTACGACCGTGAGCTGGTGGGGCCTTGGTAAGAGTTCTGTTTGGCGGCTTGTATGCTGTTGTGGGATTGTGGTTCCCATTTGATTGCGGCTTTATGCCAATGGGGAAATGATGAGTACCCAAATGATGTGATGTTGTGCTAGATGCATACGCTATAGGGTGCCTTAGGTGAAGCACGACTTGTTGCATACATGCTACATAAGTAGGCCCCTTTTATCATATGCTTAACAATATAGAACATGTATGTTGACTGAGACATCCAAACCTATTTTTAGTGCATTACTTATTTATAAATATATTGCATACGAAGTGTTGACTTGAAGGTTGGAGGGTTCCCCGGGGTCCATTAGGGGCGGCTGGGAGGAGATGTGTTGGTTACAAAGTTTGAGGTCAGCCTTTGCTGACCCATGTTACTAATAATTTTTATGGAGCAAGGATCGCAAGAAGGAGCTAGCTCGTCGTCCAGAAAGGCCTAAGCCTCATGAAGTGTTACCTTTTTGCTGTAGCACTAATTTTTATGACATTGTATGTATGATGCCCATGTGACCGACTTGCATGCCGAGGTAGACTAGGTGTGCTTATGCACTTTTATGACTGATGTATTATTTGAGTTTAGACTCACTCTTGTTGTAAGGCCATAAGGCCATCTTGTTACTCTTGTTGGCATGGATAACTTCTAGTCTTGTTATTGTTTCCGATGTGTTGTGTTTTAGTGTTGAGTTTGGCTAGTTATATCATCTTTTAATACTGAAGCTGTGGCGACTGTATGTTGTGGGGCCCCGGCCGGACCCATATTATACGGTCATTACATGGTTTGTGTTACACACGGCCACCAACACGGCTGTGTCATGGGGCGTGTCACCTATTTTCAAAGAATCAACCACCAGAGGAAATCCCAGAGTTCATCACGACCAGGACACGGCCGCCAACACGGCCTTGTCTCTGGCCGTGTCAACATGAGCCGTGTCACCAGGAGACGATGACTTTCTAGCGAAGGACACGACCACCAACACGGCTGTGTCGCCAGGCGTGTCGCCACCCCATCCGCGCGTGCAGCCCGCCATTAATGCGCCCCCCGTCGAAGCCCATCAACCGCAGAGGACACGACCACTAACACGACCGTGTCGTTGGCCGTGTCAGCATAGGCGTGCCCGCCGATTTGACGTTGCAATGATCATTTCCCGCCAGAACCAGATCCCGAAGTCATCCAACACGGGACACGGCCTCCAACACTTCCGTGTCGTTGGTCGTGTCATCCCCTCTTGAATTTTTATAAATTCAGCACCTCCCCCTTGTTTCAAAGAGAGTCCTGGAGTGTGTAAGGAAGTGCTGCCCTTTTGTTTTCTGAAGTTTTTCATGCTTTTTCTCCCTCTCTCTCTCTCTTTCTCACTTTAGTTTAGTTAAATTCTAGTTTAATTTAAGCTTTTGTATTAGCATTGGTAATTGCTTTAGTTGCTAATTGTAGGGCTAGAATAGGATTTTACTTTCCATGCACTTGTAATCTTTTGTTTTCACGTCGTAAGATCCTTGTTTTCATTAATAAAGAAGTGTTATTTTCTCATCCCTTTCTACTTTGTGTTCTTTATAATTCACTACTCATCCCCCCTCCTCCACTTCACCATGAGTAACTAATCCTCCTTATACTCGATCTTGATGATCCGAGGTTCGAGTTATTAAGTTATGATGCTTTGAGTTCACCTTATCTTTTTAGGTTTTAGGCCTTGAATTACTCTTGATTTATCATTGGTTGGAGATATATTATCTATATATACTCTCTACCTTTGCTTTCATTCTTGGCTAGCCGAAAGGCCGATAGTTCGAAGTGAGCAGCACAGAGTAAAGGTAGTTGTACGCACCCTCGAGAGAGGCAGACGTCCAAATCTCCCAGATTGGAGTAAAATCCAACAGTAGGGTTCACCACGTAAAGCGAGCTTTAGGCCTTCGATTTAGACGAGAGTCGGTCGGATCATCCTAAACTCAGTTCGGCACGACCTCGAGAGAAGCATGTTCAAGCTTTAGGAACCTGCACTGTAACGCCCCCGGTCTTTCAGTATTTATTTAATATTCCTTTGGCGTTACGTTGATGCATTTCCAGCTTGTGTCGTTGTTTGAGTACCTCATTAGGTGTTCTTAGTGGTCGTAGCCTGTTTGCAGGGTTCCCCAGCTAGCCGTAGTCTGTTTTGGAGGCTCGGCTGAGCCTCTCATGGAATGCTTGTGCTTTGGCTTCGGGAGGTGTTAGCCCGAGTGTTTGATCGTCGGAGGTTGTTTTCGACTTCGCCGTTGTTTTTGTGGCCTGATTGTTTAGCTACGGTGCGAGTTTGGTCGAAACCCGAGATTGTTTATTTTCACGTCGTTTCGACGGTTGCTTATTAGCGGGTAGTCATTTTATATAAGCGTATGTATATATTTACGCATTTTGGTTTGGTGAGTGATTTAGGCATGCCAGTGCATAAATGCATGTGTGCACGTGCATGCGAAGCTTTATAAAAATTACAGGTGCGTGGCTATATGTATAGGTGTATAGTGTATAAGTGATTGTCTCTTAGATATCTGCAAGGAGAAAATAACCAAACTAACAATCCAACAAGGCAAGTATACCTATAGAAATGCAGCTAGGGGACACAAGTGTCGTATTAAAATCCGGGAACAGTTGAGTAAGCTTACTCACACGAAATCTATTATTTTATCGACGGAAAAATTAGGTTTTTTAGAAGAAAGCTAAACGTACTAAAGGAAGAGAACTACTTTCAATGAAAGAGTGCTACTTGCATGAAAAGATAAAGAGAGCTAAAAGAGCGATTAAACTTAAGCTTAGTAACGATGAGGGGAAAATGCACTCGATCAGAAATCACCTCGGCAAGAGTGGTTAGAAAAATACGATAAATAAACCTAAGCTAATTAGGGTAAAGGTCCTTGACCGTGGACGTTCCATGAATATTGACACGCTTCTCTCGAAGGCCGTGCCTAATTGAGTTTAGGAAGGTCCGACCGACTCTCGCCTAAATCGGAGGCCTAAAACTCGCTTTACGCGGTGAACCCCGCTATTGGATTTTACTCCAATCCGGGAGATTTGAACGTCTGCCTCTCTCGAGGGGTGCGAACAACTCCCTTTACTCTTGAGTGCTCATTTCAAACTTTCGGCCTCTCGGCTAGCCCAGAATGAAAGTGATGGCGGCAACCCCCAACGTGTTAAAGTTGAAGATGATGATGGCGATGGAGGCAACACCCAAGTTAAAGTTGAAGATGATGACGGCGACGGCGATGGCGGCAACCCCCAAGTTAAAGTTGAAGATGATAACGGCGACGGGGATGGCGGCAACCCCCAAGTTAAAGTTGAAGATGATGATGGCGACGGCGATGGCGATGGCGGCAACCCCCAACGTGTTAAAGTTGAAGATGATGATGACGGCGACGACGGCGTTCTCCTTCATGTTGAAGATGATGACTACATGATGTGGAGCTACATGAGATGAAGGCTTTTAAATATTATTTAGTTTATTTTTATTTGCATTTTTATTTTTATCATGTAATGTTTAAGTATTTTATGTGTTGATTTATTTTTATTTAATGGGCTGCACATAGCCTATGCATCTTGTAAAGCCTATATATAGGCATGGACTTTCATGGTTTTACTTAGAGAATGAAAAAATTAAGACTTGAATTCAAAATTTGAATTTCCCCCTCAACTTTCTTTTCCCCCTTAGGCAAAATTCGGCCCCCTCTTCCTCCCTTCCTCTTGGCCGCCGGCCGCCCTTCCTCTCCCCTCTTCTTGCTTGGCCTCCCTCCTCTTCCCTCCTCCGGCGTGAAGCAAAGGAAGCGGACAACTTTCTCTCCATCCGGCAACACTCCGGCAGAGTCGTGGAAGAACGATCCTTGAAAGTGAACCGGAATCATCTATTCTGGTTGGGTAACGAGATCTTCTACCTCTTGTGTGATTCTTATCTCTTTAGATTTTTAATTGGTGGAATACCTTTGCGTTACTTTGGAATCGTTTTTTCGTTCGTGGCTTATCTTTCCGATCGCATGTGTTGTTCTTTCTAATCGTTTAATTTTCCGAGAGGTTTGGCGAGCCTCGCTTTCGTTTTGTTGGGGGAGATCTACCATTTCCGAACCGAACCTTTTGGTAGATCTCTTTTGGTACAACCATCGCTCGGTCGGACCCAAGATTGGTCCTTTTAGCTTGAGAGAACATCGGCCTCTAGTCGTTTGTTCGATCTTTAATCGGCGTGGCTACCGTATGTTAGCGATAGTTGATAACGTTGTTCGTGGGTGTGCTGCGTTTAGTTATTGTGTGAGCGTAATAGTGGAAATAGAGAGGCGTACGTGTTACTCCCTTTGTCGTTATAGCGCCAAACACCGTAGCCTACATCAATTTGGTATCAGAGGGAGGTTCACGTCAATTTCTTAATTGACACCCTCCCCCTTTTATTTGCACGTCGGCACGTATGTTTCTAGTTCGTTTATTTGAAAATTTAACCAAAAAAAAATATATTTGTGGTCTGCCAATAGCGGTGTAAATTTCTTATTTTTCAGTCAAATTTTAAAAAAAAAAATATTTTAATCAACCTCATATTTTTTGAGCAAGAAAATACAAAAAAATTATTCATTGCCTTAGTGGTTTAGCGAGAACAATTCCATCTATTATAATTATATAGGATCATAGTCATTATTCCATTGCGCATGTGCACCAGATTCGAGTAGAAAATTTTCTGTCCCGTCACCACTAAAATGCCCCATGATGTTAACGTTTCCCGATTCAAATATTCTGGATCCATGTCGAATGTTAGGAAACATGTTCATTCACCTATAATGGATGAGAGTAAGGACTTGTTTAGGCAACTAAAGGCTAACCAAGCGGCACCACCACCCCCTAGTCAACCCCACTATCATCTGAACTGTCGCCCTGAGCGAGAAGTTAATGTTTTTAGGTCATCTAGGAATGTTGCACCCACCTACGATGGATTGGGAGGTCCTCAGATCTTCCTTAATTGGGTTGTTGGGATGGAACGTTATTTCGAGTGTCTTTGTCTATGGGACCTCCACAAGGTCCCAGTGGCAAGCAAGCAGTTAGTGGGTCGAGCCCAGACTTTTTGGTTCAACGAGGAAAGACGTATTGGGTCTTCTATAGGCTGGCCGATCATGAAGAGCCTCCTCACCGATCAGTATGCTCCTGCATGGATGTTTGATGAAGTGACTACGTTACGCCAGGGCACTAGACCCATATCTGATGATTGGAGTGACACAGTCCCTCAGTATAGACCCTTTCCCCAGGTTGGTAGAGCTACCCATAACATACATGCACCCACCTATGAAGGAAAGGAAAAGGTGAGGTCCCCTATCCCTAGTTCTGTACAAGCGACTGCTAGGACTTCCATGAGCCCGCATGGTGAGAGTAGTCCTATCTGTAGGAGCAGACAAATGATTACGACATGTGAGTTTAGTGGCGTATCTGATCTTGGCTCTATTGTGCGTCCTATTCCGAATACGCCCGTAGTTCTTTTTGAGTCTCCTCCTGAGCTGCCTGATCTAGTCGTTGACTCTCCTGATGAGTCTGCGGTAGTGTCTAAGACTGTGCCCGTCACCGAGGGCGAGGCTGATATTACTGACGATTGTATTGACGTTGAAGAGATTGGTTACCCTAGTGACCTAGATGAGGATTTCTCCCCCGAGGAATCATCTCCACTTCCCTTCGTCGATGTTTCTGAAACCATTACTGAGTCTGATTTGAGTGAAGTTTCTAGTGAGGTGATAGAGTCACCCTGTGGCGAATGTTTCTCTGATCGTGAGTTTGGTGATGACGAGCCAGTTGAGTTTTCTGTGAGGGAAAATCTTCTGTTTGATTTTTCGTTTGATTTTGATGGCTTGCACATGGAGGATTTTACTTGGACGATAAATCCGTATTTTGACATTGGGCATGACTTAGCCCCTCCTCCGGAATCTATCGATGCTCCCATTCCTGAGATCTGTACTGCTACTGATGTCGTGATTTATGAGTTGGAAGAATGTCCTAGCGAGAGAGTTATATTTTTGGAAGACGACACAGAAGTAGACACGGATGAGCGTCCCCTGATGCTAACTCCGTTGCGTGAATTTAAATGCGATCTTAACTCTCTCCCGGTTTTAGCTTTACCGACTCTCCCTCCTGATATGTTGACCCGACCAGCGGATCCTTTCGGACTTGAATTTATTTTTCCTGATTTGAGTTATGTTATTTTACCATCCATGTTGGACCCTCCTTGGGACATGTCTTGTAGTGTGATAACAGATTTCGTGTTTGGTCATGATGAATGTCTCATTAATTTGGTATCCACTCGACTTTCTGAAACTAACCAAATCTCTGAGAGTACGTTAATGATGTGGCCATCTTTTGTTCCACCGGATCGCATTCTGTTGGTACCACCAGATCTCATTGGGTTGGTGCCACCATATGTAGTTCCGCTAGTGCCACCCTATTACTTTCCATTGGCGCCCCCATATCTAGTTCCCTTGGTTTCATCTCAAGTAGTTCTGTTATCGCTATTTTACATGTCAAGTCTGCCTGCAATAGTATTTGCCTCTCACGCTTTTATTTTACATAAGCACAGTAAGGAAGCGCTAGTCACACACATGTCTTCTTATCAATATATCGCTAACTTACATAAGAGGGCATCTCCCTATAAGGTTTTCGGTTTAGTCTTGGTGCGACTCGTCCCTGAACGGATGCCTACGGGCACTATAGAAACATTGGCGAGTCGGCGAGTTAGAACTTTTCGGATTTTTAATCAGTTAGGAGAAACAACATATTTGTTGAAGTTAACCACTGAATGGGGTAATTCCCCTAGTTTAAATGTTTCCACTTTCACGCATTGTGTTTTTCCACCTTTTGAAATATCTAACTCTACGTTTGGTGCCACTATATTTTCATTTGGGTTGGGGGGTGAGCTTGTTCTTGGATCGTTCTCTCCATTGGTCTCCAACGGAGGTACGTTGACTGTTGATGAAGAAATGTGTCCTCTTTATTTGCCTAATGCTTTTCCCAGTTTCCCCAGGACAATCTTTTTGCTAGACAGGTTCACATTTGGTGTTTTGCTCAAATCTCCAAGCGGTGGTAATCAGCGTTAGGTGATACGATGGTGTGCTCGCCCGGTCTCCGGTGACCCTTGGATTCCAGACTCGGCGATGGTTCTTTTGGATGATGTTCTTCGACGCCAGCACCGCCATGCCAACTCATCGGTGATGAGTTATTTTGAGCGGGGAGGATTGATGGCGGCAACCCCCAACGTGTTAAAGTTGAAGATGATGATGGCGATGGAGGCAACACCCAAGTTAAAGTTGAAGATGATGACGGCGACGGCGATGGCGGCAACCCCCAAGTTAAAGTTGAAGATGATAACGGCGACGGGGATGGCGGCAACCCCCAAGTTAAAGTTGAAGATGATGATGGCGACGGCGATGGCGATGGCGGCAACCCCCAACGTGTTAAAGTTGAAGATGATGATGACGGCGACGACGGCGTTCTCCTTCATGTTGAAGATGATGACTACATGATGTGGAGCTACATGAGATGAAGGCTTTTAAATATTATTTAGTTTATTTTTATTTGCATTTTTATTTTTATCATGTAATGTTTAAGTATTTTATGTGTTGATTTATTTTTATTTAATGGGCTGCACATAGCCTATGCATCTTGTAAAGCCTATATATAGGCATGGACTTTCATGGTTTTACTTAGAGAATGAAAAAAATTAAGACTTGAATTCAAAATTTGAATTTCCCCCTCAACTTTCTTTTCCCCCTTAGGCAAAATTCGGCCCCCTCTTCCTCCCTTCCTCTTCGCCGCCGGCCGCCCTTCCTCTCCCCTCTTCTTGCTTGGCCTCCCTCCTCTTCCCTCCTCCGGCGTGAAGCAAAGGAAGCGGACAACTTTCTCTCCATCCGGCAACACTCCGGCGGAGTCGTGGAAGAACGATCCTTGAAAGTGAACCGGAATCATCTATTCTGGTTGGGTAACGAGATCTTCTACCTCTTGTGTGATTCTTATCTCTTTAGATTTTTAATTGGTGGAATACCTTTGCGTTACTTTGGAATCGTTTTTTCGTTCGTGGCTTATCTTTCCGATCGCATGTGTTGTTCTTTCTAATCGTTTAATTTTCCGAGAGGTTTGGCGAGCCTCGCTTTCGTTTTGTTGGGGGAGATCTACCATTTCCGAACCGAACCTTTTGGTAGATCTCTTTTGGTACAACCATCGCTCGGTCGGACCCAAGATTGGTCCTTTTAGCTTGAGAGAACATCGGCCTCTAGTCGTTTGTTCGATCTTTAATCGGCGTGGCTACCGTATGTTAGCGATAGTTGATAACGTTGTTCGTGGGTGTGCTGCGTTTAGTTATTGTGTGAGCGTAATAGTGGAAATAGAGAGGCGTACGTGTTACTCCCTTTGTCGTTATAGCGCCAAACACCGTAGCCTACATCAGAAAGCAAAGGTGGAGAGTATATATCGATGATATACCTCCAACCCGTGATAAATCAAGAGTAATTCAAAGCTAAAACCCTAAAAAGAAAAGTAAGATTCAAAGCATCAAAACCTAATCACTCGAACCTCGGATCATCAAGATCGAGTACATAGAGGATTAGTTAATCATGGTGAGGTGGAAGAGGGGGGATGAGTAGAAGAAAATAGTGAAAACAGAGCAGAAACGAAAGAGAAAACAACACTTTTTATTAATGGAAACAGGGATCTTACAACTTGAAAACTAGAGATTACAAGTGCATGGAAAGGTAAACTACACTATCATTATCATTATACTACAGAACGAAGCTAGGAACTAATACAGGGAAAGCATAAAGCTAGAGCTAAGAACTAAAAATGGAAAGACATGCTTAAAAAAATTCAAAAATACAAAGGACAGAACCTCCCCTCTCAATCCAAAAAGTGTCCCTGAACCCTTAGAGTTGGGCTCTATTTATAGAATTTTTCGGGTCGGGTCACGCCCCCCTGTCACGCCCTGGTCGGGCGTGACCCTGGGGCGTGACACATTCGGCGCGACTTTTTCGGGCTGGAATTTAATTCTGACGAAGTAGTTGAGGTACACGCCCACAAGTCACGCCCTGGTAGGGCTTGTACCTGGGGCGTGTTCTTTGCGGCGTGAATTTGTTGAGCTGAAATTGAATGCAGGAGTGACGGGCAGAATTGCTGAAGTACACGCCCATATGTCACGCCCGGGTCAGGCGTGACCCTGGGGCGTGACACTTTCGGTGCGACGGTGTAGCGGGAAAAACGAGCGCGCTGCGGCGATTCCTCGGAACCTGGGGACACGCCTCTAGAACATGCCCGTGTCGGATGTGACACGGGCGTGACCGAGGGCGTGTACACTAAGTTTCCACGGAATGCAGATTCGGACCAATTGCTTCATTCCTCTGGGTTACACGCCCTAGGTACACGCCCGGGTAGGGCGTGACCTTGGGGTGTGTCACAGCAAAATTCGACTGAAAGCCGTGAAAACCTGCAAAAAGTAGAAAAAATGCATTAGCGACAAAAATATATACGAAGGGGAATCAAAATAAGTACTTTACAAGACATGATTTGCTTTAAAACCCCGAAAATATCCTAATAAAATTGACTGCAAACCGTATTATCAAATTCCCCCAAGCTTAAGTTTTCCTTGTCCCCAAGCAAAGATATAAAGACTAGCTAATCATAAAAGTGACTAATTCAAAAAGTTTTAATCATACTTACACAAGTACTATGCGAAATTCTAGGTAGGGAAAATGTAAAACGCAAATCTAAAACAATTATTTTGGTATGATTTAACTTTTATAAACTTTATTTAATAAAAATAAATCATCCAGAATTTTGACGAAATTCTTTAAATAGATTTAAGCAAGGCAATGAAAATGAAAAGAACGTATTGAGTTATTACTAGATCCAAGCAACGCATTATAATTATATCAATTAAATAACAAAAATCTAAGTTTAAATCCAAAACTAAAACTGATTTACTTTTCTTCTTTTCTTAGTTGTTAAATAAAATTAAAAAAGGGCGTGAATCCAAAGGACTTAATAGGACCAAAATGTTTGGTTTAGGAATATGAATAGGAGTGGAATTCAAATATAAACATGGATGCTTAAAAATCACACTAAACCAAAACAACGAGTTTCAAAAAAAAAAAAAATTTATTTTAAACAAAATATGTATAAATAAATTTATTTTTTTTTTCTTTATGATTATTTATCTCTTTTATTATTATTATTATTATTTTCATTCATTTTTTCTCTTTTTTTTGTTTTAAATACATTGCTTTTGAGTACACGTTTTTCAACAATTTCTACAAAGATAACACAAAATTTCCTATCAAAAACAATTAGCGTGATTAGATAGGTAGGAATTTGGGCTTTGGTGAAAATGAAATGCTGTGTGGAGTTATCAAATGAATTTGGAAAAAAGGCTCAAAAGCGGCTAACTAGTGGTAAAATATTTTAGGTTGGCAGGAAAGCTCAAACACAAACAAAAATGGCCTAAATCATTTTCACGCTTTTTTTTAAATTTATTTAAAATATAGAGTCGATAAATTTCAAAAAGAAAGTTCGAGATAATAAAAGAAGATTGATGAAATTATCTTGAAAATAAAAATAATATGTGACTTGGATCGTTCATATCTACTATGTTATTCAAAATTTGTTCTTACAAGAATTATCTAAAGACGAAAAGGAAAATAGTGGATGATAAATCTTTAGAGAGAGTAAAGAAAATAAAGAACGGAAAACCATAATAGAAATGCACATTTTAGAGAAATATTTTACCTTAACATGCTACCGTGAATTAGAAACACAGCATGACCAACATTTTACTTATGAAATATGATTAAAAAGAATGATTAGAAAAATTATAATTAACTACTTGTTTATAAAGAAGTTTGAGAAAAACAAAACATAAACATGGGGTACTTATTGAAATACCAAAATGCAGCTATATATATATAATAAATTTTTTTGAATTTTTTTTAATTTTTTAATTTTTTTTAAATTTTTTTTTTAATTTTTTTTTTAATTTTTTGGATATTTACAAAAAGCAAAAAGGAGGAACTCATCCCCCAAGCTTAAAATCTACATTGTCCTCAATGGAGAAGGTGGTCGGAGAACGAGAGAAAAGTAAAGCACAAAAATGAAAGACAGAATTGAAAAACAGGTACTTCCCCGGTTTTATGTTGCAGGGAAAGCTGAGTGATGCCGTTCCTCCATGCGCGTGCGGTGGATCTTCAGGAAACGTCGTCTGGTGGACTTTGTCATGGAATCAGAACCGTTGGAGCAGGCGATCGCAGAAGTTTCAGCTTGCCGGAGCCATTCGGGGCAAAAATTGTAAAATAAAGAAAACAGAAAAAGATAACTTGGGTTGCCACCCAAGAGCGCCCTTTGTTTAAAGCGTCGTTTGAGCTCGACGCATCAAAATAAGATTGTCCCAAATATTGTTTAAAAAAAAAGTTCGAATAAAGTTCAAAGTTTATGAGAAAAATAAAGTTCAGATTAATCAAATGTCAGGACCGGAAAGATAGAGTTAACAGGGTTGAGACTGACATCATCACAGAAATACAGTTTAAGACGCTGACCATTCACTTTGAAGGTACCCTTATCAGGGTGGGAAATTAAAACAGTACCATAAGAAAAGACTTCTAAAACAGTAAAAGGCCCCGACCAACGTGATTTTAATTTACCCGGGAATAAACGTAAACGAGAATTATAAAGAAGCACTTGGTCGCCCGGCTTAAAGATTTTTGGGTGCCTAAGATGTCGATCGTGTAAACCCTTCATACGCTCTTTATAAAGTCTGTTATTTTCATATGCGTAAGAGCGCCACTCGTCGAGTTCATTAAGTTGAAATTTTCTAAAATCGCCGACAGAGTGGGGATCGAAGTTTAAAAATCGTAAGGCCCAAAAGGCGCGGTGTTCTAACTCTACGGGTAAATGACACGATTTTCCATAAACCAGTCGATATGGCGTACATCCGAGGGCGGTTTTGTACGCTGTTCGGTAGGCCCATAGAGCATCGTCTAATTTGGCTGACCAGTCTTTTCTAGATGTTGAAACAGTCTATTCTAAAATTCTTTTTATTTCTCTATTGACTACTTCGACTTGGCCGTTAGTTTGGGGGTGGTAGGCAGTGGAAAGCTTATGAGTAACGCCATATTTAGTTAGGATTTTTGAAAATTGCGCGTTACAGAAATGGGAACTCCTATCACTAACGATAGCGCGCGGCGTACCGAATCGAGAAAATAATTTTTTTAGGAAATGAACTACAACTCGGGCGTCATTCGTAGGAAGAGCTTGGGCTTCGGCCCAACGCGAAACATAATCAACGACAACTAAAATGTACTTATTCCCGAAGCTAGAAGGAAAAGGGCCGACAAAATCAATCCCCCAGAGGTCGAAAACTTCGCACTCTAGGAAATAATTTTGTGGCATTTCATTTTTATTCGAAATATTCCCCGACCGTTGGCAACTATCACACCTACTCACAAAGGCATGTGCGTCTTTGAACAGGGTGGGCCAGTAAAAACCCGCTCTTAACACTTTGTGAGCGGTGCGAGCAGCTTGATATTGCCCACCTGTCGGTCCTTCATGCAAATGTTTAATAATATCTAATCCTTCATCAAAAGAAACACACCTCCTGATCACTTGGTCGGCACAAATTCTGAAAAGATGCGGGTCCTCCCAATAATAGTTTTTCAGCTCAGAAAAGAATTTCTTCTTTTGCTGAGATGAAAACTCTTTTGGGAGCACACGGGCCACTAGATAGTTGGCGATGCGGGCAAACCAAGAAGAAGTAGATGTGTTAATTATGAACATCTTCTCATCAGGGAAATAGTAATGAAAAGAATTTTCGTCTAATTGTTCTATAAACGGGTTGTCTAGGCGCGAAAGGTGGTCAGCGGCCAAGTTCTCGGCACCTCGCTTATCACAGATCTCTCAGTCAAACTCCTGGAGGAGTAAGACCCAGCGAATCAAGCGAGGCTTGGCATCCGTTTTAGAGAGAAGATATTTGAGGGCTGAGTGTTCCGTAAAAACAATAATTTTCGAAAGAGTAATATAAGGGAGAAATTTGTCAAAAGCGAATACTACAGTTAAGAGCTCCTTCTCAGTTGTGGTGTAATTTTCATGTGCAGATGTGAGTGTTTTACTAGCGTAATAAATGGGGTGGAAGTTTTTGGAAATACGTTGACCTAGTACGGCTCCCACCGCATAACTACTCGCATCACACATTATTTCAAATGGAAGATCCCACACCGGAGCTATCATAATTGGGGCATTAACTAATTTTTCTTTTATTAAATTGAAGGCAGCTAGACAGAGGTCATCAAAGATGAATGGGGCGTCTTTTTCTAAGAGATGGGTAAGGGGCTTGGTGATTTTGGAAAAGTCCTTTATGAAGCGGCGGTAGAAACCCGCATGACCCAGGAAACTTCTTATAGCTTTTATGTTCGTAGGTGGCGGCAGCTTCTCGATAACTTCTATTTTCGCAACGTCTACTTCAATACCCCTTTCAGAAATTTTATGTCCCAAAACTAACCCTTCCCTTACCATAAAATGACATTTTTCCCAATTTAAGGCAAGGTTAGTTTCTTCGCATCGCTCTAAGACTTTTTCAAGATTCTCTAAGCAACTATCGAAGGAATTCCCGAACACGGAGAAATCATCCATAAAAACTTCCATAATGCTTTCTACGTACTTGTCAAAGATGGTGAGCATACATCGTTGGAATGTAGCTGGCGCATTGCACAATCCAAACGGCATTCTTCGGTAGGCGAAGGTGCCGAAGGGACAAGTAAACGTAGTTTTCTCCTGGTCCTCGGGGGAGATGGGGATTTGAAGATACCCCGAGAGGCCATCGAGAAAACAATAAAAGCTATGTCCGGAAAGTCGTTCTAAAATCTGATCAATGAACGGTAAGGGGATGTGTTCCTTGCGGGTGGCGTCATTCAACTTACGGTTATCTATACACATTCGCCATCCGGTCACCGTCCGAGTCGGGATTAATTCATTATTTTCATTACTTACGACCGTTATCCCTCCCTTCTTTGGTACTACATGTACTGGGCTAACCTACTTACTGTTGGATATAGGATAGATAATTCCTGCGTCTAACAATTTCATAACCTCGCCCTTAACTACGTCTTTCATGTTTGGGTTTATACGGCGCTGAGGTTGTATAGAGTTACGTGAATTATCTTCCATTAAGATTTTATGAGTGCAGAAAGATGGGCTTATGCCCTTGATATCAGATATCTGCCAAGCAATAGCTTGGCGATGCTTTTGTAAAATTGAAAGAAGTTTATCCTTTTGTGCATCCGTGAGGTAGGCCGAAATTATGACAGGAAGCTTGGAGTCCTTTTCTAAGAAAGCGTATCGAAGGTGCTCTGGTAGTTCTTTCAGTTCCAAGGTAGGGGGGGTCATCATACGAGGTTTTGGAAATTTGTTCTTTTTCAAAAACTATGTCCTCGTACACTTTTTTATATGTAAAATTAAAAGGGGTGTTGCTAGCGGCCATGGCGGCTTCGTGCAGCGACTCAGTTGGAAAAGTAGAAGAGGAACAAAAATCAAAAAATTCTTTTTCAAAATCAGAAAGGCGAGTGGAGGATTCTTCACTTAGGCGTAGAGATTCAGTTGGAGGAGTAGGAGAGGAACAAATATTGGAAAATTCTTCTTCAAAATCAGAGGTGTGAGAGAAGGATTCTTCACTTACGGTATCCATGAAAAAACAGGAGTCATCATTAGCTAGTGTGTTCTTCATCGAGGGGGTGATAGAGAAAGTTACCTCATCGTCGCCCACTCGAAGGAAGAGCTTACCATTGCTTACATCAATGATAGCTCGGGAGGTGGCAAGGAAGGGTCGGCCAAGGATCAGGGGAACCTCGACGTCTTCTTCGATGTCCAAAATGACAAAGTCCACCGGGAAGATGAACTTATCAACTTTGACTAGGACGTCCTCCACTATTCCTAATGGGTATTTGACTGATCTGTCGGCGAGCTGGATACTCATGCGTGTGGGGTTGAGACTACCAATTCCTAACGTTTTAAACAACGAGAGGGGCATAAGATTAATACTCGCACCTAAGTCGGCTAAAGCGTGTTTGACAAAGAGATCACCAAAGACACACGGGATAGAGAAACTTCCCGGGTCATTGATTTTCTTCGGTAATCCGTTTGTCAAAACCGCCGAGCACTCGACATTTAACGTGACATGAGAAAGGTTCTCTAACTTCTTTTTGTTGGTTAGGAGGTCCTTAAGGTATTTTGCGTACTTAGGCATCTGGGATATGGCTTCGTGGAAAGGCAGATTTATGTGGATTTGTTTAAACATTTCTAAAAAATGGGTGTATTGATCATCCTGTCGTTGTTTATTAAGTTCGGAAGGGTATGGCGGGGATGGATTATTTTTAAAGGTGGGTGGTGGAGTGAGTTGTTTTTCTAAAATAGGAGTGATAATTTCTTCGGCAGAGGGTGAAATTTTTAAAACGGGAACGGAGCTTTGATTTTTTAAAGCGGAAGCGGAGATTGCCTCGGGCTCTTCACTTATCATATCGACAACTTTCTTCCCACTCCGAAGAGTTATAGCTTTCGCTTGCTCTCTCTGGTTGGGCTCGGTATTGGAAGGAAGAGACCCTACGGGTCGCTCAGAAATCATTTTAGCGAGCTGTCCTACCTGATTTTCTAAATTTTTAACACTTCCGGTTAAGGTTCTAATCATAGCGTCATTAGCATTCATGTATTTTGAAAACATTTCCTCCAAATTTGGAGGTTTTGGAAAACTTTGAGGAGGTGGTGGTGGAGAAAAATCACTTTGCGGTTGCGGGCGCACAGCATTCGATGGATTGCTCCACGAAAAATTCGGATGATTTCTTAACGCAGGATTATAACTATTCGGAAAATTAAAACTAGGAGGATGATAATTCGCAGCAGAAAAATTATTAAAAGCAGTTCTAGGCATATTATTTACATAATCCAAATGTTCAGCGGGAGGAGTTGCAGATTCCCATACCTGAGGGCGGAGGCAGCAGTCATCTCCGTAATTTTTTTGCTTAATATTTCAACTTGCAGTGCGAGTTGGGAGACGTTGTCCACTTCAAAGAGACCTGCAGGTTTGTTTGGGCGGGACCTAGGCACATTCCACTGGTAAGTGTTCATGGCCATATCTTCAAACAGCTCAAGAGCTGCTTCCGGGGTCTTATGGTTTAAAGTACCGCCAGAAGCTGCGTCTATCATTTGCTTTGTGCTTTGATTTATCCCATTATAGAACGTCTGCACCTGCAACCATACAGGCAGAGCGTGATGTGGGCATCGTCTTAATAATTCTTTAAATCTTTCCCAGGTTTCATAAAGGGTCTCCGAGTCTATTTGTCCAAAGGCAGAAATGTCATTCCTAAGTTTTGCAGTTTTAGCAGGCGGAAAATACTTGGCCAAAAATGTTTCAGTTAATTGCATCCAAGTAGTTATGCTATTTTTAGGAAGGGTGTTCAGCCACTGCTTAGCCTTAATTCTAAGAGAGAAAGGAAATAATCTTAGCCTAATAGTATCATTTATGACACCATTTATCTTGAAGGTGTCACAAATCTCAAGAAAGCTGGATATGTGTGCGTTCGGATCTTCATCTTGAAGCCCGTCAAATTGCACATACTGCTGCACCATTTGAATTATGCTAGGCTTCAGTTCGAAATTATTATTATTTATTGCAGGGCGAACTATACTAGATTCTGTACCCTCGAGATTCGGTCGTGCATAATAGGACATAGGCCTTTGCACGGCTTCCTCCATGTTGGGTTCTGCCATTCTTAAGGTAGAAAATGACTCGGAATCCTCAACCGGCACTCGGGTAGTAGGGCCTTGAAATCGCGATCTTCTCCGAAGAGTACGCTCAATTTCGTGGTCGAGGTCCAAAGTAACCGACGGACTTCCGCGTGTCATACACTAGAAGAAGAGAGGAGAAGAAAGACTAGAAAATAAAAGAGCTAATGAAGTTCGAAATTTTTTTTTGAAATAGATTTTTATGTTTTAACTCCCGAACTTCCCAAGGGCTACCCGGTGAAGGGTTCGCAAGGTACTAGACAAGATAGTGGCATTTAGAGCCACTTTGCCCTTTTCGAGAGAGTTAGGTGGTGTAGAAAAATTTGTGATGTGGGTTTCAATTAAGTAGGCGGTAATTAAAATCCAGTCATTTAACTTCGAGCGAGTAGGCGGAAAATAAAAGCTACACTCACGCACTCGACAGAAAATTAAAACACACCCACTCTACAGAAAGTAAACACACTCTACTGAAATAAAGTCTGCCAATTAACTCAAGTGAGTAGGCGGAAAAATAAAAATACGCACACTTGCTTGAATAAAATCCAGCCAATTAACTCAAGTGAGTAGGCGGAAAAAATAAAAATACGCACACTTTCTTGAAAAAAATCCAGCCATTTAACTCAAGTGAGTAGGCGGAAAAATTTTAAGAAGGAGGGTGAGAAAGAGAAGTGATAAAATTAATATATTCGTGTTTTCAATTTATCAACGAGCGTTGCTTCCCCGACAATGGCGCCAAAAACTTGATTGTCTCTTAGATATCTGCAAGGAGAAAATAACCAAACTAACAATCCAACAAGGCAAGTATACCTATCGAAATGCAGCTAGGGGACACAAGTGTCGTATTAAAATCCGGGAACAGTTGAGTAAGCTTACTTACACGAAATCTATTATTTTATCGACGGAAAAATTAGGTTTTTTAGAAGAAAGCTAAACCTACTAAAGGAAGAGAACTATTTGCAATGAAAGAGAGCTACTTGCATGAAAAGATAAAGAGAGCTAAAAGAGCGATTAAACTTAAGCTTAGTAACGATGAGGGGAAAATGCACTCGATCAAAAATCACCTCGGCAAGAGTGGTTAGAAAAATACGATAAATAAACCTAAGCTAATTAGGGTAAAGGTCCTTGACCGTGGAGGTTCCATGAATATTGACACGCTTCTCTCGAAGGCCGTGCCTAACTGAGTTTAGGAAGGTCCGACCGACTCTCGCCTAAATCGGAGGCCTAAAACTCGCTTTACGCGGTGAACCCCGCTATTGGATTTTACTCCAATCCGGGAGATTTGAACGTCTGCCTCTCTCGAGGGGTGCGAACAACTCCCTTTACTCTTGAGTGCTCATTTCAAACTTTCGGCCTCTCGGCTAGCCCAGAATGAAAGCAAAGGTGGAGAGTATATATCGATGATATACCTCCAACCCGTGATAAATCAAGAGTAATTCAAAGCTAAAACCCTAAAAAGAAAAGGTAAGATTCAAAGCATCATAACCTAATCACTCGAACCTCGGATCATCAAGATCGAGTACATAGAGGATTTGTTAATCATGGTGAGGTGGAAGAGGGGGGATGAGTAGAAGAAAATAGTGAAAACAGAGCAGAAATGAAAGAGAAAACAACACTTTTTTATTAATGGAAACAGAGATCTTACAACTTGAAAACTAGAGATTACAAGTGCATGGAAAGGTAAACTACACTATCATTATCATTATACTACAGAACGAAGCTAGGAACTAATACAGGGAAAGCATAAAGCTAGAGCTAAGAACTAAAAATGGAAAGACATGCTTAAAAAAATTCAAAACTACAAAGGACAGAACCTCCCCTCTCAATCCAAAAAGTGTCCCTGAACCCTTAGAGTTGGGCTCTATTTATAGAATTTTTCGGGTCGGGTCACGCCCCCCTGTCAAGCCCTGGTCGGGCGTGACCCTGGGGCGTGACATAATTGGCGCGACTATTTCGGGCTGGAATTTAATTCTGACGAAGTAGTTGAGGTACACGCCCACAAGTAACGCCCTGGTAGGGCGTGTACCTGGGGCGTGTTCTTTGCGGCGTGACTTTGTTGAGCTGAAATTGAATGCTGGAGGTGACGGGCGGAATTGCTGAAGTACACGCCCATATGTCACGCCCGTGTCAGGCGTGACCCTGGGGCGTGACACTTTCGGTGCGACGGTGGAGCGGGAAAAACGAGCGCGCTGCGGCGATTCCTCAGAACCTGGGGACATGCCTCTAGAACACGCCCGTGTCGGATGTGACACGGGCGTGACCGAGGGTGTGTACACTAAGTTTCCACGGAATGCAGTTTCGGACCAATTGCTTCATTCCTCTGGGTTACACGCCCTAGGTACACGCCCGGGTAGGGCGTGACCTTGGGGCGTGTCACAGCAAAATTCGGCTGAAAGCCGTGAAAACCTGCAAAAAGCAGAAAAAATGCATTAGCGACAAAAATATATACATAGGGGAATCAAAATAAGTACTTTACAAGACATGATTTGCTTTAAAACCCCGAAAATATCCTAATAAAATTGACTGCAAACCGTATTATCAATAAGTATAATTATAAGTGTATAGATATATTTATATGTGTTTAAGTATATACTTAATTAATACTTCATTAGTTAATAGGATTGAAATTTATGTGATTATTTATTAGGTTGTCATATAAAAGGTGTTGCCTTAGGTTTAGGTTTTCTTCTTTCCCAACCCGGCGGACCCCCCGCGGATCGAGCGAAACAGACGGAACCAGGAGGCCCTCCGACCGCCGTCTCCCTTCCTAGCTTAGGTCGGGGCGCCAGTTTGAGGCCGGATTCGAGCTCCTCTAGGCTAGACCTTCGCTCAAAGGTATTTTTTTGGGATTCCACAATTCGTTTTCTGAACCAAGAGCTGTGATTCCGCCTTCTCCCAAGCTAAAAACGCCCAGATTTTTTTGTCCAGGTTTTTCATAGGTGGTTGCTTGTGGCCGGTCCTGTTGGGAAGAGATTTGTAGGCCGAAATCCTTCTAAAAACGTAGGCAAGTGCGCCCTTCGCCCTTGCCAATGTAATTATATGTAGTGCCCTTGATTTTGCTTGATTTCAGATCTACTCTCCTAAGTCTTGCTCCCCCGAATTTTTTGGTGCAAATCCTCATTTGTTTTATGTTTCGGTTTCAAGGTTACGAGTGTTAGATCGAATTTTATACCAAATGATTTATTAGTTTAAATGTTTCATGTTGGGACTGTGAGTCATGCCCTGATTCGTTAAGGATTGTATCTTTGTTTTTGATCAAAATCTCTTGCTTGCTAAATTAATGGCCGAATTGAATCATTAGATTGTGGTTCTTCTTTTTTTGTGTTGTTATAACTTGTTCAATAATTGCCGTTAGAACATGTCCAATGGTTAGAAATAATGGTTGTTAGAACTTGTTCATTTGTTCAATAATTCCGGTCGTGCTCACTTGTTAGAATCTTGTTCATTTCAATTTAATTTATAACTTGTGGTTTTTCCTCGGGTGTAAACCAAGACCAACCCAATTCCTTATGAAGCTAATTGTTTATGTTTAATTAATCGTTTAGGTTTGGTGTCCAATTATCGTACATGGTTAGGTATCAAACTAATTAAGTATGTTTTCGGCATCAAATTGATTATGTATGTTTTGATATTAAATTAATGGTATGTGTTTGTTTCTCGAATTACTTGTTTATTGTTTAATATCAAGTTATTGGCCAGGGTTTAGTATCAAGCTACCTGCAGATATTTTATATCAAATCACTTTCTATTTTATTTTGTGTCAAACCACTTGATTAGACAAATTGCATGTTTAGTCCATTGGCTTATAAGGCTCTTAGGTGGGTTGCTCTAGATCGTTTGGGGTTCAGTGTGACTCCTTGGTGGTTCATGGAACCACTAGCTAGGGTTTTCCTGAGTCACTTAGTACTGGAGTAGGATGTGGTTTTTGGGGTGGGTCGGACCGATACCGCCACCCATGTTTTATTTCATGTCTTGCTAAGACATTATGGGCTGTTTGGTTGAGTTGGACCGAAACCACCACCACAGCACCTTGAAGATATTTAGGCCTGATTGACTTGGTTGGACATGTTGCCACCAGCCTAGGCCCTTGTTGATGATTTTGTCCATCTTCAGTATTAGGTGACTCTTTCTGCTCTAGCTCTATGTTAGGATTTATTTATTTTGCAAATCCTTCTTGCAGAGGTTCTTGAAGCTTGGCTTCATCCGTGAACTTGGTGCACCCCTTTTTGATCAACTTTTGATGAGTATTTTCCTTTACTTGTTTACTTTACCTCATTTAGCTTATGCTGCTAGCATTCGCAATTTTGGTCCTGGTAAGCCTTATGCTAATGCTCTCTTTTTAAACCTAATTATCTTCTTTCCTATTGATCATTGATTTGCTGAGGTATTCTTTTTTTTGAATGCCTCAGGTTCAGGTTTATAGCCGACTCTGCGGCTAGGTTTCTTCTGGAGCTTGCTAGTGCTATAGCTGCTGCTGTGTTTTTCTCTTCCTCACTCTTAGGAGGTAGTTTCTATAGACTTGTAGTACAGATATGCCTACTCACCAGTGGGTTTGTGTCAGTTGTTGACGCCCACTGGTGGTTTCTCTTTTAGATTCCTTGTACTTTGCTTATACTACTAGATTTCCTATTTTGGAGTTTATTCAACTTGCTCTTGGGAAGATTTATGCTAGGTTGTTAGTTACTTTTAAACCTAGAAGCACTATTATATTTATATCTCATGATCAGCATGTTTTATAAAACTCATACACTACTTTCCTAATAACGTAAAAGATAATTTTCTTATATATGATAAAAAATAAATCTAGGGTCTTGCATAGTATAAGTTGCCCCCATGAGACACTTATGCACTCTCTTAGGATGTCAAAGTAATGTAACTGAAGTATTTTCCGCTGCGTATAAGTATAGTATTTAATTATGGACATGCTGATCCACTGAGCCGAGGGATACATCCTCTAAAATATAATTGTTTTCAAATCATTAAAGCTTATGTTTTTTTATATATAGCCTTAGTAGTTGGTGGATGCCTGAGCATCGACAGTTATCCCCTGCCCGACGTGGCAGCACAACACGTGTTTTCTCCTACTCTGATACTTCTTAATTTCAGAGAAAATTCGGGTTGTGACAGTTGGTATCAGAGGGAGGTTGCTAGACAATTTGTCGAGCAACCTTTCTTTGTAGGTATTAGATGTTTAGCATCATATCTTACACCCACCGATATGTCATCAACACGTCTTGGCTGAAGCACGGACACTACACTCATAGCATAACTTGAAGTATACGGGGCATATTATATAGTACGGGATGCATAATATGTGTTTGTATATGGATCCACCATAGGAGGCAACATGTGAGGGTTATGTAGTATAGGATGCATAAACTCACCACATGAATGGGCTAGCACGTTTTCTTTTTCGTTGCATGGAAATGTTATGTAGTATGGGATGCATAACATTTTAATGTGTACACCGCTCATAACATGCATTAGGGCCTTTTTAGAATGCATAGCACAATCATGCATAGCATAATATTGCATAAGCACAACGTACCAAGATAAAGACTTGCAGGATGACATATGTACACACATGGTTTTGAGTCAAAAAGAATATAAATACATGCATTCATAGTCTAGGCACCTGATTTAGTATGATGGTGGTGAACCATCTTAAGTTAGGCATAACATTATAATTGAAAACCCCAGAGCAAGTTGGCAGTTGAAGAAAGTACTTATGTAGGTTTGTTTGTACTTGTTCGTTTGGTCCTGGTAGTTGAACTAGGTTCTGATTATTGTTTTGTTTATTCTTTTTAGCATGGAGCCTAAGCGTATAGTGACGAGGTCGACTCCCCAATCTAAGGGCGAGTCTTCTGGAGTGCAAAGCGATGCAGTTGTGGCAAGTCTGAGGCAGAGCAATGAGGCCTTATCAAGGATGATGATGGATGTTCAGTCTCAGATCCTAGCCATGTTATCTGTAGTGGCAGGACTAGCCCCGAGAGCACAGGATCCTACTGCGGGTACAGCTGTTACAGCACCTCCTGCACCTCTAGCACATCCTGCCCCTTTAGTGCCTCTAGTTGTGGTGCCCCCAGAGATGACCTTCATCTCTCAATTCCAGCGACTTCGACCCCTACCTATGATGCGAAGGAGGATTTCATGATCCTGGATGATTGGCTGATTTCCATAGAGGAGATGTTTCACTATTCTGGAGTTTCTGATGATCAGAAGGTGTTTCTTGCCGCCTACCAGCTGAAGGGGTTGGCAAAGAGTTGGTGGATGAGAGAGAAGGAGGGCATGGTATGAGGATGTTCTTGGGATTCCTTCAAGGAGATATTGATGAGGAAGTTTCTACCTACAGTTGAGCGGGACAGATTGATGAACGATTTCTTGCATCTGAAGTAGAGGCAACTCGCGGTTAGCGAGTATGAGATTGAGTTCAGCAAACTCAGTCGGTTTGCCCCCAGTTTGGTGAGTTCCGAGGAAGATAGAGTGAAGCGATTCCTTGGGGGCCTGAGAAGTGATGTTCAGCAGTTAGCGATTGCTCATTGAGCGGTGAGTTATGCTGGTGAGGTAGAAGCTGCTTTGAAAGTGGAGACCATCGAAAATGCTAAGCAAAGAGGGCAGCAGGCGAGGAATGAAAAGAGCAAGGCGGTTGAAGGGAAGAGCCCCCTGGTATCCGGTGCTCCTTCCAGAAAGAGGAGCAAAAAGGTCTGTAGCTTCTGTGGCCGGCAGAGCCATCCCATGGAGAAATGTTTCAAGAGGTCGGAAACGCAGAAGGAGCAGGTTCACGCTATTCAGGGTGCTCCCAGGCAGAACGTGGGGTGTACCTTGTGTAAGAAATAGGGGCATGATGTTGCCCGCTGCTGGTTGAAAGATAAGGTTTGCTATCAATGTGGACAGAAGGATCATACCAAGGAAAGGTGCCCGCAGCTCCAGTATATGCTCCGACCAGTTCCTCTTCAGGCTTTTCCACCGCCTCAGTCTATGGATAAAGGCAAAGGGAAGCTGAATGTGATATCATCAGCGGAGGCTCAAACTTCGACGCAAGTCATTTCAGGTTAGACTTTCTCTCTAGTCTTTATGTTTTAGCTGCATTTTTAGTTTTTCTATTATTTCCTAAATGCGTGCGAAAAAGTTTTTTATATAGGGAGTTTTAAGGTAAAGAACCGCTGGGCGTGCGTTCTCTTCGACTCAGGTGCTACCCACTCATTTGTGGCTAGGGCCTTTATAGAGCGGTTCCAATTGGATCTAGATCGTGTCGGTGATACCTTTTGCTTCAAGTTCCCCTCGAGTGATTCCGTGATATCGGATCAGGCCATTCAGGATTGTCCTATTATGTTGGGGGATTTTCTAGCTAAGGAAAATCTGAAGGTGATTGACTTGGAGGATTTCGATGTTATCCTAGGCATGGATTGGTTGCCCCGATATGATGCGTTGATCCAGTGCAGGGGTAAGCGCTTGGATTTCAAGAAGGACAACGGTCAGCCTGGGAGTATTTATGGTGATCCGCGCCAGGTCTCTTCGGTGATTTCTGCGGTATGTGTTCAGAGGCTATTTAGTTCTGATTGTTTTGCTTGCTTTGTCTCAGTGCTAGGGACTGTTAGCAGTTTTCCGCGGTTGGATGAGATTGTTGTTACGTGTGAGTTTTCGGATGCATTTCCTAGCGACCTTCCCGGTATTCCTCCTGTTAGAGATGTCGAGTTTGTGATTGATTTGGAGCCGGGTACGCGTCCTATTGCTAAGGCGACGTACCGGATGGCCCCGTGAGAGCTGGAGGAGTTGCGTACGCAACTGGATAAGTTGTTGGAGAAGGGTTTCATAAGGCTGAGTTTGTCGCCTTGGGGTGCCCCTGTCCTCTTTGCAAAGAAGAAAGATGGGTCGATGCGCCTTTGCATCGACTACATAGAGCTGAACAAGGTCACTATTAAGAACAGGTATCCTTTGCCTAGGATCGATGACTTGTTCGATCAGTTGCGTGGTAGCTCAGTATTTTCTAAGATTGACCTTCGATCAGGCTATCATCAGCTCAGGATCCGGGAGACAAACATTCCATGGACTGCTTTCAGATCGAGGCATGAGCATTTCAAATTCCTGGTTATGTCATTTGGTTTGACCAACGCTCCATCAGCATTCATGGACATGATGAACCGGGTGTTCAAGGATTTTCTGGATAAGTTTGTGGTCGTATTTATAGACGACATTCTGATTTATTCTCGGGATGATGCGGAGCATGATCAACACTTACGATTTGTTTTATCTGCTTTGAGAGACCATCAGTTATTCACCAAGCTGAGTAAATGTGAATTTTGGTTGCCCCAGGTTTCCTTCCTGGGTAATGTGGTGAACAAAGACGGCATTTCGGTTGACCCGGAAAAGATTTCTGCACTGATGGATTGGCATAGGCCGTGCACACCCAAGGAGATTAGGAGCTTCTTGGGGTTGGCCGGCTACTATAGAAGATTCGTGGAGGGCTTTTCTACACTTGCAGCGCCCTTGACTAAGCTGACGCAGAAGAATGCGGCCTTCATTTGGAGCGAGCAATGTGAGGAGGCCTTTCTAGAGCTAAAGAGGAGATTGTGCACTGCTTCTGTTTTGACGTTGCCTACGGAGGGTGTGGACTATGATGTGTATGTGGATGCCTCGCATGTTGGGCTCGGAGGTGTGTTGATGCAAGAAGGGAAGGTGATTGCGTATGGGTCGGGGAAATAAAAGACTCATGAGAAGAACTACCCTACGCATGATCTAGAGTTCGTAGCAGTGATCTTTGCCCTGAAGCTGTGGAGACATTTACTTTATGGTGCGCAGTGCAAGATCTTCACCGATCATAAAATCCTAAAGTATGTCTTCACCCAGAAGGAGCTGAATTTGCGCCAGCGGCGTTGGTTAGAGTATGTTGCAGATTATGAAGTGGAGATCCAGTATCATCCAGACAAGGCTAATGTGGTGGCTGACGCCCTGAGCAGTAAGACGGGAAAGATCTTTAATCTCTCTGTTGAGCGCTTGGTGGAAGAGTTCCTCTTGATGGACATCTCGGTGGTGTGTTGTGACTTGCAGAGAAGTTTGGCCGTGGCAGAGCCTTCTTGGATTTCACTTACAAGGCTACACCAGAAGGAAGATCCAGACCTTTTGCACCTGTACCTCCGGACTGAAAGGGGAGAATTGCCAGACTTTTCTATTGATGATGCGGGTACTTTGAAGTACCGTGGAAAGTTTTGCGTCCCCGCTGTTTTGGACATTCTAGTCATGTTGTGTAGGGAAGAGCATGGCTCGAGTGTTGCCTACCACCCGGGCTCAACTAAGATGTATCACGACTTGAAGCAGATTGCCTGGTTGTATGGCATGAAGGGGGATATAGCATGGTTTGTTTCTGTGTGTTATACATGCAAGCGAGTTAAGGCCGATCATGGAAGGCCTGGTGGCAAGTTGACTCCATTGGAGATCCCGACTTTGAAATGGGAGAGCATTTCTATGGACTTCATTACGGGCCTACCGAAGTCTCCTAGAGATTTTGACTCTGTTTGGGTGATAGTGGACAGACTGACGAAATGTGCTCACTTTGTGCCGTATAAGATTGATTATCCGATGCAAAAGATAACGAAGCTGTATTTAAGCGAAGTCATCCAATTGCATGGAGTTCCCGTTAGTATCATTTCAGACCGAGACTCCAGATTTACTTCCCGTTTCTGGAAGTGTTTGCAGGAGGGTTTGGGTACAGACTTGAGATATTCTACCTCATACCACCCGCAGACTAATGGGCAGACAGAGCGAGTCAAGTAAATTGTGGAAGATATGATCCGCAGTTATATTCTGGACCACGGAGGAGCTTGGGATGAGCGCTTGAGGCTGATGGAATTTACATATAATAACAGTTACCAGGAGAGCCTGCAAATGGCTCCTTTTGAAGCCTTGTTTGGGAGGCGTTACAGAACACCGTTGTTTTGGACTAAGGCTGGTGAGAGGCCTTTGTTGGGTCCTGATGCGCTCGAGGAAATGGAGGTTGCTGTGAAGCTTTTTCAGGAGAAGATTCGTTTATCTCAGGAGAGATATGAGAAGAACGCCAACCGACGTAGATCCGATTGGAATTTTCAGTGGAGGATATGTTATTCTTGAAGGTGTCCCTGATGGTTGGAGTAAAGAGGTTCGACAAGAATCATAAGTTGGACCCAAGGTATATAGGCCCATTCAAGATAGTGGAGCGTATTGGCGTGGCAGCTTATAGGTTGGATTTGCCAGAAACCTTTTCAGGCGTGCATACTGTTTTCCATGTGATCCAGCTACGGAAGTTCGTGCAGAATAGTCGGCAAGTGTTGGATGATGTGCCTTAGTTGGAGCCAAATCTGACTTTTGTGGAAAGGCCGGTCCGCATTCTGGATTCCCAGGATAGAGTGTTGCGGCGGAAGACCATTCCCATTGTCAAAGTCTTATGGAGGAACCAGGAGGTGGAAAGCGCGACTTGGGAGTTGGAGTCGGTAATGAGGGAGGCTCACCGTCATCTCTTTCCTTGATTTTGTGCCTTGTATGTTTTGCCTTCTCCTTTATAACTCTTGTTAGGCTATTTCTATTTATTCCTTGTTAGAAGCTTGTGCGTAAAGTTTCAGGGTGAAACTTTCTTTTAGGGGGAGTGTCTGTGATGCCCCCGGTTTTTCAATATTTATTTAATATTCTTTTGGCGTTACGTTGACGCGTTTCTGGCTTGTGCCGTTGTTTGAGTACCTCGTTATGTGTTCTTAGTGGTCGTAGCCTGTTTGCAGGGTTCCCCAGCTAGCCGGAGTCTGTTTTGGAGACTCGGCAGAGCCTCTCAGGGAATGCTTGTGCTTTGGCTTCGGGAGGTGTTAGCCCGAGTATTTGATCGTCGGAGGTTGTTTTCGACTTTACCGTTGTTTTCGTGGCCTGAGTGTTTAGCTACGGTGCGAGTTTGGTCGAAACCCAAGATCGTTTATTTTCGCGTCGTTTCGATGGTTGCTTGTTAGCGGGTAGTCATTTTATATAAGCTTATGTATATATTTACGCATTTTGGTTTGGTGAGTGATTTAGGCGTGCTAGTTCATAAATGCATGCGTGCACGTGCGTGCGAAGCTTTTTAAAAATTACAGGTGCGTGGCTATATGTATAGATGTATAGTGTATAAGTATATTTATACGTGTATAGATATATTTATATGTGTTTAAGTATTTACTTAATTAATACTTCATTAGTTAATAGGATTGAAATTTATGTGATTATTTATTAGGTTGTCATATAAAAGGTGTTGCCTTAGGTTTAGGCTTTCTTCTTTCCCAAACCTGGCGGCCCCCCTTGCGCATCGAGCGAAACAGGTGGAACCAGGAGGCCCTTCGACCGCCGTCTCCCTGCCCATCTTAGGTCTTGGCGCCAGTTTGAGGCCGGATCCGAGCTCCTCTAGGCTAGACCTTCGCTCCAAGGTATTTTTTTGGGATTCCACCATTCTTTTTCTGAACCGATAGTTGTGAGTCCGCCTTCTCCCATGCTAAAAACGCCCAGATTTTTTTGTCCAGGTTTTTCATAGGTGGTTGCTTGTGGCCAGTCCTGTTGGGAAGAGCTTTGTCGGCCGAAATACTTCTAAAAACCTAGGCAAGTCCGCCCTTCGCCCTTGCCAATGTAATTATGTGTAGTGCCCTTGATTTTGCTTGATTTCAAATCTACTTTCCTAAGTATTGCTCACCCGAATTTTTTGGTGCAAATCCTCATTTGTTTTATGTTGTGGTTTCACGGTTAGGAGTGTTAGATCGAAATTTATACCGAATGATTTATTAGTTTAAATGTTTTATGTTGGGACTGTGAGTCATGCCCAGATCCGTTAAGGATTGTATCTTTGTTTTTGTTCTAAATCTCTTGCTTGCTAAATTAATGCCCGAATTGAATCATTAGATTGTTGTTCTTCTTTTTTTGTGTTGTTAGAACTTGTTCAATAATTGTCGTTAGAACATGTCCAATGGTTAGAAATTATGGTTGTTAGAACTTGTTCATTTGTTCAATAATTCCGCTCGTGCTCACTTGTTAGAATCTTGTTCATTTCAATTTAATTTATAGCTTGTGGTTTTTCTTCGGGTGTAAACCAAGACCAACCAAATTCCTTATGAAGCTAATTGTTTATGTTTAATTAATCGTATAGGTTTGGTGTCTAATTATCGTACATGGTTAGGTATCAAACTAATTCTATATGTTTTCGGTATCAAATTGATTATGTATGTTTTGATATTAAATTAATGGTATGTGTTTGGTTCTCGAATTACTTGTTTATTGTTTAATATCAAGTTATTGGTCAGGGCTTAGTATAAAGCTACCTGCAGATATTTTGTATCAAATCACTTTCTATTTTATTTTGTGTCAAACCACTTGATTAGACAAATTGGATGTTTAGTCCACGGGCCTATAAGGCTCTTAGGTGGGTTGCTCTAGATCATTTAGGGTTCAATGTGACTCCTTGGTGGTTCATGGAACCACTAGCGAGGGTTTTCCCGAGTCACTTAGTACTGGAGTAAGATGTGGTTTTTGGGGTGGGTCGGACCGATACCGCCACCCTTGTTTTATTTCATGTCTTGCTAAGACATTATGGGCTGTTTGGTTGAGTTGGACTTATACCACCACCACAACACCTTGAAGTTATTTAGGCCTGATAGACTTGGTTGGACATGTTGCCACCAGCCTAGGACCTTGTTGATGATTTTGTCCATCTCCAGTATTAGGTGATTCTTTCTGGTCTAACTCAATGTTAGTATTTATTTATTTTGCAAATCCTTCTTGCAGAGGTTCTTCAAGCTTTGCTTCATACGTGCACTTGGTGCACTCCTTTTTGCTTAACTTTTGATGAGTATTTTCCTTTACTTGTTTACGTTACCTCATTTAGCTTATGTTGCTAGCATTCGCAATTTTGTGCCTAGTAAGCCTTATACTAATGCTCTCTTTTTAAACCTAATTATCTTCTTTCCTGTTGATCATTGCTTTGCTGAGGTGTTCTTTTCTTTGAATGCCTCGGGTTCAGGTTTATAGCCGACTGTGCGACTAGGTTTCTTCTAGAGCTTGCTAGTGCTATAGCTGCTGTTGTGTTTTTCTCTTCCTCACTCTTGGGAGGTAGTTTCTATAGACTTGTAGTACAGATATGCATACTCACCAGTGGGTTCGTGTCAGTTGTTGACGCACACTGGTGGTTTCTCTTTTAGATGCTTTGTACCTTGCTTATACTGCTAGATTTCCTATTTTGGAGTTTATTCAACTTCCTCTTGGGAAGATTTATGCTAGGTTGTTAGTTACTTTTAAACCTAGAAGCATTATTATATTTATATCTAAAGATCAACATGTTTTATAAAACTCATACACTACTTTACTAATAACGTAAAAAATCATTTTCTTATATATGATATAAAATAAATTTAGGGTCTTGCATAGTATAAGTTGCCCCCTTGGGACACTTATGCACTCTCTTAGGATGTCAAAGTAATGTAACTAAAGTATTTTCCATTGCGTATAAGTATAGTTTTTAATTGTGTACTAGCTGATCCACTGAGCCGAGGGATACGACCTCTAAAATATAATTGTTGTTTTCAAATCATTAAAGCTTATATTTTTTTATATATAGTCTTAGTAGTTGGTGGTTGCCTGAGCATCGGCACTTATCCCCTACCCGACGTGGCATCACAAAGCGTGTTTTCTCCTACTCTGATACTTCTTAATTTCAGATAAAATTCGGGTTGTGACATCCACGGTTAAGGACCTTTACCCTATTATGCTTAGGTTTATTTATTGTGTTTTTAATCGACTCTTGCCGAGGTGATTCTTGATCGAGTGCATTTCCATCTCATTGTTCTAACCCTGCAGTGTAATCTTTTATTTTATGCTCTCTTTATTTTTATTGCAAGTAGTCCTCTTTTTTATGCAATATTTCCTTTAGTGCATTTAGCTTTCCTTTAACCCTAGATCTTCCGTTGATAAAATAATAGCCTTCGTGTGAGTAGGTTTACTCAACAGTTCCTGAATTTAAATATGATACTTGTGTCCCCATACTACAGTTCGATAGGTATACATGCCTAGTTGGATTGCTAGTTCGGCTACTCTCTTTTCTTAAGCATTGGCTGAGGCATCAAGTTTTTGGCGCCGTTTCCGGGGAGTAATTTTCGTTGATAAATTGAAAACACGAATCTATTAATTTTATCATTTCTCTTTCTCATCCTCCTTCTAAAAAAGTTTTTTAAAATAAAAAAAAATTATATTACCGCTCTTAATAGAAACCCGCTTCACAATTTTCTACACCACCTAAGTGTCTTGAAAAGGGCAGAGCGGTTTTTAGTGCCGCTATCTTGTCTAGTACCTTACGAACCCTTCACCGGGTAGCCCTTGGGAAGTTCGGGAGTTAAAACATCAAAAAATCTATTTCAAAAAAAAATCTTATTAACCTATTTTTCTAGTTTATTTATTTCTCTTCCTTCTCTTCTCTTCTTCTAGTGTATGACCCCCAGGAGTCCTTTGGTTATTTTGGACCTGGACCAAGAAATTGAGCGTACTCTTCCGAGAAGATCGCGATTTCAAGGACCTACTCTCCAAATACCGGTTGAGGATTCCGAGTCATTTTCTACTTTAAGAATGGAAGAACCCAACGTGGAGGAAGCCGTGCAAAGGCCTATGTCATATTATGCACGACCGAATCTAGAGGGTACAAAATCTAGCATAGTGCGCCCTGCGATAACAAATAATAACTTCGAACTGAAGCCTAGCATAATTCAAATGGTGCAGCAGTATGTGCAATTTGACGGACTTCAAGATGAAGATCCGAATGTACATATAGCAAGCTTTCTTGAGATTTGTGACACCTTCAAGATAAATGGTGTTACAAATGATGCTATTAGGCTAAGATTATTTCCCTTCTCCCTTAGAACTAAGGCTAAGCAGTGGATTAACACTCTACCTAAAAATAGCATCACAACTTGGACTCAATTAACAGAAAAATTTTGGTGAAGTATTTTCTGCCACCTAAAACTGTAAAACTTAGGAATGACATTTCTGCTTTTGGACAAATAGACTCCAAAACCTTATATGAAACCTAGGAAAGATTTAAAGAACTATTAAGATGATGCCCACATCACGTGCTGCCTGTATGGTTGTAGGTGTAGACATTTTACAATGGGCTAAATCAAAGTACAAAGCAAATGATATATGCAGCTTCCGGTGGTACTTTAAACCACAAAACCCTGGAAGTAGCTCTTGAGCTTTTTGAGGACATGGCCATGAACACCTACTAGTGGAATGTGCCTAGGTACTGCCCAAACAAACCTGCAAGTATCTATTATATGGATAATGTCTCTCAGCTAGCTCTGCAAGTAGAAATATTAAGCAAAAAAATTACGGAGATGACAGCTGCCTCCGCCCCTCAGGTATGGGAATCTGCAACTCCAGCTCCAGAACAATTAGATTATGTTAATAATAGTATGCCTAGAAATGTTTTCAATAATTTTTCTACCGTGAATTTTCATCCTCCTGGTTTTAATTTTTCGAATAGTTATAATCCTGCTTTAAGAAATCACCCGAATTTTTCGTGGAGTAATCCTTTGAACGCAATGCACCCACCACCTCAAAATGATTTTTCTGCACTGCCTCCACCTCTTCAAAACTTTCCAAAACCTCCAAGTTTGGAGGAGTTAATTTCTAAATATATCACCACAAATGACGCTATGATAAGAACCTTAACTTGAAGCGTTAAAAATTGAGAGAATCTAGTATGACAGCTCGCTAAATTAATTTCTGAGCGACCCGCAGGGTCTCTTCCTTCCAATACCGAGCCAAACCTGAGAGAGGAAGCGAAATCTATAACTCTTCGGAGTGGGAAGCAAGTTCCCGGTATAGCAAGTGAAGAGCCCGAGGCAAGCTCCGCTGCCGCTTTAAAAAATAAAATCTCTGTACCCGTTTTAAAAATTCCACCCTCTGCCGAAGAAGTTATCACCCCTGTTTTAGAAAAAGAACTCACTCCACCACCCACCTTTAAAAAAATCCAACCCCGTCATACCCTTCTGAACTTAATAAACAACATCAGGACGATCAATACACCCATTTCTTAGAAATGTTTAAACAAATCCACATAAATCTGCCCTTTCACGAAGCGATATCCCAGATGTCGAAGTACGCTAAGTATCTTAAGGACCTCCTGACCATCAAGAAGAAGTTAGAGAACCTTTCGCATGTCACGTTAAATGTCGAGTGCTCGGTAGTTTTTACAAACAGTTTACCAACGAAAATCAGTGACCCAGGTAGTTTTTCTATTCCATGTGTCTTTGGTGATCTTTTTGTCAAGCACGCATTAGCTGACTTAGGTGCGAGTATTAACTTGATCCCCCTCTTGTTGTTTAAGAAGTTAGGAATTGGTACCCTCAACCCCACATGCATGAGTATCCAGCTAGCCAATAGATCTGTCAAGCACCAGTTAGGAATCGTGGAGGATGTCCTAGTTAAAGTCGACAAGTTCATCTTCCCGGTGGACTTTGTCATATTGGATATCGAAGAAGACGTCGAGGTTCCACTGATCCTTGACCGACCCATCCTTACCACCTCCCGAGCCATCATTGACGTAAGCAATGGTAAGCTCTTCCTTCGCATAGGTGACGACGAAGTAACTTTCTCTATCACACCCTCGATGAAGAACACCCTAGCAAATGATGAATCTTATTTTTTCATAGATGCCCTAAGTGAAGAATCCTCCTGTCGCCTCTCTGATTTTGAAGAAGAATTTTCTAATTTTTGTTCCTCCTCTAATCCTCCAACTGAATCGCTGCACCTAAGTGAAGAATCCTCCTATCACATCTCTGAATTTGAAAAAGAATTTTTTTTTATTTTTGTTCCTCTTCTACTCTTCCAACTGCATTGCTACAAGAAGCCGCCATGGCCGCTAGCCCCACCCATTTTAATTTTACACATAAAAAAGTCTATGAGGATGTATTTTTTGAAAAAGAAATAATTTCTAAAACCTCGTATGAAGACCCCCCTACCCTGTAATTGAAAGAACTACTCAAGCATCTTAGATATGCTTTCTTAGAAAAGGACTCCAAGCTGCCCGTCATAGTTTCGGCCTAACTCACGGATGTGCAAAATGATAAAATCCTTTTCGTTTTACATAAGCATCGCCGAGCTATTGCTTGGCAGATATCTGATATCAAGGGCATAAGCCCATCTTTCTGCACTCATAAAATCTTAATGGAAGATAATTCACGTAACTCTATACAACCTCAGCGCCGTATAAACCCCAACATGAAAGAAATAGTTAAGGGCGAGGTTATGAAATTATTAGACGCAGGAATTTTCTATCCTATATCTGGTAGTAAGTGGGTTAGCCCAGTCCAGGTAGTACCAAAGAAGGGAGGGATAGTGGTAGTTAGTAATGAGAATAATGAATTAATCCCAACACAGACGGTGACCGGGTGGCGAATGTGTATAGATTATTGTAAGTAAAATGATGCCACCCGTAAGGATCATTTACCCTTACCATTCATCAATCAAATTTTAGAACGATTATCCGGCCATAGCTTTTATTGTTTTCTCGACGGCCTCTCGGGGTATTTTCAAATCCCCATATCTGCCGAGGACCAAGAGAAAACTATGTTTACTTGTCCCTTCGGCACCTTTGCCTACCGAAGAATGCCGTTTGGATTGTGCAATGCGCCAGCAACATTCCAGAAATGTATGCTCTCTATCTTTGACAAGTACGTAGAAAGCATTATGGAGGTATTCATGGATGATTTCTCCGTGTTCGGTGACGCATTTGATAGTTGTTTAGTAAACCTCTAAAAAGCCTTAAAAAGATGGGAAGAAAATAAACTTGCCCTAAATTGGGAAAAATGCCATTTTATGGTGAGGGAAGGGATAGTTTTGGGTCATAAAATTTCTGCAAGAGGTATTGAAGTAGACATTGCTAAGATAGAAGTTATCGAGAAGCTTCCGCGGCCTACGAACATCAAAGCTATAAGAAGTTTCCAAGGGCATGCTGGTTTTTACCGTCGTTTCATAAAGGACTTCTCCAAGATCACCAAATCCCTCACCCATCTCTTAAAAAAAGTCGCCCCATTCATTTTTGATGACCTTTTCCTAGCTGCTTTTAATTTAATAAAAGAAAAATTAATTAATGCCCCCATTATGATAGTTCCGGTATGGTACCTTCCCTTTGAGATAATGTGCGATGCGAATAGTTTTGCGGTGGGAGCCGTATTAGGTCAACACATATCTAAAAACTTCCACCCCATCTATTATGCCAGTAAGACGCTCACATCTGCACAGGAAAATTACACCATAACCGAGAAGGAGCTCCTAGCTGTAGTATTCACTTTTGATAAATTCCGCCCTTATATTACACTTTCAAAAATAATCGTTTCTGCGGACCACTCGGCCCTCAAATATCTTCTTGCCAAAACGGATGCCAAACCGCACCTCATTCGCTGGGTCTTACTCCTCCAGGAGTTTGACTTAGAAATCCGTGATAAGCGAGGAGCTGAGAATTTGGCCGCCGACCACCTCTCGCACCTAGATAATCCTTTTATTGAAAATCTAGATGAAAAATCTTTTAATGATTATTTTCCTGATGAGAAGCTGCTTTTAATTAGCACTTCTCCTTCTCCTTGGTTTGCACACATTGATAACTACTTGGTGGCTCGTGTGCTCCCAAAAGAGTTCTCCTCTCAACAAAAGAAGAAATTCTTTTCTGATTTGAAGAACTATTTTTGGGAGGACCCGCATCTTTTTAGAATTTGTGCGGACAAAGTGATAAATAGATGTGTTTCTTATGAAGAAGGATTAGATATTTTAAAACACTTACATGAAGGTCCTACTGGTGGGCACTATCAAGCTGCTCGCACCGCTCACAAGGTGCTTTGCGCGGGTTTTTACTTGCCTAGCCTTTTTAAAGACGTGCAAGCCTTTGTGAGTAGGTGTGATAGTTGCCAACGGTCAGGCAACATTTCCAATAAAAATGAAATGCCACAAAATTATTTCCTTGAGTGTGAAATTTTCGACCTCTGGGGAATTGATTTTGTTGGCCCTCTTCCTTCTAGCTTCGAAAATAAGTTTATTTTAGTTGTCGTTGATTATGTTTCGCGATGGGCTGAGGCCCAAGCTCTTCCTATGAACGACGCCTGATTCATAGTTATGTTTTTTTAAAAAATTATTTTCTCGATTCAGTACGCCACGCGCCATCATTAGTGACAGGTGTTCTCATTTTTGTAACATACAGTTTTCCAAAAACCTTACTAAATACGGTGTTACAAATAAGCTTTCAACGGTCTACCACCCCCAAAGTAACGGACAAGTCAAAGTAGTGAATAGAGAAATAAAAAGAATTTTAGAAAAGACGATTTCCACATCTAGGAAAGACTGGTCAACCAAATTAGATGATGCTCTATGGGCCTACCGAACAGCATACAAAACCGCCCTCGGATGAATGCCGTATCGACTGGTTAATGGAAAATCGTACCAATTACCCATATAATTAGAACACCGCGCTTTTTGTTCCTTGCGATTCTTAAACTTCGATCCCCACTCTGTCGGCGACCTTAGAAAATTTCAACTCAACGAACTCGACGAGTGGCGCTCTTACGCATACGAAAATAACAAACTTTATAAAGAGCGGACGAAACGCTTTCACGATAAGCACTTAAGGCATCCAAAAACCTTTAAAATCACGTTGGTGTGGGGCCTTTACTATTTTAGTAGTTTTTCCTTATTATACTATTTTGATTTCCCATCCTGATAAGGGTAATTTCAAAGTGAATGGCCGGTCTGCGTCTTAAACTGTATTTTTGTGATGTTGTCAGTCCTAACTGTGTTAACTATATCCTTCATGATCTAACTTTTGAATAGTTTGGAACTTTGTTTTATTAAAACTTTGAACTATTTCTTTGAACTATTTCCTGGACAATTTTATTTTGTTGCGTCGAGCTCAAACAACGTTTTAAACAAAGGGTGCTCATGGGAGGCAACCAAAGTTATCTATTTTTATTTTCTATATTTTACAATTTTTGCCCCAGACAGCTCTGACAAGCTGAAGCTTCTGCGATTGCCTGCTCCAACGCTGCTGAATCCATCACGGAGTCTAAAGAAGACATTTCATGAAGATTCAAAGTGTACGCATGGGGAAGCGACATCACTCAACTTTTGCAGCAAATAAATCCGGGGAATTACCTGTTTTTCAATCTTATTTTTCAATTTTGTACTTTAATTTTCTCTCGCTCTCTAACCTCCTTCTCCATTGAGGACAATGTCCATTTTAAGCTTGGGGGAGGACTTCCTCCTTCTTTTTGCTTTTTGTGAATATTTTTCAAAAATCCAAAATAACGAATATCTTAAAATTCCAAAAAAAGAAAATATTTCAAAAATTCAAAAAAAGAGAATATTTCAAGATTTAAAGAAAATATGCTTTTTGTTTTTTTAATCGTTTAGACATTTTGGTATTTCAATAGTACCCCTTGTTTTTGTTTTTGTTTCTCAAAATTCCATATAAATAACTTAGCTAATTATAATTTTTCTAATCCTTCTTTTTAATTATGTTTCACAAGTAAAATGTTGGGCATGCTGTGTTTCTAATTCACGGTAGCATGTTAAGGTGAAATATTTTTCTAAAACTCGCATTTCTATTACGGTTTTTTGTTCTTTATTTTCTTTACTTTCTCAAAAATTCATCATCCACTATTTTCCATTTCGTTTTTAGATAAATTTTGTAAGGACAAATTTGGAATAGCGCAGTAGATGTGAACGATCCAAGTCACCTATTATTTCTATTTTCAAGATAATTTCATCAATCTTCTTTTATTATCTAGGACTTGTTTTTTAAAAATTTTCAAATCTATGTTTTAAATAAATTTAAAAGCTCGAAAATGATTTCGACCATTTTTGTTTTTGTTTGAGCTTTAATGCCAACCTAAAAACTTTCACCACTAGTTAGCCACTTTTGAGCCTTTTTTCCAATTTCATTTGATAGCTCCTCTTTTTATATCATTTTCACCAAAGCCAAAATTTCCAACCTATCTAATCACAGTTGCCTTTTTGATACTCATAAAGAATTTTCATGATTATGATAGGTTATTTTGTGATATTTCTGGAGAAGTTTTTGAAAAAAGTATGCTCAAAAGAAATGTTTGTTTTTGGCGAATTCAAAATGAAAATAAAAATATTTATGGCCTTTGTTTTGAAAAAGAGAATAAGAAAAAAATGAAAAAGAAAAAAAAAGAGAAAGAAAAATATTTTGTTTAAAATGAAAATTTTTGAAACTCTTCGTTTTGGTTTTGTGTGATTTTAAGCCTCCCTATTTATCTTTGAATTCCACTACTAATCATAATCCTAAACCAAATGCTTCGGTCCTATTAAGTTCTTTTGATTCACGCCTTTTTGAATTTTATTTAATAACTAAGACAAGAAGAGAAATTAATCGGTATTAGTTTTGGATTTAAATTTAGATTTTTGTTATTTATTTGATATACTTATAATGCGTTGCTTGGATCTAGTAATAACTCAATGTGCTTTTTCATTTTCGTTGCCTTGCTTAAATCTATTTAAAGAATTTTGTCAAAATGTTGGATAATTTATTTTTAGTAAGTAAAGTTTATAAAAGTTAAACCGTACCTAAATAATTGTTTTAGATTCGCGTTTCACATTTTCCCTACTTAGAATTTCACATAGTACTTGTGTAGGCATAATTAAAACATTTTGATTAGTCCTATTTTATGGTTATCTAGTTTTTATATTTTTGCTTGGGGACAAGCAGAGCTTAAGCTTGGGGGAATTTGATAGTTGTTTTGTATTTAAACTATTAGAGTTTTGTTTAGGTCTTTATTGTGCAAATCTTGTCTTATTAGCTTATATGTCCCCTCATTTTGTATTTATTTATGTCACTAATAGTTTTGTGCTCTTTTGCATGTTATCTCAATTTTCAGGTAAAATGACCTGACACAGACACCAAGACGGTCGTGTCATGGATCGTGTCACCTATTCCCAAAGAATCAAACACCAGAGGAAAGTCCAGAGTTCATCCCGACCAGGACACGGCCGTGTCTCTGGCCGTGTAAATCTGGCCATGTCAACATGAGTCGTGTCACCAGGAGCCGATGACTTTCCCGCAAAGCACACGGCCACCAACACGGCTGTGTCGCCAAGCGTGTCTCCACCTCATCAACGCGTGCAGCCCACCATTAATGCCCCCCCCTGTCGAAGCCCATCAACCGCAGAGGGCACGACCACTAACACGGCCGTGTCGTTTCCCGTATCAACATGGGCGTGCCCGCTGATTCGACATTGTAATGATCATTTCCCGCCAGAACCAGAGCACGAAGTCAACCAGCACGCGATACGTCCACCAACATGGCCGTGTCATTGGCCGTGTCATCCACTCTTAAATTTCTATAAATTCAGCCCCTCCCCATTATTTCAAAGAGAGTCCTGGAGTGTGTAAGGAAGTGTTGCCCTTTTGTTTTGTGAAGTTTTTCATGCTTTTTCTCCCCCTCTCCCTCTCTCTTTCTCACTTTAGTTTAGTTTAATTCTAGTTTAATTTAAGCTTTTGTATTAGCTTTTGTAATTTCTTTAGTTGCTAATTGTAGGGCTAGAATAGGATTTTACTTTCCATGCACTTGTAATATTTTGTTTTCACGTTGTAAGATCCTTGTTTTCATTAATAAAGAATGTTGTTTTCTATTCCCTTTCTACTTTGTGTTCTTTATGCTTCACTACTCATCCCCCTCCTCCACTTCACCATGAGTAACTAATCCTCCTTGTACTCGATCTTGATGATCTGAGGTTCGAGTGATTAAGTTATGATGATTTGAGTTCACCTTCTCTTTTTAGGTTTTAGGCCTTGAATTACTCTTGATTTATCATGGGTTGGAGATATATTATCGATATATACTCTCTACCTTTGCTTTCATTATTGGCTAACCGAGAGGCCGATAGTTTGAAGTGAGCACTCAACAGTGAAGGGAGTTGTACGCACCCCTCGAGAGAGACAGACGTCCAAATCTCCCGGATTGGAGTAAAATCCAATAGTGGGGTTCACCTCGTAAAGCGAGCTTTAGGCCTCCGATTTAGACATGAGTCGGTCGGACCTTCGTAAACTCAGTTGGGCACAACCTTGAGAGAAGCATGTTCAAGATTTAGGAACCTCCACGGTCAAGGACCTTTACCCTATTAAGCTTAGGTTTATTTATCCTGTTTTTAATCGACTCTTGCCGAGGTGATTCATGATCGAGTGCATTTCCATCTCATCGTTCTAACCCTTCAATGTAATCGTTTCTTTTATGCTCTCTTTATTTTTATTGCAAGTAGTCCTCTTTTTATGCAATATTTCCTTTAGTGCATTTAGCTTTCTTTTAACACCAGATCTTCCGTCGATAAAATAATAGCCTTCGTGTGAGTATGTTTACTCAACAGTTCCCGGATTTTAATACGACACTTGTGCCCCCTTACTACAGTTCGATAGGTATACTTTCCTAGTTGGATTGATAGTTTTGCTACTCTCTTTTCTTAAGCATTGGCCGGGCCATCAAGTTTTTGGCGCCATTGCCGGGGAGCAATTTCCATTGATAAATTGAAAACATGAATCTATTAATTTTATCATTTCTCTTTCTCATCCTCCTCCTAAAAAAATTTTTTAAAACAAAAAAAATTATATTACCGCTCTTAATAGAAACCCGTGTCACAATTTTTCTACACCACCTAAATCTCTCGAAAAGGGCAAAGCGGTTTTAAGTGCCGCTATCTTGTCTAGTACCTTGCGAACCCTTCACCGGGTAGCCCTTTGGATGTTCGGGAGTTAAAACATAAAAAAAATCTACTTCAAAAAAAATCTTATTAACCCATTTTTCTAGTTTATTTTATTATCTTCCTTCTCTTCACTTCTTCTAGTGTATGACCCGCAGGAGTCCGTCGGTTATTTTGGACCTGGACCAAGAAATTGAGTGTACACTTCGGAGAAGATCGCGATTTGAAGGCCCTACTCTCCAAATACCGGTTGAGGATTCCGAGTCATTTTCTACTTTAAGAAATGGAAGAACCCAACCTGGAGGAAGACGTACAAAGGCCTATGTCATTTTATGCACGACCGAATCTCGAGGGTACAAAATCTAGCATTGTTCGCCCTGCGATAGAAAATAATAACTTCGAACTGAAGTCTAGCATAATTCATATGGTGCAGTAGTATGTGCAATTTGACGGACTTCAAGATTAAGATCCGAACGCACATATAGCAAGCTTTCTTGAGATTTGTGACATCTTCAAGATAAATGGTGTTACAAATGATTCTATTAGGCTAAGAATATTTCCCTTCTCCCTTAGAACAAAGGCTAAGCAGCGGATAAACACTATACCTAAAAATAGCCTCACAACCTAGACTAAATTAACTGAAAACGTTTTTGCGAAGTATTTTCCGCCAGCTAAAATTGCAAAACTTAGGAATGACAATTTTGCATTTGCATAAATAGACTCTGAAACCTTATATGAAACCTGGGAAAGATTTAAATAACTATTAAGATGATGCCCACATCACACGCAACATGTATGGTTGCAGGTGCAGACGTTTTACAATGGGTTAAATCAAAGTACAAAGCAAATGATAGACACAGATTCCGGCGGTACTCTAAACCACAAAACCCCGGAATCAGCTCTTGAGCTTTTTGAGGACATGTCCATGAACACCTAGCAGTGGAATGTGCCTTGGTCCCGCCCAAACAAACCTGCAGGTATCTTTGAAGTGAAAAACATCTCCCAGCTAGCTCTGCAAGTAGAAATATTAAGCAAACAATTATGGAGATGACTGCTGCCTCCGCCCCTCAAGTATGGGAATCTGCAACTCCAGCTCCAGAATAATTATATTATGTTAATAGTAGTATGCCTAGAAATGCTTTCAATAATTTTTCTACTGCGAATTTTCATCCTCCTGGTTTTAATTTTTCGAATAGTTATAAACCTGCTTTAAGAAATCACCTGAATTTTTCGTGGAGTAATCCTTCGAACACAATGCGCCCACCACCTCAAAATGAGTTTTCTGCACTTCCTCCACCTCTTCAGAACTTTCTTAAACCTCCATGTATGGAGGAGTTACTTTCTAAATATATCACCACAAATGACTCTACGATCAAAACCTTAACTGGAAGCGTCAAAAATTTAGAGAATCAAGTAGGATAGCTCGCTAAATTAATTTTTGAGCGACCCGCAGGGTCTCTTCCTTCCAATATCGAGCCCAACCTGAGAGAGCAAGAAAAAGCTATAACTCTTCGGAGTGGGAAGCAAGTTTCTGGTATAGCAAGTGAAGAGCACGAGGCAAGCTCCGCTGCCGCTTTAAAAAAATCAAAGCTCCGCTCCCATTTTAAAAATTCCACCCTCTGTCGAAGAAGTTATCACACCTGTTTTAGAAAAAGAACTCACTCCACCACCCACCTTTAAAAATATTCCAACCCCGCCATACCCTTCTGAACTTAATAAACAACATCAGGACGATCAATATACCCGTTTCTTAGAAATGTTTAACAAATCCACAAAAATCCGCCCTTTCACGAAGTGATATCCCAGATGCCGAAGTACGCTAAGTATCTTAAGTACCTCCTGACCAACAAGAAGAAGTTAGAGAACCTTTCGCATGTCACGTTAATTGCCGAGTGCTCAGCGGTCTTAACAAACGGTTTACCAAATAAAATCAGTGACCCGGGTAGTTTTTTCTATTTCGTGTGTCTTTGGTGATCTTTTTGTCAAGCACGCATTAGCCAACTTAGGTGCGAGTATTAGCCTAATGCCCCTCTCATTGTTTAAGAAGTTAGGAATTGGTAACCTCAACCCCAGATGCATGAGTATCCAGTTAGCCTATAGATCTGTCAAGTACCCATTAGGAATCGTGGAGGATGTCCTAGTTAAAGTCGACAAGTTCATCTTCCCGGTGGAATTTGTCATATTGGACATCGAAGAAGACGTCGAGGTTCCCCAGATCCTTTGGCCGACCCTTCCTTGCCACCTCCCGAGCCATCATTGACGTAAGCAACGGTAAGCTCTTCCTTAGCGTAGGTGATGACGAAGTAACTTTCTCTACCACCCCCTCGATGAAGAACACCCTCACAAATGATGACTTTTGTTTTTTCATAGATGCCCTAAGTAAAGAATACTCCTGTCGCCTCTCTGATTTTGAAAAAGAATTTTCTGATTTTTGTTCCTCCTCTACTCCTCCAACTGAATCGCTACACCTAAGTGAAGAATCCTCCTATCACCTCTCTGAATTTGAAAAAGATTTTTTTTGATTTTTGTTCCTCTTCTACTCTTCTAACTTCATCGCTGCAAGAAGCCGCCATGGCCGCTAGCCCCACCCCTTTTAATTTTACACATAAAAAAGTCTACGAGGACGTAGTTTTTGAAAAAGAAAGAATTTCTAAAACCTCGTATGAAGTCCCCCCTACACTGGAATTGAAAGAACTACCCGAGCATCTTAGATACGCTTTCTTAGAAAAGGACTCCATGCTGCCCGTCATAGTTTCGGCCTACCTCACGGATGTGCAAAATGATAAACTCCTTTTAGTTTTACGTATGCATCGCCAAGCTATTGCTTGGCAGATATCTGATATCAAGGGCATAAGCCCATCTTTCTGCACTCACAAAATCTTAATGGAAGATAATTCACGTAACTATATACAACATCAGCACCGTATAACCCCCAACATGAAAGAAGTAGTTAAGGGCGAGGTTATGAAATTATTAGACGCAGGAATTATCTATCCTATTTTTGATATTATGTGGGTTAGCCAAGTCTAGGTAGTACCAAAGAATGGAGGGATAATTGTAGTTAGTAATGAGAATAATGAATTAATCCCGACACGGATAGTGCCCGGGTGGCGAATGTTTATAGATTATCGTAAGTTAAATGAGGTCACCCTCAAGGATAATTTTCCCTTACCATTCATCGATCTGATTTTAGAACAATTATCCGGCCTCTCGGGGTATTTTCAAATCCCCATCTCTCACGAGGACCAAGAGAAAACTACGTTTACTTGTCCCTTCGGAACCTTCGCCTACCGAAGAATGTCGTTTGGATTGTGCAATGCGCCAGCTACATTCCAGCGATGTATGCTCGCTATCTTTGACAAGTACGTAGAAAGTATTATGGAGGTATTCATGGATGATTTCTCCATGTTCAGTGACACATTTGATAGTTTTTTAGGAAACCTCGAAAAAGTATTAAAAAGATGCGAAGAAACTAACCTTGCCCTAAATTGGGAAAAATGTCATTTTATGGTGAGGGAAAGGTTAGTTTTGGGTCATAAAAATTCTACAAGAGTTATTGAAGTAGACGTTGCTAAGATAGAAGTTATCGAGAAGCTGCCGCCGCCTACGAATATCAAAGCTATAAGAAGTTTCCTAGGGCATACTGGTTTTTACCATCATTTCATAAACGACTTCTCCAAGATCACCAAACCCCTTACCCATCTCTTAGAAAAAGACGCCCATTCATTTTTGATGACCTTTGCCTAGCTGCTTTTAATTTAATAAAAGAAAAATTTATTAATGCCCCGATTATGATAGCTCTGGTGTGGGACCTTCCCTTTGAGATAATGTGCGATGCTAGTAGTTTTGCGGTGGGAGCCGTATTAGGTCAATGCATATCTACAAACTTCCACCCCATCTATTATGCAAGTAAGACGCTCACATCTGCACAGGAAAATTACACCATAACCGAGAAGGAGCTCCTAGCTGTAGTATTCGCTTTTGATAAATTCCGCCCTTATATTACACTTTCAAATATTATCATTTTTGCGGACCACTCGGCCCTCAAATATCTTCTTGCCAAAATGGATGCCAAACCGCGCCTCATTCACTGGGTCTTACTCCTCCATGAGTTTGGCATAGAAATTCGTGATAAGCGAGGAGCCGAGAATTTGTCCGCCGACCACCTCTCGCGCCTAGATAATCCTTTTATTAAAAATCTAGATGAAAAATCTTTTAATGATTATTTTCCTGATGAGAAGCTGCTTTCAATTAGCACTTCTCCTTCTCCTTGGTTTGCACACATTGCCAACTACTTGGTGGCTTGGGTGCTCCTAAAAGAGTACTCCTCTCAACAAAAGAAGAAATTCTTTTCTGAGTTGAAGAACTATTTTTGGGAGGACCCGCATCTTTTTAGAGTCTGTGCAGACCAAGTGATAATGAGATGTGTTTCTTATGAAGAAGGATTAGATATTTTAAAATACTTACATGAAGGTCTATGCACCGCTCACAAGGTGCTTTGCATGGGTTTTTACTTGCCTAGCATGTTTAAAGACGCGCAAGTCTTTGTGAGTAGGTGTGATAGTTGCCAACAGTCGGGCAACATTTCCAACAAAAATGAAATGCCACAAAATTATTTTCTTGACTACTAAATTTTTAGCTTCATGGTATCAGGACCCCATCCTCTAGATAAGTAGAACTATCTTATATTTACATTCTACTAGTATAATCTAGATTGCTAGGAATCCTGTCCTTCACAACAGGTCTATGCTAATGTAGATTAAGTATCAGTTTGTTTGGGAGCTTATGGAAAAACTAAATCCTGAGTTTGTCCTCACTAACAAGTGGCTGATATGCTTATCATACCACAAGAAGAAGTCAGTTTCAAAACCCTCTAAGTTGAGATTGGGTAGATAAGACCTTGATGTAACATCAATATTATAAAGAACATCAATTGGTATCTAGACTGGCATAGACTAGAATGTCTACCAGGATTCTGACAAAGGATGCTTCAGTTGATGGTGAGCAGGAAGCTGCTGCAGTAAATCAGCTATCACAACTGCTGTTCAGTTTGTCTTAAAGATAATGCACAGACCAAGGGGTAGATTATGATAAGAGGAACAACTAGTAGCCAGGTCAAGTGGATCCATGGATCACTCAATTGTCAAGGGGCTGCAGTGATGTGGTGTATAACCGATATCACCACAAGTGGATGCTGATTTTGTAGATAAAATAGTATCAAGTGGAACTATGTGTGCAGCAAGCTCAAGTAATGCAGTGTTGTGTAATTTCATTGTATCAACACAAAAGGTAAGACTCTTAATCTAGTGGTTTGATCGCTAGGATAATTTCCATAGTGTTATCAACACTGGACTTTGACTAGGATCAAGAGATAATCTCTCCCATGATCCTTTCTCCTCCCTCAATAGAAATTTCTATTGAAGAAGACAGAAATGGGGAGATGTGTAGCAATGCATAAGGGGGAGATATATAAGCATTAATTGACATGACTAGGTCAAGTAGTATGAGTGCATAATACTTGAAAAGATTCAAGTAGTATGAGAAATGCAATAACTGACTATAGGTTAAGACATAACTGTGTCAGTGCATATTTTTAGGTAAGTGCTTCTAGTGGTGCTCCATTTAAATATGCAGTGGTACAAAGGAGAGTGCATATTACTTGAACAATTGCTCAAGTAGTAAGAGGATGCATTGACTTAACTTTTTGAGTCTATACAATTTAATGGAGCACATTGAATCAATATAACATAAGCTAGCCATTGTAGCATTACTTGACATGACTAGGTCAAGTAGTATAAGTGCATATTACTTGAAAAGATTCAAGTAGTATGAGAAATGCAATAACTGACTACATGTTAAGACATAACTGTGTCAGTGCATATTTTTAGGAAAGTGCTTCTAGTGCTTCTCCATTTAAACATGCAGTGGTAAAAAGGAGTGTGCATATTACTTGAACAATTGCTCAAGTAGTATGAAGATGCATTGACTTAACTTTTTGAGTCAATACAATTTAATGGAGCACATTGAATTAATATAGCATAAGCTAGTTGTTGTAGCATATTATACTCTACAGCTGCATGAATGTATTCTGCCTATTATGTTAATGCCTGTTAGTCTTGCTGGGTGTTCTGCCTTTTCAAATAGGGGGAGATTATTGGGACCATTGCCCATAATGTTCCGTAGATTGGATTGGAAGAGGCATCTCCATCAACACTAAGAGCATAGTTGCATTTTGTAACACCCCCTATCCGTCACATAGCATGTAGTAGTAGGTCCGGCTGGGGCCCGATGCTGTATACCACAGACAGATCGGAAGGTTACGCAATGGAAACCATCCTGCCAAATACCAACATCCTACATAGAGTACATTCTAGCGGAAGCAATTTAAAAATTGCAGTATTAAGAACCCAGCCAACAACATGAATGTCCACTACACAAACCCAACAGGAATGAACGTATAAATACACAAGTACATGGCCTTATGGCCTTACAATAGTTTACTCGAATATAAGTGTCTTCCAAACCTTGGCACGCAGGCTAGTCATACATGAGAATAAAAGAAAACACTCATAATTAGGCATTCGAGGGTCGGCTCAGCAACAAGTGCTTTTGCCCGCTATTTGCCACTCGACTACGTAGTACCTGCAAGCAACAATCCACTGAAGTAGTGGCAAACAAAAGTAAAGGTCAGCTAAGATGACCAAATTATAACGATCCAGCCCTTAAACTCGGGGCGACGATGCTCCTTCCCTGCACTTTATTAGCATAGCCATATAATAGAGAAATTTCACATTATCACAGGCATAGGCTCGCACGGCCACACACCCCATGCTCTCAGGGCACATTCTCGGTGAACCCGGTCAAAGTTCGCGGTCTCACCACCGCCCCTTGGATGGCAATTCTCGTGAGCATTTGAGTCTTTCCGGCAGAAGTCACATCAATTGAAGACATCGACAACCTAAGACCTGCCCACTATGCCATCGGTAGGCCTCTAAAACTAAACCATATAGAGCGAGTACAGTTCCCCTCAACCCGTTGCTCACCTCGCCATTGCAATTTAAGTGATCGGCGTGGGTCAAGCTTCCCATAATCCCGAGTATTGAAAACACAGTACTACATAACCAAGTTATGTACAAGTTGTCTCCCAGGACACCAAGATGGCACAACCATTGTTCTGCCCAGTTTTCCGGGTGCACCTTGAGGTTATTCCCCAAGGCTCCCTGTTGCAATCTACCGGGTAGAGAACCCGAAAAACAACCATCGGCACAGAGTCTTCTCCGGCCATTCATGTAATGCAACATCACCGATCTAGACCAACTTTTCCGGATAAGCTTCACACACCATGCTTATGTACATTTCTCGATTCCGGACTCTACATGAAAACAACAGGAACTATTCATGTCTACCTGAAGGAACACCTCACACTCACTGCAAACTTGCGAGAGTTGTCTTCCTATGCAAGGGAAAAGAGGAATTCACATGTCCAAGATGAGAGTCATTACCATAGCATTCCTCTTTGGTGCCATGAAGATCTATGTAGATGAAAAGCACTGCAACATCCTCGCCTCCGTAGATCCAAACTCAGCTTGCGATTTGTGGCTCTGAAGCTCCACCGGCAGCCAGATCTCTCCTCCTTTTTCTTACTTGCTCTCACCTCTCTCTAGAACTCTTAGAAAGAGAAAACCCAAAAGAAATGAGGGTTTCTAAACCATATTCCCGGGTATATCCTAGCAAGATCAGCCCTGAGCCATTGGATCCAAAAATAAGGAAACATACGGCCATGATTCGCACTTAAAATCCAAAACCTGGGCCGAACACGGCTTGTTACACGCCCGTGTCCAATGTCGTGTGCCTCATTCGACATCAAAACCGTCGTATCCCGAAAAGAACACGGGCTCTCGACACGCCTGTATTAGGCTTGACACGCCTGTGTCCTCCAGTACACGCCCGTGTCTCTAGGCATGCTCCTCCATCGACATAGGACCAACATTAACCCGAAGAGAACACAGGTATTTGACACGCACGTGTCCCAATTGACACTCTCGTGTCATACCAGAATAAGCCTGGGCCCCAGGCCATGTTTCTCACCCGAAACAACTCGGCCAACTACCCGAGTAGAATAAGGCCTGGAACATGCCCGTGTCTCAGGCCGTGTTCGTTGCTCGACGATCGTTACTGCAGTTTCGTCGACCACAAGGACATCGTCGAACCCGAGCACGACACGCCGCTAGGATACACCCGTTTCCCAGGCCGTGTGACCACACCCAAGTCCGAAACTTGGCTCAAAATGCCACCCGTCCCTCTTTTGAGTTTCGGGCCGTTATAGCTCTCTCCCTCTCAAAAGAATTTTATCCCGAAATTATAAAAATTAAAGATATAAACAAAACTTAAACGGTACCTGAGTGGAATAACTCTGGGTACTCCTCAAGCATGGTCTGCTCTTGCTCCCACGAGAGCTCCTCACGACCATAGTTGTCCCAACGGACCTTAACCATCCTGATATCCATGTTATGCAATCGCTTGACTTCCGAGTCCTCAATGCGAACCGGCTTGACCTTAGTCATCAACACATTATCAACCGGCACTTGATCGACCGGAATCACTTGAGAATGATCTTGCACCGCCTTCCATAGCACCGATATGTGCAATACGTCATGTAGACCACCTAGTTCCGCGGACAGCTTCAATCGATATGCTGCTTAGCCAATCCGCTCCAGAACCTCAAACAGTCCTAGGTAGCTCGGGATTAGCTTCTTCAATCACCGTACTCGTGAGACACCCTTGAACGTCTTAATCTTCAAGTACACACAGTCGCCAACAGCGAACTCCACGTTCCTATGCTTGGCGTAATAGTACTTAGCTTGCCCGTCCTGAGCGATTAGCAATCTCTCTCGAATGGTTCGAACCAATGAGGTTGCATCTTCCACTTTCTGCCGCTTGTATAGCTTCGACTCACCCGTTTCCAACCACGATAACGACATGCGACATCTTCTACCATATAGGGCCTCGAAGGGCGCAATTTTAATGCTCGCCTGGTAGCTGTTGTTATAAACGAATTCCACCAAGTACAGGAGATCTTCCCACTGCTTCCCGAAATCCAAGACGCACATGCAAAGCATGTCTTCCATGTCCTGTTGACCCTCTCGGTCTGACCATTCGTTTGCGGATGAAAGATCGTGCTGAAACTCAGCTTGGTCCCCAACATCTGCTGCACTAATCTCCAGTCATTGGACGTGAACTGAGCATCTCGGTCACTCATGATGTTGAGGGGCACACCGTGAAGCCGCACAATATTATCCACATACAATTTTGCCAATTTCGACCCGGGCCTCCGGACTCGTCTTTAGGGAAGCTTGTACCTTCTCTTTCTCTTTTTGTACTTATTATATTTTGTATATTATCTGTTCCGCATACTTAGATTGCAACATTGGGGACAATGTTGGGTTTCAGTATAGAGGTGTTTTCGTATTTCTTTATTTCTGCACATTACAAAAATGCGTAAAAATACAAAAACATTACAAAAAATAAAACCTAAAATTTTTTTCCTTGTTTTTATTATCATAAAACTTCAAAAGAAATCATAAAACTCAAAAAAATTCAAAAAAACAAATCTTTTTTACTTTGTAAATAGTTTTTTTAAAAATCTCCCCCACCTTCTTCTTATTTATAAAAACTCGCATTTTGCCGCCCCGCGGCGTTCGACTCATCGAATCAACCACCCAAATAAGAGTCTGTTCGCGGGCTGCCTTCGAGTTTTTACTTTGTACATTATTTAAAGATAAAAACAAAACAAAAAAAATTTTGATCTCTTTCCCCCCTCTTCTTTATAAATAACACTTCTTTCTCTCCTCTATCTTGTAAATAACTTATCTACAAAAACTAAAAAATCAAAAAATTTGAAAATCCAAAAACCCTAAAAGATAAAAAACAAAAATCCTAAAAAGATGATAAACAAAAATTCAAAAAAAGACGATAATCAAAATTCAAAAAAAAAAGATTAAAACTCTAAAAATTCCAAAAAATATTTTGTTAAATTATGTAACAAAATAAATCGAATATACAATATCATAACCCTTTTTGCTTTCCAAAAATCTAGTTTCGAGTTAATTTATATGCGAATTCTAATTATTCTTTGCTTACTATTCATTTATTAATTAAAGTTCGATAGATTTAAGTGTCTGGAGTTAAGTTTTAAAGATTTTTTTGTCTTTTCCTTATAATAGGGAACTTGTTTTTCACCACCACTTCTAATTTTTATAAATAAAAGCTCGTCTTTTATGTTAGAAAATAACATCCATGGATTTCAATTATTTATACTACATGATTTTAGAAACATCGGAACGTTCATTTTAAAAAGGTTGCTATCAAAACGTTTTTATTAAAAGCTAGTTTTCTTTTTGAAAAATAAACCCACTTCCATTTTTTTTCATGTCTTACTTGACATGTTTACCCCTATCCCTTAAAAGATCTTATGTCAATGGGAATAAGATTTCATTCCGTAAACATAGGCACCCAATATTTAAAAAGATTATATGTTATGGAGTAAGAGGATAAAATTCATTACTCCTACACATATACATTGGGTTATTTATTATTTATGAAGAAAGAAAAAATTATTATGTGTTAGGAAAATAAGATTTCATTTTCCTAACTATCCAAAAAGAAAAAAACTGGAGGTTCGAGAAAAAATTACCGCACCTCAATATCCAAGCCCTCTTCATAAACCACCAAACCACTTATCTCATTTCGATGATTCTAGACTTAATTTATAATTTTTTGAGAGCATAATTTTTAAATTACATTATATCCTTTAACTTCTTTTAAGCTGAAGTTTTTTATATAAATCCAATTCATCTTTGTTAAACTAACAAAAATAAATTTTTGCTTTGTATTTATTTTATCTAAGAAGTCTTTTTGAAACTCTTCCTCTATTCATAACATTTCATAAATTAGGATTTAATTCTTTGACCTCGGATGTTTATTTTGATCTTACTTTTAATTAATTCAAGCGGTAGATAAACTTAGGATTTCTTTTATTCCTTATAAGTTCATCTCCAACTTTTGCTCTGTAATAGCAAAATCTTAAGTATGAGGGTATTTGATGAATTGTAAATATACATATTTTTGTGTAGATTAATTTAGTCGTTTTCATTTCTTTTCGTCATTTTTACATGTTTTTGCTTAATAAATTGCTTCTTTTTTGTAAATAATTTTGCTGACTTGCTTTATTTTTATGTTTCAGAAAATATCAAAAATCTGCCAAAAATTGACAGGTCACGCCCGTGACAAATTGGTCACGCCCGTGACCAGGGCGTGACAGCTCAAAATCCCGTCAATCAGCAAATTTTGAAGAGAAAAGCTTGACACGCCCGGCATCACGCCCGTGTCACCTGACACGGGGCGTGACCCAACACATCTCCACCCGCTCGATGTTTTCAGCTCGACGTTCGTCGACCTCCTCGAAACGCCCAGAGTCACGCCCGTGACCTAGGGCGTGACACCTCTTCCCGCTCGACGATTTTCAACTCGACATTTTCCGCTCGACGTTTGTCGAGTGTCGACACCAGCCGACACGCCCAGCATCACTCCCGTGACCTGGGGCGTGACTTCTCCACCTGGCCGACAAGACCCGCGCGACGACTTTCGGCGCGAGCCGCGCCAAGATCTACCTTCTTGACACGCCCAGCGTCACGCCCGTGACCTGGGGCGTGACCAACGCGAGACCGACACGTGTCCACCCCGAAGTCCACTTTCCCGTCAAATCGACGGCCGCCATCATGAATAGTGTCGACACGCCGCCTGACACTCCCGTGTCAGCGGGCGTGTACTTGTAAATGTTCTGCCTATAAATAGACCCTTGCTGTATGTAATTCTGTTCCCTTTTTGGATCCATTTTGTATAAGGTGTTGTGTTGCTGGAATGCTTCCAAGGTCTATGTAAGGGATATTTCTTCTCCTCCCCTTAGTTTTATTTTCGTTCCTTTGTAACCGGTGTTTTTACTTAATAAAATGTTTTTTTTTCTCTTCATATGACTTTGGAATGGATTTATGCAACTCTTCCCTTATACAAACTTATTTGTTTTGTTTTAACTTAGTTTTTTTTCGTCTTTTTAATACGAGTGTGTGTGTGTATGATAGTAAATGTTATGTTTTCTTTTTTTGGATAAGTAGTTGTTATGTTTTCATTTCATTAGCTTTTGATAGCTTAGGATTTTTATAATTTCTATTTCATCCTTATAGATCCGTAAAAACGTTTTCAAAGTGTTTTTCCTTTTTTAACTTAGCTTTTTTTTTCTTTCTATTTGGTAAACCTTTTTCGTTCTTTTCCCTTTCTTCGCATTTTTTTAGCATTTTTACGGAGTTATAGGAATGATAATATAGTCGTTTTAATTTTTTGTGCACTTCGATTTTTCGTTTAAACTTTTGCTCCTTTTATTTTTCTGTCTTCATTTTAATCATTTCTACCGCATTTTAGCGGTAGAAATGTATTAAATTTTTTTTTCGAGCACTTGCGTTTTCATTTTTATTTGCAAAACTTTCTTCCCGTTTAATTTTTCTTTTCACTTTTTATGCATTTCTACCGCATTCTAGCGGTAGAAATGTAGTTATTTTAATTTTTCGGTAACTTAGATTTTTGCAATTTTTTATGTATGCGCATTTATTTCCGCCTACTCGTTAAGAGTTAAATGGAGCATTGCTTTTATTTCCTTTCCAGTAGAGTGTGTGAGTGTGTTTACTTTATGTTGTTTGTGTGAGTTTTAAATTCAGTAGAGTGAGTGTGTTTTACTTTCATGTCGAGAGAGTGTGTGCGTGTGTCACATTTATTTAGTCCTACTCGTTTGAGTAGGACCCCCTTTCTTTCTCCCGCCCACGCATTTGCGCCGGGACTCGCAATTTACAGCTATCTTCAGTCCTACTCGTTTGAGTAGGACTTCCAATTTACTGCTTTATTTCCTGATTTATTTTCCTTCTTTTATTTTATCGCTTTCATTTACTGCTTTCTTTATTGCTTTCCCCGCTGCCGTCCCCATTGCGATGAGTGGCTAACCGTTCTTACCCTCGGTATCGAATAGCATTGAGACAGATAAAATAGCTTAAAATAATTAAAGGTCATATTTTTCTAATTAATTAATTTCTTAAGGTTTGCCCGGGGTTAATGATGCGTAGGACCACATATGGATGTGTGGGCCCTATTTCACATTTTCCATACGCTAGCCGAGAGGCCGCGCGTATGGACATATCACCCCTTGGCAAAGATAGTTCCATGCTAACCCTCGAGAGAGGAGCTGCGCCAACTCTACCGGATTGGGTTCCCCACGAAATAACGGGGTTCTTACCGTAATGTGGGCGTTAAGAGGAATCCTTCGTCGGACGAGAGCCCGGTCGAATAGTCTTAGCGTTCAGGTGAGCGATAGCCCTATATCTAGGTGAGCTCATTTTAGTGGAACCTCCACGGCCAAGTCTCCGCCTTAATTAATTAGAAATTTAGGAGCTCTTTTTATTAAATGTCTATTTTAGTTCAATTTTTTTTCGGTGCCATCGAGCTAAGCTCTTCATCGGCTCCACCTTCAAGCTTTCTTTTTATTGCTTTCATTTTCTGTTTTTCTAACTTTTGTTTATATAAATAATATCCCGACAAGATAAAATTATCGGCAAAATAATAGTCCCCTCCGGGGATGTGTAGAAATAAACGAACAGACCTCGAGAACAATACAACCTCGATATTCCACCTGGAATATCCTGTACTACTCACGATAGGTGCACTTGCCTTCTTTCGTTAAAACTCGATCACACCTTTTTTTATCCAAATAAATAATAAATCCGCGAGCCTCGCTTTCTAAATAAAAACACTTCCGCTTTTCTACTTAAATAAATCGCCCGGGGCACCACGCTTCATAATAATTTTTGGAGTTTTAACAACCATCACTCGTCCAGCAGCTTTGTGAATATATCTGCAATCTACCTGTCAGTTGGTACATATTGGAGATTTATGTCACCATGCTCCACATGCTCCCGGATGAAGTGCTATCGCAGCTCAATGTGCTTTGTCCGACTATGAGGCACTGGGTTGTTGGCTATCGCAATCACACTGGAGGATTCACAAAACAAAGGAATTTCCTTGACCTTCAAGTTGTAGTCTTCAAGTTGGTTCTTTATCCAAAGCAATTGTCCACAATAACTGCAAGTAAAAATGTATTCTGACTCGGCCGTTGAGATTGACACATAATTTTGCTTTTTGCTGCTCCATGAAATGAGCCTCCTTCCAAGGAATTGACAAGTCTCGAAAGTGCTCTTTCTATCATCTTTGCTTCCTGCAAAATCTCCGTATGAAAAACCAATTAGTTCGCTCTCATTACTTATTGGGTACCATAAGCCAAGATTTGGTGTACATTTAAGGTATCTCATAATCCGCTTTACAGCAGCATCATGAGATTACTTAGAGTTCACTTGAAATCTAGCACACAAACATGTTGAAAACATTGTATACGATCTACTAGGAGTAAGATATAACAAGGATCCAATTATGCTTCTGTACTTGGTTTCATCAAAAGGTTTCCCTTTCTCGTCCTTGTCTAGAGACATAGTTGAACCCATTGGAGTCCTTATAGAGGTTGAGTTCTCCATTCCGAATTTCTTAATTAACTCCTTGGTGAACTTCGTCTAACAGATGAAAATTCCATCTTCAGATTGTTTCATCTGAAGTCCTAAGAAATACTTCAGCTCTCACATACTGCTCATTTCGAACTTCCCTTACATAAGTTTGAAAAACTTTTTGTAGAGGTTGTCGTCAGTAGAGCCAAATATGATGTCATCGACTTAGATTTACACTAGCAAAATCTTGCCCTTTATTTCCCTAAGAAATAATGGCTTATCTATCATTCCTCTTGTGAACTTATTCTCAAGAAGAAAGTTAGATAGCGTCTTGTACCAAGCTCGAGGAGCTTGTTTCACACCACATAAAGCTTTAAAAATAGATATACATGCTCAGGATAGTTAGAATCAACGAAAGCTAGAGGTTTTTCCACATACACCTCTTCCTTTATGTCACCATTAAGGAAGGATGACTTCACGTCCATCTGATACACTGTGAAGCCCTTAAGTGCTGCATATGCTAAGAATAACCTGATTGCCTCCAGCCTTTCCATTGGTGTATATGTCTGATCGAAGTCGATTCCTTCTTCTTGTTTGTATCCCTTAGTGATGAGTCTGGCCTCAATCTTTATAATTATTCAATCCTCGTCCATCTTGTTCCTGTAGACCCACTTCGTTCCGATAACTTTCTTGCCTTTGTGTCTTGGAATAAGATTCCAGACTTGGCAACGCTTGTACTGATTCAATTCTTCTTCCATTTCCATTATCGAAGATGCTCTGAGTTTGCTTCCTCAAACTTATTTGGTTCAACCTGCGAGAGGAAGCTTAAATTCATTAGTTGTACCTCTATAATTTCTGACACCAACCCAGGGATCTCCTATGATTTGATCCATTGGGTGATCCTTCTAGTGTTTGAGCTATAGAGTCTTTGCATCTGGAGCTTCTTTAACCACAGGATTGACTTCATCAACTTTAATGACGTCTTCATCATGATCATCAACCTCTCCAATTGGGGTTAGAGTGGTGATCTTGATGAACTTTTGATCTTTTACATCAGTCAGCTCATTCAAGTTTAATTATTCTATTCTTGAACCTGCATCTTGAATAAACACACTAGAAGAGCTGCATTGCAGTAGGCTCGTCTCACCAAATACAATATGAATAGATTCTTCTACTACCAGGGCTTTTTTATTAAAAATCCTATATGCCTTACTATGACTACTATAACCTACGAAAATACCTTCAAAGCTCTTTTCACTAAATTAGGGGTGTGATACTTACCATTGTTAAGGATGAAGTATTTACAACCAAAGATTCTAAAATATGAGATAGACAGTTTTTTGCCCTTTAGTAGTTCGTAAGGTGTCTTATTATGGTTCTTCTTTATGAGTGCTCGATTTTGCACGTGGAATGCAGTGTTGATGGCTTCAGCCCAGAAATATTCCGATAGTGAGGCATCACTCAATATGCTTCTGCAGGTCTTTATGATTGTTCTATTCCTTCTCTCAGCTACTCCTTCTGTTGAGGAGTACTATTTGGTATTGCATCCACAATAGCCCAGATTTCTATGAATTCGTCCATGAACTAAGATGAATTAAGTTTGTATTTGATGCTCTGTTTAGTTGAGTCTTTGAAAGACTTAATTGCCGACTGTAGACTGATGAGTCTGATATTAATAGGGTTTTTCAGACTCATCTGCGCTGGTTTTCTCACTCGTGCACTGCATTTCAACCGGTTATCGGTTATATTTGCATCGTTCTGTTATGGACCATTTTGTGCACTGTTTTTGCCCGAGTGTGTGCAATTGTGCATTCTGTTATTGGGGGTATGCACATGGTGCTCCCCATGGCTCTTTTCAGCTAGTATTTGTTGTATGTTTGGTGCTGGGAGATTTTTCTCCAGCTTTGGTTCTGTGTGCATGTAGTGCATTTTCCCCAAGGAAGGAATTCTGAATTGAGGAAAACACACGGTCATGTGTTTCCTTTACGTACGATTTGGGCCCGATCGTGCGTTCTATTGAACAGAAGAAACACCGAGCTGAGCTCGACGAATTTCATCGAGCTGATGTCGGTGATCTTCACTCACGGTTAATGCACGGTTTCTTCGGAACCGTGCACGAAAAAAATGAACCGTTTTCCCGTAGCTTTCTAGTTTGCAGCAAACTGTGGTTAAACGTGTGTTTTATTCACGCACGGGCGGAAGCTCCCATGTGCGTGTAAAACGAACAGTTCCCCTGTGTTAACCCGTTTTCTTGCGCTTTTTTTTACCCGTGTGATTTCCTTCACACACTGGCAGAAGTGCCCGTACGCGAGTAAAATGCACGGGTCAAAACATCTTCTTCCGCAAGCTTAGCCTCGAAGTTAATAACGCACGGTTATCGCACTGTCGTACGTCGGACCGTGTGTGACTATTTTTCTGACCTACTTCTATGTAAGCGCAGATTTTCCTCCATTTAGAAGACGAGACTTCAGCCATTCCAGCCGCCATTTTAGGGCATAGTTCCGCCATTTCCCTTTATTCTCCACCGTGGAGAGGCCTCCGGGCAAGCTTTCAACGCCAAATTAAAGTCAGAGCTTCCTCTCGGCCTCCTGCTTCATCCTTGAGCTTCAAGACAAGTTTGATCTAGCTTTCTCCATCAAGCTAGGAGAAGTTTGTGCCATCCTCCACCGGATCATGACACAATGAAGACGGGTACATTTGGAGTTAGTGATAGCCTCCTCTACCCCGGACGCAGTTGAGGACTGAGCTAGGACACAGATTGACAACCCGGCAATTCCTTTCGTGAAACCTCAGTAAGTCTTCGAATCTTGACGATTTCGCACACTCACTTCTTATTTTGTTCTTGATAGTGTAGTTTGATCCCTTTGTATTTGATGAAGTGTGCTTAATGTAATATACGTTTGTATACAATCATGTCTATGTGATCTTATATTTACATTATTTACTTGAGGTGCGTCATTCTCCATCCACCACCACATCTGGTTCTGCCGCTCTAGCGATTGCTAGAGGTGTGCGTAGCGACGAGGTGCTCTCGACCCTCATTCCACCATTCTCACCACCTCATACGCAAGCCTACTCATCCATCCGCCCAGCGATGCGGTGCATAGCGGCCCGTGTAGTCTTCCATCCTGCCTGGCGAAGCATCGCATAGCGGCGTTGCATAGGAGTGTTTTATTAGTGTTCTACGTTCGTTTTCCACAACATTCAAAACCCCCCTTCATAAACACCGACATAAGGACTTTAATCTCAAGTCCTCCTCAAAATTAACTCCACCTTATTGTGTTCCTTGAGAGATCAATACTTGGGGATATTCGGCCATTTTATATTACTTGTGTGACTGGTACACTTTCCATTCAATGCATCATAGACCAATGTCAGTCTACAGTGAGTCACCAAACATAGGACCATACAATGTAATCCCTCATTGTGTGATCCATGGTGTTGAATCATGTGTAGCATCTCTATTGGGACACAATTTCTTTTCAAGAACTATGGGCATGGGAGAAAAGTTGGATGGTGTTTATTTTGAAGAAATCATGTTTTCAGATTTCAGAAAGATTCTATAAGTGTTTTTCTCGAGTACTATCTTTTGTACTCGAGAAGAACTAAAGATTGTTCTCGAGTAAGACTTATCTTCATTTCGAGTTGCAGAGACAGTTCTCGAGAAGGCTTACTGTTATTCTCGAGAAGGCCTTCTGTACTCGAGTACTGCATAACACTTATTCTCGAGTTACATCTTTCCTTTACAATTTTTCTTCTAAGTCTTTTTCTCGAGAAGACTAAACTCATTCTCGAGAAGACTATGTTTAATTCTCGAGATGCAGAGGACTTTTCTCGTGACCTAGATTTCTTTTCTCGAGAACCAGACATCTGTTCTCGAGAACACTTATTTGTTCTTGAGTACCAGATTGTTCCTTTTAGAGAACTAAAGTTATTTTTCCTCGAGTATTTCCTTCATTCCCGAGAATGTTGTTTTCCACCTCCACATTTTTTCTAAGGCTTTTTCTCGAGATCTTCATTGTTATTCTTGAGAACCAGTAAGTTTTTTCTCGAGTACTATCTTTTCTCTCGAGAACAGCTGTACTATTTTTCAGAATTTTCTCCAAGTCCAGACAGACGTAATTTCAAATGTAATTAGGGAATGATTGGTCAATGTGGCTGTCATTTATTATGATTATGACCGTTAGGCAAATCCTATAAAAGGTCTTGTCAATTTCGACCAACCCTAAGAAGAATAACAAGCAACCGCAAGATATTCCAAGTTTTTCTGAATCCCTAATTTTCTTTCCATAATCGGAAGCGCCGCACTTCATCGCCATTCTTGACGATTTTCTTCCGATCCAGATCGATTCATAGCAAGTGATTGAGAGATCAAGACATTCTATAATCTTCAGATCCAATACTTGATATTGCTGAGTCCAGATTTTCAGATCCAGAGATCTTGCTGATTCTTCTTCAACCATTTCTGATAGAGCCGCAAAGTTCTAGGAAGAAGAACAGGCTGAAGCTTTGAAGATCTGAGATAAATCACTATAGGTACTTATATTTCAATTTATTCTTGTAGGAGATCCTTCTCCGAGTGTAGGAGCTTCGTTCTCCGAGTTATTTTTTAGGAAGTTTTATCTTCTGAGTGTAGGTCCAGTATTCAGATGGAGTTGTAGGAAGGTTGTTCCGAGTTTTAGGATTGTTTTCAATCCGAGATTTGTGGAGTAGCCAAGTTTAGTGATTTGCTAGATCGGAGTGTTGAAAGTGGATGTACCCAAGGTTGGGGAACCACTATAACTCTTGGTATCGTATGTGAATTCTTCGATAATTTTCTATGCATAGCTCGTTAAATTTTTAGTCCGCAAAAAAACACACAACTCACCTATTCACCCCCCTCTAGGTGATTTAGGTAAGACAACTAAAACATTTTCAATTTGTATCAGAGCGAGGTTGTTCATAAGAAGGTTAACACCTTGAACAGATCTGCATAAGTTGTCTTTTGAGTAATCCAAGCATGGTCAAAGCTAAGGATTTTGCAAAGCTTCCTCTGTGCACAAAGACCAACTTTCCCATATGGAAAGAAAAGATTAAGTTTTTCAAGGAAGCTGGGGATCCAAGGATCTTTATGATTGTTGAAGAAGGTCCTTATGTTCCCATGACCATCTCCACTATTAACCCAACCAAGAAAGTTTCTAAGAAGTTGATGGATCTTGATAAAGATGAGATTGCACTTGTCTCATTAGAAAAGAAAGCTAAAAAATATCATCGCAAGTGCAGTCGATGATTCTATGCTGCAAAATCTGATTCACTTCGAATCTGCTAAGGAAATGTAGTAGTCTCTTATCATCTTGATGGAAGGCACTAAAGTTGTTAGGGATGACAGACGATCCCTTCTAAATAAGAAATATGAAGCATTCCGACAATGACCAAAGGATTCAACAGTAGATACCTTTGAAAGTTTCTTCAAAATTGTTAACGTCCTAAGAGTATATGGTAGAGTCTTCATAAATGCAGAGTTGAATGATAAGTTTCTGAGGTCCCTAAATAAGGAATTGGACAACAAAGTCTGTGCTATCTGGGAGTTTGGTAAGCTGGCAGAGACTGACCCTCAGAATCTCTTCAGAAAGCTAATGTCCTATGAACTGCAAATCAAATCAAGAAAAGCTGAGGAAGAGAAGAGTCAGTGGTCATCCAAGGAGAAGTTTGTCTCACTAAAGTAAAACAGCTCAAGGAAAGTCAAAGCTGCATCACCTGCTCCAGCACAGGAAGATAGTGAAGAAGAAACTTCAGAGCCAAGTACCTTAGGCTCAGAGTTATCTGAAGGAGAGTTTTCTCTTCTTTCAAGGCATTTCCAGAAATTCTTGAACAAGAAGAAACAATGGAGAGGCAAAGATGCCTCGCATAGAAGATCACGTCATGATGGTGATCGCGACAAGAAAGGCTCCAGCAGCCAAGACAGGTATCATACTAAACAGAACAAACATATTACTTCTGATATCGTTTGCTATTGTTGTAATAAGCCATGTCACATCATCCCTGATTTCCCTCACAAGAAGAAGGCGGGTGGAAAGAGAGAAGAGATGAAATATTCATATAATAAGAAGAGAACTGAAAGAATCCTAGTAGCCAAGAAGGGCAAGACTCTCAGCGACTCTGACTCATCTGAGTCAAGTGAAGAAGAGGAAGCCTACAATGGGCTAGTGGCACAAACTGATGAAGAAGAAGAACCCCAGTTCACTGGGAATGCAAATTCTCAGACCCCTCTTTCTGAATCAGATTGTTCTGATCATGATCATAAGGACAGCTCTTCCGACAATGAGTCTGAACTCATGGCTGATTATAACGAGTTAATCAAGGTTTACAACAAATATCGAAGAGTCGTGAAAACTCAAGCCAAGGATATAAATTCTCTCAAGGCTGAAGAGAGCACTCTGAGAGAGGAAGTCGCCAAGACGGACTCACTCTGAGAGAGGAAGTCGCCAAAACGGACTCACTCTGAGAGAGGAAGTCGCCAAGACGGACTCACTCAGAGAGAACTTCAATTCTGCTATTGAAAAGTATAACAAGGCTCTCGAGTACCTATATCTGAAGGAGAAGATCATAAAAGAATTTGAAGAACAACTTGTAGTGGAAAAGAAACTTGTTAAAAGTTTCTCATAGCCCAAGATGTCCTTCCATTTATTGTTGAATTCTCAGCTCAGGCCAAAGGTGCTGTCCTAGGCCATGGTTAAGCTCCTAGTAAATCTTCTAGGTGAAATAAGGCTCAAAGGAAGAATAAGGAGGACAAGAAGGCTTTGGCCAAGGAGAAGGGGAAAGCTCATCAAGATCAGACTTCATTTAAGAAGGTTATATTTCCAATGAACGAGTTTGATCTTGATTCGTCCTACGGTCACTTTCCTAGGCCTACTTATGTATAGACCAAGTCTCGTTACCAAGGATGGACCAGTCCCCAGAACTTTGGCGAAAGTGTCTTCAAGGTATCTTATGAAGAGATCACTCTTTAGAGCTTTAGTCCTTATAATAATGGTCATAACATCAAGAAAGCACCAAAAGAAAAACACGTTGTGTAAAAGCCTCTTATGGGGAAGAGGACATGTGATTGCCATCACAATGAAGCTACTACCTTCAAGACTGCTTCCCCTACTAGACCACACTCTCAAAAGGTCAAGTAGGAGAAATTTAGGCAATGATACAATAGATTTGACTGTTGGTGTTGCAGCAAAGTTGGTCACTTTGCTATTGATTGTTGGTTTAATTCCAGAAATTATGAAACTCCTCAAGTTAACAATGTGATAAAGACCACTCATAATGTTAATACACTTATGGGGGAGTGTTCTTACTAGAGACCAAGGACCCAAACAAGTTTGGGTTCCTAAGGAAAATTGATTTGTGATTGCAGGTATGTCCAAAGGCCACCAAAACTCCTATCTGGTATCTGGACAGTGGATGCTCTCAGCATATGACCGGGATAAGAAGCCTTCTCCAGAATTATTCTCCAGTCATGAATGGGCCAAAAGGCATATTTGGAGGTTCTGACCGAGGAATTTTTAAAGGCTACTGTACGATTACGAATGGTAGTGTATCATTCTAAGATGTGGTTTATGTTGAAGGATTGGAACACAATCTTATAAGCATAAGCCAGTTCTGCGATTAAAGATACATAGAAGAATTTCATGCAGACAAGCGCTTGATAAAATCGGTAGATAATATGGAAACGATTCTACCAGGCACTCGTAGTAGAAATATATTTTGTTTTAATTTTATTTGTATAGACTCTTCCACACCAGTGTGCTTTTTGGCTAAAGATAGTGCGTCTCTTGGTGACCAATGTCACAAGAGACTAGCACATATTAATTTCAAAACTAAAAATAAATTATTTTCACTTAATTTGGTACGTGATGCCCCAAATGTCATGTGTGCTAAAGATAGACCTTGTCACACATGTGTAAAAGGAAAGCAAATAAGGGCTACCTTTAAAAGCATTGTTGGCAAAGACTCTAATAGATGTTTACATCTACTTCATATGGACTTGTTCGGTCCACTACAAGTTAGAAGTTTGGGAGGTTAGGATTATACATTGGTTATTGTTGATGATTACTCGCGCTTTGCGTGGGTGTTCTTTCTAAAACACTAGTCAGATACTTTTGATATTGTTACTAATTTTGTTAGGGAGGTCCAGAATGAATACTTTCGTAGTCAAAATCAGAAGTGACAATGGAACATAGTTCAAGTCTGTGGCCATGACAGAATTTTGTGAAAGTCTATGTATCTTGCATGAGTTTTCCTCTCCTCATACTCCTCAGCAAAATAGAGTATCTGAGAGAAGAAATAGAACACTCATAGAGGCCTGCACGGCCATGTTGAGTGATGCCTCACTACCGGAATACTTCTGGGATGAAGCCGTCAACACTGCATGCCACGTGCAAAATCGAGCACTCATAAACAAAAACCAAAATAAGACCCCTTACGAATAACTAAAGGGCAGTAAATCGACTATTTCATATTTTAGAATCTTTGGTTGTAAATTCTTAGTCCTTAATAATGGCAAGTATCACACTACTAAATTTAGCGAAAAGAGCTTTGAAGGTATTTTTGTAGGGTATAGTAGCCATAGTAAGGGATATATAATTTTTAATAAGAAAACCCTGGTTTTAGAAGAATCTATTCATGTTGTATTTGATGAGATGAGCTCGCTGCAAGGTATCTCTTCTAGTGGGATTATATAAGATACAGGTTCAAAGATAAAAGAATTGAACTTAAATGGTCCAATTGAAGAAAAAGATGAAAAGTTCATCAAAATCGCCACTCCAACCCCTATTGGAGAGGTTGATGATCATGATGAATAAATCATTCAAGTTGACGAAGTCACTCCCGTGGTTGAAGAAGTTCTAGATGCAAGGACTCAAGAGCTCAGACATTTGAAGGATCACCCAATGGAACAAATCATAGGAGATCCCCGGGATGGTGTCAATGCTCGTAGATGTACAGCTAATGAAAATCTATATTTGAGTTTTCTCTCACAGGTTGAACCGAAGAAGTTTGAGGAAGAAAACTTAGACGCATCATTGGTAATGACAATGGAAGAAGAGTTGAATCAATTCAAGTGTTGCCAAGTTTGGAAGGTTGTTCCAAGACCCAAAGGCAAGAATGTCATCGAAACATAGTGGGTCTATAGGAACAAGATGGACGAGGACGATACTATCATAAAGAAAAAGGCCAGACTCGTCGCCAAAGGATACAGACAAGAAGAAGGAATCGACTTTGATCAGACTTATGCACTAGTGGCAAGGCTGGATGCAGTCAAGTTGTTCCTAGCATATGTTACACTTAAGGGCTTCACTGTCTATCAGATGGATGTGAAGTCAGCTTTCCTTAATGGTGACATATAAGAAGAGGTGTATGTGGAACAACCTATCGGTTTCATTGATTCTAACCTTCCTGATCATGTCTATCTATTGTTTAAAGCTTTATATGGTTTGAAACAAGCTCCTTGAGCTTGGTACGAAATGTTATCTAACTTTATTCTTGAGAACAAGTTCACAAGAGGAAAGATAGATAAAACATTATTTATTTGGTAAATAAAAGGCAAGATTTTGCTAGTCCAAATCTATGTCGATGACATCATATTTGGGTCTACTGACGACAACCTCTACAAGAAGTTTTTCAAACTTATGCACGGGAAGTTTGAAATGAGCAGTATGGGAGAGCTGAAGTATTTCTTGGGTATTCAGGTGAAACAATCTGAAGATGGAATTTTCATCTCTCAAACGAAGTTCACAAAGGAGTTAATTAAGAAATTCAGAATGGAGAACGCAAACTTAATGAGGACTCTAATGGGTTCAACTATGTCTCTGGACAAGGATGAGAAAGGCAAACCTTTTGATGAAACTAAGTACAGAAGCATAATTGGATCCTTTCTCTATCCTACTGCTACTAGCCCGGATATAATGTTTTCAACATGCGTGTGTGCTAGATTTCAAGTGAACTCTAAGTAATCTCACTACGCTGCTGCAAAGTGGATTTTGAGATACCTTAAAGGTACACCAAATCTTAGCTTATGGTACCCAAGAAGTAATGTTGTGTATTGTATCCACAATAATCTAGATTTGGTGAAGTCACCCTTGAACTGAGATGATTTAAGTTGTATTTGATTTACTGTTTGAGTTATGTGTTTGTAGGACTTAATTACCAAGTGTAGACTAATGACAATCTACAATGGGTCACCAAACACAGGACCATACAATGTAATCCCTCATTGTGTGATCCATGGTGTTGACTCATGTGTAGCCTCTCTATTGGTATACACTTCATTTTTCAAGCACTAGGATTGTTGGATAAAAACATGTTGCTGATTCCATAGAAGAAAGGAAAATTTTCAGGAAATAATTTTATTCTAAGTATTTTACTCGAGAAGAACTTAAGTATTCGAGTAGATTTCCTGATAGTACTCAGGTAAGTTAAGTCTGACTTTCGAGTAAGGGAATGGTTCACGAGAAGTCAAAACATAGTTCTCGAGTGGCCAGTTTCATTACTCGAGTAGACCCCTTCTTATTCTCAAGTTAACAGATTCTCTATCTCAAAATTTTTTTAAGTCCTATACTCGAGTATTCAAGTTCACCACTCGAGTAGATAAGCTCTTTGTCTCGAGTGACAGAAGCAAAGTTCTCGACTTGTATCTACCCTACTCGAGTAGTAAAGTTTATGTACCCGAGAAGTCTGCTTACTTCTCGAGAACTCTAAAACTAGTACTCGAGTAATCAGTTTTAAACTCCCAGAATTTTCTCCAAGTCTTTTTCTCGAGAAGTTCATCTCCACCTCTCGAGTGACCTTTCTAGCACTCGAGTAATCTTTATTCCACACATGTGATTATAGATTCTGTTCTGAATTTCCTGAAAGACTTCATCTCGAGTAGTCTGTTATTGTCTTCTTGAGAACTCATCTCAGTACTCGTGTACTTCTCTTTTCACTCGAGTAATCCAGTCAATTTTCCAGAAATTTTGGCTAAATCCAAACTAACGGGATTTTCAAATGAGTTGACACGATTGGTCCACGTGGACGTCATTAATGCTAATTATGACCGTTAGGGAGATCTTATATAAGGTCTTGTCATTTCGACTAACCCTAACAAGCGCTGAAAAGAAATACTCTAAGAATTCTGAATCGAATTTTTTCTCTTTCCTAAGCGGAAGCCGCCGCCGCTCCTCATCATGCAAATCGCCTAGGGCTTTATTTCAGGAAGATTCAGATCAGTAGACTTGTAGATCGAGATTGTTCTTCAACTTCTTCATCTTCTCTTTGATCGTGTGAGTCAAGAATTTTCAGATCAAGATCCTGTCATGGCATGTCTTCTTCAAAGTTTCTGACTGTGCCGCAAATTTCAAGGAAGAAGACCTTGGCCAAAATCTCCAGATCTGAGAAATATTATTATCTGTATTTCATATTTTCAATCTATTGTTGTCGAAGATTATTCTCCGAGTGTTGGAGCTTCGTTCTCCGAGTTGTAGGAAGTTTTCATATTCCATGTGAAGATCCATATTGTGGATCGAGTTGTAGGAACTTTGTTCTGAGGCGTAGGATTGGTTTCAATCCGAGATAGTGGAGTAGCTGAGTCTAGTGTTTTGCTAGATAGGATAGTGGAACGTGGATGTACCTAAGGTTGGGGAACCACTATAAATCTATGTGTCCTCTGTGATTGCTTGATTATTTTCAGTGCATAGATCGCTAAATTTTTATTCCGCAAAAAGACGCACAACTCAACTATTCACCCCCCTATAGGTGATTTAGGTAGACAATTGAACCCTTTCAATTGATATCAGAGCAAGGTTGATCATTAAGAGGTTAATACTTTGATCTGATCTGTCCTAAGTTGTCTTCTGAGTTATTCAAGCATGGACAAGGCTAAGGATTTTGCTAAGCTTCCCTTGTGTACAAAGAACAACTTGCCCATGTGGAAAGATAGGATCAAATTTTTCATGGAAGTTGTAGATCCAAGGATCTTCATGATTGTTGAAGAAGATCCTTACGCCCTTATGACCTTCTCCACTATAGATACAACAAAGAAAGTTCCTAAGAAGTTGATGGATCTCAACAAAGATGAGATTGCACTTGTCTCTTTTAACAAGAAGGCCAATAATATTATAGCAAGTGCAGTTGATGACTCGATGCTGCAGAACCTGATCCACTACTAATCCACTAAGGAAATGTGAAGTCCCTCGTCACCTTGATGGAAGGCACATAAGAAGTTGTAACACCCCCATCCATCGTATGGCATATAGTAGAAGGTCCAGCTGGAACCCGACACCATATACCACGGACAGTCGGAAGGGTTACGTATGAATAACCAAACTATCCAATTAAGACTACACGTCCTAACACAGAGCATTCTAGCGGAAGCTTTTAAACAGTTGAAAGAACTCATAATTGTGTCCAAAAATCATGAATGTCCAACACCACTATAACTGGAATGAAAACAAATACACTGAAAGGTACACGACATTATGGCCTTACAGAGGTTCACTTAATTAAATAATGTTTTCCATACATCGGCTCGCAGGCCGGCAACACATGACAAAATAAAGTACAACTATTCACTTTGGCCTTCTAGGGCCAGCACAGCAACATGGGCTCCAGCCCACTATTTGGTACTCGGCTCCGCAGCACCTGAAAGCAACATTCCACCGCACGGTGGCAAACAAAGCAACGGTCAGCAAAAAGCCAACCAAATTATAACGACCCCGCCCCTAACTCGGGACGACAGAGTTCCTTCCATGCAATTCATTAGCATTGCTAAATAATATAGTACAAACATGCTAGTCATAGGTGTAGGCTCGCACGGCCAAACACCCCGTGCACTAAGGGCACATTATCGGTGAATCCTGACACTTCAGCCCCTTCACCACCACCCCCGGGATGGCAACAACGTGAGCATTTTATCCTTTCTGACGACTGTCTAAGGCTCCGACTATGCCAACGGCCAGTCCCCTTTTCGGGTCTCTCGCACCGAACCACATAGCCCAGGTCCGATTCCACTTGCCTGTTGCTCACAATGCGTAGTACACCATAAGACGTATGCACGAGCCAAGCTTCTCTTGGATCCTGCCATTTCCAAACAATCACATAACCTAGTAATGTTCAAGGCCGGTTCCCAGGACGCCAAGTTGGCAGAACAATGATTCCGCTCAATTGTTTCAGGGTGCACCTTGGAGTTAATCCCCAAGGATCCCTGTTGTAATCTACCGTGTAGAAACCCGAAAACCCAAAGCACAGAGTCTTATCCGACAAACTATAACAAATGCAACATCACCGATATATCCAGACCAACATGTCCGGGTAGGCTTCACACACAATGCCGATGTCCGTACTTTGATTCCGGACTCTATATGCAACACAAGGGGGACTATTCCCGTCAACCCCAAGGAACACCACACACTCGCCGCACACTCGTGGGAGCGGGTTTCCCTATACAAAAAGGATGAGAGCTTCACATGCTCAAGTAGAGAATCGTTACCCTTGTAGTACGCTTTTGCGCCATGGAAAATTACACGGATAGAAGTCTTCGCAACGGGATTTCCTCCACGGATCCGTTATCGGTTCTCTAAACAGTGCTCCGATGCTCCGCCGACGGCCGGAATCCTCCTCCTTCTTCCTCCTCTCTCTAACTCCTTGAAAGAGAGTGCTTAAGAGAGAAATGAGGAATTTATCCTCTATTTCCGACCTTAACAGAGTAGGAACTCATCTGGGCCGTTGGATCTTAATTAAAGAAAACGAACGGCTCAGATCGGTACAAAAATCCCCAAACCTGGGCCGAACACAACCTCGCACATGGTCGTGTCCCTGGCCGTGTGCCTCGATCCAGGAATGATCGTCGAACACAGAAAAACCACACGGCAAAGACACGCCCGTGTCTCAACCTGACACGCCCGTGTCGGGTCCTCGACACGCCCGTGACCGTAGGCGTGTCACATATAACCGTCACACCAACCGTCACGTCTCTCGGGAACACGGGTACTGACACGGGTAGGCACAAGCTTGTGTCTGATGACACACCCGTATCAGTCTGTCGGGTTTCCTGCCGTGTCCTTCTCTGGATACAGCCGGCCAAAACACCAAGCAAGACACGGCCTTGGACATGCCCGTGTCCTAGGCTGTGTAGCCCTATACAGGCACCAAAATCTATTTTGGACGCGACCAGCTCGATAATGATTTTTGGGGTGTTACAAATCCCCCCCCCTTAAGGAATTTCCTCCCGAAATTAAGTAAAGGTATACAAAAATTAAATGTTACCTGAGTGGAATAACTCGGGGTATTCCTCCAATATAGTTTGCTCTCGCTCCCAAGAATGATCCTCACGTCTGTAGTTATCCCAACGAACCTTAACCATTCGGATTTCCTTATTGCGGAGTCGTTTGACCTCAACGTCTTCTATATGTATAGGCTTGACCTTTGTCGTCAACTGATAATCTACTGGAACTTGATAAACCGCAACTATCTGCGAAGGATCTTGCACCGCCATCCGCAACACTGATACATGGAACACATCGTGTAGCCCACTCAACTCCACCGACAGCATCAATATATATGCTGCTTCGCCAACACGCTCCAGATTTCAAATGGTCCAAGGTATCTCGGACTCAGCTTCTTCAAGCGTCGAACCCGCGAAACACCCTTGAACGGATTGGTTTTTAAATACACCCAGTCGCCAACACCGAACTCCACGTTCCTATGATTGGCGTTATAGTACTTTGCTTGCCTGTCCTGAGCGATCTTCAATCTTTCCTGTATTGTATGTACCATTGAAGTGGCATATTCCACCGCTTGACGTTTATACAACTTTGACTCGCCTGTCTCCAACCAAGACAACGATGTACGACACTTCCTCCCATACAAGGCCTCGAAAGCTGCCATTCCAATACTCGCTTGAAAGCTATTGTTATACGCAAACTCCACCATGTACAGGTGATCTTCCCAATGCTTTCCGAAATCTAGGACGCACATGCGAAGCATGTCCTCCATCATCTTGTTGACCCTCTCGGTCAGACCGTCCGTCTGTGGGTGGAAGGTTGTGCTAAAAATCAGCTTTGTTCCAAACAAATTATGCACCAGCCTCCAGTCCTTCGACATGAAGCATCCATCTCGGTCAATAACAATACTGCGCGGCATACCATGGAACCGTACGATATTATCCACATAGAGTTTGGCTAACTTTTCCACTAGATCTCCCTTCCTATTCGGGATGAAATGCAACACTTTTGTAAACCTATCTACGACCACCCATATTGCGTCATTTCCCCTCTGCAACTTTGGCATACCATGCACCAAATCCATAGAAATGTCATCAAATTTCCATTCCGGGATAGACAAGGACTTTAGGAAGCCTCCGGGCTTCTCGCACTCCGCTTTAAGCAAGGCACAAGTTTGGCACTTGGCCACATAAAGTGCTACATCCTTCTTTAATCTTGGCCACCAGAATAACTTCTTCATGTCTCTATACATCTTCGTGCTACCCGGGTGGATTGAGTATTTGGTATGATGAGCCTCATACATCAAATCCTCCCGAAGATTATCCGCACTAGGGACGCATAGACGACCGTCCTTCCTTAGCAGTCCATCCTCAACCGCAAACTGGATATTTGACCCATCCAAAGATTCATCCAAGATCTGCTTCATGTTGCTATCCTGAATCAAAGCCCGTCGAACTCTATCAGCCAGGTCATACTGCACCTCTGTCCAACACAATATCGCCTCGGCACTAGAATGCTTATCGACTCAGGAAATCTCTAATGACTCCCAATTACGGACCAATCTCTCATCATGTACTGATAACCAACTGGCCCACAGAGGAGCCCTGCGGCTCAACGTATCCGCCATCGCATTTCCCTTCCCAGGTACATAATGTATCTTGAAGGTATAGTCCCCCAAGAACTCCATCCACCTGCGCTGTCTCATGTTCAGATCCTTCTGATCTAGCAGGTACTTCAGGCTCTTATGGTCGGTGTATATATCGACATTTACCCGTACAGATTGTACCTCCACAGCTTTAGAGCAAATATCACGGCCGCTAACTCTAATTCATGGACCAGATAATTCCTCTCGTGAACCTTCAACTGTCTTGAACCATAGGCTATCACGCTCCCATGCTGTAGCAGAACACAACCCAAACCACTTCCCGAAGCATCACTATAAATCTCAAACCCTTCGGTTCCACTCGGCGAACATAAAATAGGAGCTGTGGTCAACCGCCTCTTCAATTCCTCAAAAGCCTGCTCACACTCCAGTGACCACACAAACTTTTGATCTTTCCTTATCAACGTCGTGAGTGGTAACGCTATCCGCGGAAGTTCTCTACGAAGCGCCTGTAGTAGCCGGCAAGCCCCAGAAAGCTCCGAACTTCCGGCACTGAAGACAATACAGGCCACTCCCGTATCGCTGCTATCTTCGCCGGATCCACCATTATCCCTTCTCCACTAACAACATGACCAAGGAACGCTACTGAGGATAACCAGAACTCACACTTGGAGAACTTTGCATACAACTGATTCCTCCTCAAGGTCTCCAACACCATTTGTAGATGCTTGTAATGGTCCTCCTCACAATGCGAGTATACCAAGATATCATCGATAAATACTATCACGAAATGATCCAGGTATTCTCTGAACGTCCTGTTCATCAAATCCATAAACACGGATGGCGCATTGGTCAACCCAAATGGCATGACCGTGAACTCGTAATGCCCAAATTGCGTGCTGAACGCTGTCTTTGGCATGTCGCTTTCCCTTATCCTCAATTGGTAGTAACCGGACTTCAGATCTAACTTCGAATATACTGTTGACCCAACCAATTGATCAAATACATAATCAATCCTGGGTATCGGATATTTGTTCTTTTCCGTAAGCTTGTTCTACTCGCGATAGTCAATACAGAGTCGCAAGCTCCCATCCTTCTTCTTAACGAAAAGAACCAGTGCGCTCCAAGGCGACAAACTTGGATGCACATACCCTTGCTCCAACAACTCCTGCAGTTGGACCTTCAACTCCGCCATCTCTCGCGGCGCTATCCGATACGGAGAGCGTGACACCAGTTTGGAACCCGGTACCAGCTCAATGGTAAAATCAATCTCCCGCTGAGGAGGGGCTCCTGGGAGATCATCTGGGAACACATCAGGATACTCGGACACAACTGGAATACTGTCCAGACTTGGCCTAGGCATTGAAGCCTGCACTAAGGTGACAAATAGCTCTGTACCAGACCGAACTGCCTTAATCACTTGAAGGGCCGACATCAAAACATTACCCGACCCCTTCATACCTGCAAATATAGTCTCCCGTTCAGTATGCAGTCCCAGCTTAACCTCCTTTCGGTTGCAATAGATGTAAGCTCGCTGCTCCGAGAGCCAGTCCATACCAAAGATTACGTCGAACTCCACTAACGGTAGAACCAACGCTCGCAAATCAAACTCCTGGTCCCCAATCCGAATCTTTACCACACAGAACTTATATGTGCGCATTGAGCACCCATTGGGCAATAACACATCCAACCTGTCTTTTGTCATCGAGGAAGGGACCCCGATGTGCGATATGAACCTTTTGGACAAGAAGGAATGTGATGCTACGGTATCAAACAATGCACTTGCCGGACGATCGAAAATCAACACGAAGCCTAGCACTAACAAACATTAGCTAACATATAAAATGGTAACAACTACATAAAGTTAAACTGCTATAATTTAACTCATACATGTCACCACGTCAGCTTGTTTCATGGCCTCTTGCAGACCAAGATTATAAACTCTAGGCTGGGCTGGAGCATGATGGGACGCAGATGATTCCACCTCCTTCCCTTTCTCTTCATAGGTCGCTCTAGGCTTCCTCTCGGACTTTGCACGTCTGCTCCAACATTCACGAGCAAAGTGCCCCGTCTTCCCACAATTGTAGCAAGCTCCTGGAACTCGACTTGTGGTTGCCCCCGATGCACCAGACAAAGGGGCTGAGTTTGAAGTCTTCGGCTTCTTTCTCCATCTGCGGAATCCTGACTTTGCATTTGGCACTTTGAACTCTGCCTTCTTTTCCCCTAGGTCCTTCTTCTCTTGGACTTTCTTCACAAACTTTTCCAATGACCAGGCTGAATTGACCAAGGCTAGGAATCCCTGCGCCTTAGGCCCAACAAGGAGTAACTGTAAGTCACCACGTAGACCCTCATAAAATCGGTTGGTCTTCCTCTCTTCTTCCGTAAACATAGCACCAACATACCGACCAAACCGTGTAAACTCATGGAGATACTCGTCCATGCTTCTAGCTCCCTGAGTCAATCCAAGATACTGATTTTCCATCTGAAGCTTCTGAGCAGAGGGTAAATATCTGGCCAAGAAGAATCTTGAGAATTCCTCCATAGGCACATCAGCAAGCTACATTCCCACTAAGAGATGAAACTCCAACTCATCCCACCACATCCTTGCCTCACCAGCCAAAAGGAAGGTCGCTATGGTGTTCTTCTACCACTCCTCCGTTAACATGGCCATCAGGACCCTCTTTATCGTAGCAAGACAATCCTCAGCTTGTGCTGGCGTTCCAACCCCATCGAACCTCGGAGGATTAAAGCCCATTACATGCTTGAGCGGTCTCTCCGTAGCCCTCCTCGGCTCTACCTGATCCACTGCCAAGCGCTCCACCACTCTCGGCTCTGCCGCCCTAACCGGTTCTTGCTCATTCACAGGAGGTGCATGATGCATTTGCCGTGCGGGTTGGGCATTTATTATGGCAATAACTGCTTCAGCCACCAACCTAATGGTTTTCGCTGAAGGAGGTATTATAGGCACATCCCTCGGTGCACTATTTTCCGCCGATTGCGGACGCTCCGATTGACCAGGACCGCCCCTAGCTGCCTATAATAGCAAAGAACCTAGATTAGACGACACATAAATTGTTAAAAGCAATCATTAAAACACTCAGGTTCCACAAAACAAGTGTATTTTTCATTCCTAAGTGGACATTCATGGGTTCTTTTTGATGTTATAACGATGACACACAAATGTGCTCACCACCCCTTAAAAGAATTCGCCCACAAATTCATTTAAGCATGACCGTAACCAGAAGTCTGATACCAAATTGTAACACCCCCATCCGTCGTATGGCATATAGTAGAAGGTCCAGCTGGAAGCCGACACCATATACCACGGACAATCGGAAGGGTTACATATGAATAACCAAACTATCCAATTAAGACTACATGTCCTAACACAGAGCATTATAGCGGAAGCTTTTAAACAGTTGAAAGAACCCATAATTGTATCCAAAAAACATGAATGTCCAACACCACTACAACTGGAATGAAAACAAATACACTGAAAGGTACACGACCTTATGGCGTTTTAGAGGTTCACTTAATTAAATAATGTTTTCCATACATCGGCTCGCAGGCCGACCACACATGATAAAATAAATTACAACTATTCGCTTTGGCCTTCTAGGTCCAGCACGACAACATGGGCTCCAACCAGCTATTTGGTACTCTGCTCCGTAGCACCTGCAAGCAACATTCCACCGCACGGTAGCAAACAAAGCAACGGTCAGCCAAAAGGCGAGCAAATTATAACGACCCCGCCCCTAACTCGGGACGGCGGTGCTCCTTCCCTTCAATGTATTAGCCTAGATAAATAATATAGTACAAACATGCTAGTCACAGGTGTAGGATCGCATGGCCAAACACCCCGTGCACTCAGGGAACATTATCGGTGAATCCTGACACTTCAGCGTCTTCACCACCACCCCCGGGATGGAAACAACGTGAGCATTCTAGCTTTTTTGACCACTGTCTAAGGCTCCTGACTATGCCAATGACCAGTCCCCTTTTTAGATCCCTCACACCGAACCACATAGCTCAGGTCCGATTCCACTTGCTCGTTGCTCACAACGCGTAGTACACCTTAAGACGTACGCACGAGCCAAGCTTCTGTCGTATCTTGCCATTTCCAAACAATCACATAACCTAGTTATGTTCAAGGCCGGTTCCCAGACCGCCAAGTTAGCAAAACAACAATTCTGCTCAGTTTTTTGGGTGCGCCTTGGAGTTAATCCCCAAGGATCCCTGCTGCAATGTACCGCGTAGAAACCTGAAAACCCAAAGCACGGAGTCTTCTACGGCAAACCATAACAAACGCAACATCACCGATCCATACCAACATGTCTGAATAGGCTTCACACACAATGCATATGTCCGTACTTCGATTTCGGACTCTATATGCAACACAAGGGGGACAATTCCCGTCAACCCCAAGGAACACCGCACACTCGCCGCACACTCGCGGGAGGGGGTTTCCCAATGCAAAAAGGAAGAGAGCTTCACATGCTCAAGTAGAGAATCGTTACCCTTGTAGTATGCTTTTGCGCCATGGAAAATTACACTGATAGAAGTCTTCACAACGGGATTTCCTCCACGGATCCGCTCTCGGTTCTCTAAACGGTGCTCCGATACGCCGCTGGCGGCCGAAATTCTCCTACTTCTTCCTCCTCTCTCTTACTCCTTGAAAGAGAGTGCTTAAGATAGAAATGAGGAATTGATCCTGTATTTCCGATCTTAATAGAGCAGGAACTCATCTGGGCCATTGGATCTTAATTAAAGAAAACGAATGACTCAGATCTGTACAGAAATCCCCAAACTTGGGCCGAACAGGGTCTTGCACACGGCCGTGTCCCTGGTCGTGTGCCTCGATCCAGGCACGATCGTCGAACGCAGAAAAACCACACGACAAAGACACGCCCGTTTCTCAACCTAACACGGCCGTGTCGGGTCCTCGACATGCCCGTGACTGGAGGCGTGTCACGTATAACTGTCACACCAACCGTCACGTCTCTCGGGAATACGGGTACTGACACGGGTAGGCACACGCCCGTGTCCGATGACACGCCCGTGTTAGTTTGTCGTGTTTCCTGTCGTGTCCTTCTCTGGATACAGCCAGCCAAAACACCATGCAAGACACGACCTTGGACATGCCCGTGTCCTAGGCCGTGTAGCCGTATATAGACACCAAAATCTCTTTTGGACACGACCAGCTCGATAACGATTTTCGGGGCGTTACAGAAGTTATGGATGATATAAGATCCCTTCTTAATCAAAAATATGAAGCCTTCCGATAAGGACCCAAGGATACCATTGCAGAAACTTTTGAAATCTTCTTCAAGATAGTCAACAGCCTAAGAGTATATGGCCGAGTCTTCACCAACAGAGAATTGAATGATAAGTTCTTGAGATCCCTGACTAAGGAATGGGATAACAAAGTCTGTGCTATTCAAAAATTTGGATAGCTAGCTGAGACAGACCCGTAAAATCTCTTCGGAAAGCTTATGTCACATGAGCTACAAATTAATTCAAGAAAAGCTGAAGAAGAGAAGAACAGGTCTTCATCCAAGGAGAAGTTTGTAGCTCTCAAGGCAGACACCTCAAGGAAGTCCAAGGCTTTTTCTCCTGACCTAGCACAAGAAATAAGTGAAGAAGAAACCTCGGAGCCAAGTACCTCAGGCTCAGAACTATCTGAAGGAGAGTTCTCCCTACCCTCAAGACAGTTCAATAAATTTTTGAACAAAAAGAAGCAATGGAAAGGCAAGGATGCGTCTTATAGAAGATTGCATCACGATGGTGATCGACACAAAAAAAGGCACAAGCAGCCATGACAGGCATACCACTAAACAGAATAAACATATTTCTACTAACATCGTTTGTTATTGCTTCAATAAGCCAGGTCACATTATTGCTGACTGCCCCCATATTAAGGAGGGTGGAAAAAGAGAGGAAAAGAAATCATCTTACAAAAGAAGAGAACAGAAAAGAGCCAAATAGCCAAGAAGGGCAAGACTCTTAGCGACTCTAACTCATCTGAGTCGTGTGAAGAAGAGGAAGCCTACTTCGGGCTAATGGCTCAGACTGATGATGAACAAGAACCCCAATTCACTGGGAAGGTAAATTCGCACACTCCTCTTTCTGAATCTGATGTTTCTAAACATGATCATGAGGACAGCTCTTCTGACGATGAGTCTAAACTCATGTCCCAATATAAGGAGTTGATCAAGGCTTACAATAAATGTCAAAAATTCATAGAAACTTAAGCCAAAGAGATAAAGTCTCTGAAGGCTGAAGAGAGCACTTTGAGATAGGAAGTCGCTAAGACTGACTCACTCAGAGAGAACTTCAATACTGCTATTGAAGAATATAAGAAGGCTCTCGAGCAGCTCGACCTAAAGGAGAAGATCATCAAAGAGTTGGAAGAACAACTTACTGCTGAAAAGAAATTTGTTGAAAGTTTCTCGAAGCCCAAGACTGTACTTCCTTTCATTGTTGAATTCTCAGCAAATGCCAAAGGTGCTGGGCTAGGCCATGTTGAAGCTCCTTGTAAATCTTCTAGGAGGAATAAGGCTCAGATAAAGAATAAGGAGGCCAAGAAGGCTTTGGCCAAAGAAAAAGGGAAAGCCACTCTAGATCAGACTTCTTTTAAGAAGGTCATATTTCCAACAAACAAGTTTGATCTTGACTCGTCCTACGGTCACTTGACTAGGCCTACTTATGTAGAGCCCAAGTCTCATTACCAAGGATGGACTCGTCCCCAAAACTTTTGTGATAGTGTCCTTAAGGCACCTTATGAAGAAATTACTCTTTAGAGCTATGGCCCTTATAATCCTGGTCATAACATTAAGAAAGCACCAAAGGTAAAGCCTTTTGCGGAAAAGCCACTAAAGGAGAAGAAATCATGTGATTGCCATCACCATGAAACTTCTTCCTCTAAGAATACTACCCCTGCTAGACCACCATCTCAAAATGTCAAGTAGGAGAATTTAAGGCAAAGATATAATAGGTTTGACTCTTGGTCATGTGGCAAAATTGGTCACTTTGCCATTGATTGTTGGTTTAATTCCAGGAATTTTGCAACTCCTCAAGTTAGCAATATGAGAAAGACCACTCATAATGTTAATACTCTTAGGAGGAGTGTTCTTATAAGAGACCAAGAACCCAAACATGTTTGGGTTCCTCAGGCAAATTGATTTGTAATTACAGGTATGTCCAAAGTCCACCAAAACACCTATCTGGTATTTGGACAGTGGATTCTCTCGGCACATGACCGGGACAAGAAGACTTCTTCAGAACTATTATCCAGTCTTGAACGGGCCAAAGGTCATCTTTGGAGGTTCAGACAGATGATTTACAAAAGCTATGGTATGATCGCTAACGGTAGTGTATCCTTCTCAGATGTGGCTTATGTTGAACGATTGGAACACAATCTCATAAGCATAAGTCAACTCTGCGATAAAGGATGCATTGTTGAATTTCAAGCAGATAAGTGCTTGATAAAATCGGTTGACAATATGGAAACAATTCTATCAGGCACTCGAAGAAGAAATATATTTTGTTTGAATTTTATTTGTATAGACTCTTCTACACCAGTGTGCTTTTTGTCTAAAGATAGTGCGACTCTTGGTGATCAGTGGCACAAGAGACTAGCACATATTAATTTCAAAACTATTAATAAATTATTTTCACTTAATTTAGTACGTGATGCCCCAAATGTCAAGTATGTCAAAGATAGTCCTTGTCACGCATGTGTAAAAGGCAAGCAAATAAGTGACATCTTTAAAAGCGTTATTGGCAAAGATTTTAATAGATATTTACATCTACTTCATATGGACTTGTTCGGTCCACTGCAAGTTAGAAGTTTGGTAGCTAAGGATTATACATTGGTTATTGTCGATGATTACTCGTGCTTTGCGTGGGTGTTCTTTCTAAAACACAAGTCATATACCTTTGACATCTTTATTAATTTTGTCAGGCAAGTTCAGAATGAATACAACTGTTCCGTAGTCAAAGTCAGAAGTGACAATGGAACAGAGTTCAAGTATGGGGCCATGACAGAATTTTGTGAAAGCTTAGGTATCTTTCATGAGTTTTCCTCTCCTCGTACTCCTCAACAGAACGGAGTGGCTGAGAGAAGGAATAGAACACTGATAGTGGCTTGCAGGACCATGTTGAGTGATGCCTCACTTCCAGAATACTTCTGGGCTGAAGCCGTCAACACTGCATGACACGTGCAAAATCGAGCACTCAAAAACAATAACCATAATAAGACACCTTACGAACTTCTAAAGGGCAGGAAACCGACTGTTGCATATTTTAGAATCTTTGGCTGTATGTGCTTCGTCCTTAACAATGGCAAGTATCACACTACCAAATTTAACGAAAAGTGTTTTGAAGGTATTTTTGTAGTGTATAGTAGCCATAGTAAGGCATATAAGATATTAAATAGAAAAACTCTAATTGTAGAAGAATCCATTCATGTGGTATTTGATGAGACGAGCTTGCTGCAAAGCAACTCTTCTAGTGTGTTCATTGAAGATGCAGTTTCAAAGTTGAAAGAACTAAACTTGGATGAGCCGACTGAAGAAAAAGGTAAAAAGTTCATCAAGATCACCACTCCAACCCCGATTGGAGAGCCTGATGATCAAGATGAAGATATCATTCAAGTTGATGAAGTCACTCCGGTGATTGAAGAAGCTCCAGATACAAGGACTCTAGAGCTCAGACATTTGAAGGATCACCAAATGGACCAGATCATATGAGATAATCAGGATGGTGTCAGAACTTATAGAGGTACAACTAATGAGAATTTATATTTAAGTTTTCTCTCACAGGTTGAAACGAAGAAGTTTGAGGAAGCAAACTCAGACGCATCATGGGTAATGGCAATGGAAGAAGAACTAAATCAGTTCAAGCGTTGTCAAGTCTGGAAAATTGTTACACGACCCAAAGGTAAGAATGTCATCGGGATAAAGTGGGTCTACAGGAACAAGATGGACAAGGATGGAACAATCATAAAGAACAAGGCCAGACTCGTCGCCAAAGAATATCGCCAAGAAGAAGGAATCGACTTTGACCAGACGTACACTCCAGTGGCAAGGCTGGAGGCAATCACGTTATTCCTAGCATATGCCACTCTTAAGGGCTTCACCGTCTATCAGATGGACGTGAAGTCTGCCTTCCTTAATGGTGACATAAAGGAAGAGGTATATGTGGAACAACACCCAGGTTTCATTGACTCTAACCTTCCTGATTATGTTAATCTATTATCTAAAGCATTATATGGTCAGAAACAAGCTCCTCGAGCTTGGTTTGAGTCACTATCAACCTTTCTTCTTAAGAAAAAGTTTATAAGGGGAAAGATAGATAAGACATTATTTTTTAGGGAAATAAAAGGCAATATTTTGCTAGTGCAAATCTATGTTGACGACATTATTTTTGGCTCTACTGACGATAACCTCTGCAAGAAGTTTTGAAAACTTATACAAGGGAAGTTTGAAATGAGTAGTATGGGAGAGCTGATGTATTTGTTGGGGCTTCAGGTGAAACAATCTGAAGATGAAATTTTCATCTCGTAGACGAAGTTCACCAAGGAGATAATTAAGAAATTTGGAATGGAGAACGCAACCTATATGAGGACTGCAATGGGTTCAGCTGTGTCTCTGGACAAGGATGAGAAAGGGAAACCTTTCGATGAAATCAAGTATAGAAGCATAATTGGATCCTTACTCTACCTTACTGCCAGTAGACTAGACATAATGTTCTCAACATGTGTATGTGCTAGATTTCAAGTGAACTCTAAGGAATCTCACTATGCTGCTGCAAAGCGGATTTTGAGATACCTTAAAGGTACACCAAATCTTGGTTTATGGTGCCCAATAAGTAATGATAACGAACTAATTGGCTTTTTAGATGCAGATTTTGCAGGTAGCAAAGACAATAGGAAGAGCACTTCCTGGACTTGACAATTCCTTAGAAGTAGGCTCATTTCCTGGAGTAGTAAGAAGTAGAACTGTGTTGCAATCTCAAAGGCTGAGTTAAAGTATATATCTACAGGCATTTGTTGTGCACAGTTGTAATGAATAAAGATCCAGTTTGAAGACTACAACATGAAGTTTCAAAACATTCCTTTGTTTTGCTACTCTTCCAGTGCGATTGCAATAGCCAACAACCCAGTCTCTCATAGACGGACAAAGCACACAGAGCTGCGATATCACTTCATTTGAGAGTATGTGGAGCATGGGGACATAAATCAACAATATGTCCCAACTGACAAGCAGATTGCAGACATATTCACGAAGCCGCTGGACGATACCAACTTCTCATTCTTCCAAACAGAACTTGGAATGACCAACAAAGAAGATTAGAGAAGGTGGACTCATAACATAGCTCAGAGATCAAGAAATTTGTCAAAAATCAAAATTTCTCAGGTTCTGATTTAATGACTCGAGTAAGTTGATGGCCACTTGAGTACTACTTCAGACTACTCGAGAGCTCAGCAAGTCACTCGAGTAATGAGTTTCCTCTCGAGAAGTATGAAGACATCACTCGAGTACCTTATTCTCTCACTCGAGTACTGCCGGTCCACTCGAGAAACAGGAAGACATTTTCTCAACTTCTGTTCAAATTTCTTTATTCGCAACCCAAAGCTTATACCGTCATTTTTAAAGGTATGTTAGATTAATTTCTTCCTTAATCATCGATAACTAGGGTTATTTAAATAGAAAAATCCGGATTTTATTTTCTACACGAATACAAAACCCTCTCACTCGAGAAAGATAAAGTCTTTACGCCTTCCGCCGTTGTCACTGAGTACGCCGCCGTCTTCTTCCCCGCAACAAATTTCTCACAACTCTCTGGACCATGACACCGCTTTCAAAGATTGGGATTGGAAGCGAACTTGTCACCTCCAGTATTGTCGAACTGTTAGACCATTTCAGAAATCTCCTCATTCTTCTAGACACCGCCGACTTGACATTCATTCTCCAACACCCCTGCAAAATCCTATTTTCAGAAGTTGAAGAATTCTTTCAAAACATGAAAGTAAGGAGAAGTGGTAAAGTCCATAAATCTAAAGTCAAGGGGATTAAGATCAAACTTACAAAGACTTCTATCTCAACACTTCTTCGGCTACCCATAGTTGATGAAGAAGAGAACCTAACTCATGAAGATTCAGATGGAGATTGCATGTTCTCTGGACTTTCACCAAAAGTTCTTTCCATTCGTCGATCAAATCTCAATCCAAGAGCAAATTTCTTGTGGAAATTATTGGCAAGGTTCTCCTCTGTAAGACAAGTTCAATCAGGGACATTTCTTTTGACATGTTTGATATCACGACAGCCATCATCTGTAGAAAAAGGTTTCTGTTTGGTATGTTAATTCTTGATAAGATAATGGAGAACATCAAGGCTCCTAACTATGTTAGGATCATCTCTCTGCTTCTGCATGAGATAAATCACGAAGTTTTTGATTTCTCCAAAGGAACAACCCTTCACCGCATGAAGAAAGTATCAATTTTCTCTATTCAGAGATGGAAACTGAAGCGGCTGAATCCTGTCCAGTCTGCCAAAACTCATGAACATCCAATTGTAGAGGACAGGACACCATCTCCCTCTCAAACTCATATTGCCAACACATTTGGTGTAGCTTCTGAGGGGGGGCCTGCTCCTTCTATACAAGAAGAAAGGATACCTACTCCACCTGTTGTAGCTTCTCTCCCTCCAACTACTCCAGAAGATACTCTTTCAGATGCTCAGGTACAAGAAACCATTCTCTCTATAGAGGAAGTCGTCAATCAGATGATTGAAGAATAAAGCTCTGAAGAGGCCCTTCCTCCCCTCAAGAAAGAACAATCTACAGTACCATCAAAGGAACCAACACTTATACCATCACCCACTCATACTCCATCTCATGGATCCCCTGTTCCATAATCTCCTACTGCTGATAAAGTGCAGGATGAGCCAATATTGATTTCTGATGAGAAATAGCTGACCCCAGAACCAGTTGAAGCTCACCTGAAGAGCTTGGATTTCCCTCTTCCCACCTTCATTAATGAAGAAGGAGATGTTTCGATTCACACTACCAGAGCTAAGAGCTCAGTAATCATTGAAGAGATTCCTCCATGGTCTGCTCCTCCTCCTCCAGTTACTCCAACTACTACTCCAACTCCTGCTGCCAATGATATTCTTAGTAAGGTAGAACAGATGCCTCTCGACCAAAGAAAATATTTTGATGACTCCTTGAAGGTTGTTCAAGAGAAAGTTTCTGCTCTTGAAAAAGAGATGAGCAGAGGTTTTGTTGAAACACAGCACAATACTGACGAGCACAGGCAGTTATTCAAGATAGGTGGAAAAGCATTGGATCACACCATCACCAGTGTTGGTTAAGTGATGGAATAATCTATTACACTTGCTAATAATCAGATTCAGTTAGAAAAGCTGGCCCAAGAGCACACCTTCAAAATCTGTGATGTAGTCGGTACTTTCAAAGAAGCTTCCATAGATCAACTCTCTGTAGAAGTCCGAAAGGAGGAGAAATTAGTCAAAGGATATTTAGAAACTTCAGATGTTGCCAAGCATACTCTCTGGGAAGCAAAGCTAAATGAAATTCATGATGATGTGCAGAATCAGATCCACAGTGTAAAATTTCATACCTATGATACAGCTGTGTGGATGCACAACTAGATATTCCCTATTTTTCAAGCAGATCCAATCATTATTCCTCATCATCTGAATCCCCTAGCTCCTCTTGCTCCAGTTCCAGTTCCTCAGCCTACTTTCTCTCCAAGACCTGAAGCCTCTGAAGCCCCTCCTCCAGAATCTTATACTAAGGTTTGGGAATCAGATCCAGCAGATATATTTCTTCATGCTCCTCCTGAAATTCATATACCAAAGAAGAGAAGGTATGGTGATGGAGCTTCTGCCAGCAGATCCATTCCAATTCCAGAAGCAGACAAAAGGAAAGCTCCTGAATTTGCAGAGATTAGGACCCCTACCTCTAAGTCACTTATCCTTTATACTCTCAAGTTAGTCTTGGACTTCAATGAGAATAGACATGATCATTACAGATTCTAAGAATGGGACTTGTATGAGAAATTTATGACCAAGAGAAGACTCTATGATAGAGAGCATGGAAGGAATAATCATGCAGTACCTCCAAAACCTCCCATGTACTACCCAAAGCCATACAACTATCAAAGGAGGTAACGAGAAAATAAGGATACACAGCAACAACAACAGCAACATCAAGCCAAAGATTGAAGAAAGTTATAAGGGTGTGGATGGGAATTGTGTAGAAATGATTTTTTTGGACAATTATATATATATATACACCCTTAATTTTTTAATCTACTCTTGGCTTATAATCCTTGTGCATGTTACTTTATTTTCTCTCCTATATATCTAGCTCTTTATTTGTTTATATAATTCACCTTAGTGTAGAGGGTTCTGACTTCTACAAATAAGGGGAGATTATTGGGAATTGAATCCACAATAACATAAATTTGGTGAAGTCACCCTTGAACTAAGATGAATTAAGTTGTATTTGATGTACTGTTTGAGTTATGTGTTTGCAAGACTTAATTTCTAAGTGTAGACCAATGTGAGTCTACAATGGGTCACCAGACACAGGACCATACAATGTAATCCCTCATTGTGTGATCCATGGTGTTTTCTCATGTGTAGCCTCTCTATTGGGATTCACATCATTTTTCAAGCATTAGGATTATTGTAGAACAACATGTTGCTAATTTCATAGAGGAAATGAAAATTTTCAGGAAACAATTTTATTTTAAGTATTTTACTCGAGAAGAACTTAAGTACTTGAGTAGATTTCCTGATAGTACTCGAGTAAGTTAAGTCTGACTTTCGAGTAAGGTAATGGTTCACGAGAAGTCTGAACATAGTTCTCGAGTGGCCAGTTCATTACTCGACTAGACCCCTTCTTATTCTCGAGTTAATAGATTCTCTGTCTCAGAATTTTTCTAAGTCCTATACTCGAGTAGTCAAATTCACCACTCGTGTAGATAAGCTCTTTTTCTCGAGTGACAGAAGCAAAGTTCTCGAGTTGTATTTACCCTACTCTAGTATTAAAGTTTATGTACTCGAGAAGTCTGCTTACTTTTCGAGAAGTCTAGAACTAGTACTCGAGTAATCAGTTTTAAACTCTCAGATGTTTCTCCAAATCTTTTTCTCGAGTAGTTCATCTCCACCTCTCGAGTGACCTTTCTAGCACTCGAGTAATTTTAATTCCACTCAAGTGCTTATAGATTCTGTTCTGAATTTCGTGAAGGACTTCATCTCGAGTAGTCTCTTATTATCATCTTGAGAACTCGTCTCAGTACTCGAGTAATTCTCTTTTCAGTCGAGTAATGTAGTCAATTTTCCAGAAATTTTTGCTAAGTCCTAACTGACGGGATTTTAAAATGACTTGACGTGATTGGTACACGTGGACATCATTAATGCTAATTATGACCATTAGGGAGATCTTATATAAGGTCTTATCATTTCGACTAACCCTAACAAGCGCTGAAAAGAAATACTTTAAGAATTCTGAATCAAATTTTTTCTCTTTCCTAAACGGAAGCAGCCGCCACTCCTCATCGTGCAAATCACCTGGGGCTTTCATTCAGGAAGATTCATATCAGTAGGCTTATAGATCGAGATTGTTCTTCAACTTCTTCATCTTCTCTCTGATCGTGTGAGTCAAGAATTTTCAGACCAGTATCCTACCGTGACGTGTCTTCTTCAAAGTTTATGACTGTGCCTCAAATTTCAAGGAAGAAGACCTTGGCAAAAATCTCCAGATCTGAGAAATATTATTGTTTGTATTTCATATTTTAAATCTATTCTTGTAGGATATTATTCTCCGAGTGTAGGAGCTTCGTTCTCCGAGTTGTAGGAAGTTTTCATCTTCCGAGTGTAGATCCGTATTGTGGATCGAGTTGTAGGAACTTTATTCAGAGGCGTAGGATTGGTTTCAATCCGAGATAGTGGAGTAGCCGAGTCTAGTGTTTTGCTAGATCTGTGAGTGGAAAGTGGATGTACCAAAGGTTGGGGAACCACTATAAATCTCTGTGTCCTCTGTGATTGCTTGATTATTTTCTGTGCATCGATCGCTAATTTTTTATTGCGCAAAAAGACGCACAGCTCACCTATTCACCCCCTCTAGGTGATTTAGGTAGACAACTGAACTCTTTCAAGTAATAATATCAAACTATTTGGTTTTTCAGACACAGATTTTGCAGGAAGCAAAAATGATAGAAAAAGCACTTCCGGGACTTCTGAATTCCTTGGAAGGAGGCTCGTTTCATGGAGCAGCAAAAAGAATAATTGTGTCGCTATCTCAACGGCCGAGTAAGAATACATTTTTGTCAGCAGTTGTTGTGCACAATTGTTTTGGATAAAGAACCAACTGGAAGAATACAACCTAAAAGTCCAAGAAATCCCCTTATTTTGCGACTCCTCTAGTACGATTGCAATAGCCAACAATCCAGTCTCTCACAGCCGGACAAAGCACATAGAGCTGCGATCCATTTCATCCGGGTCCATGTGGAGTGATGCGTTGAACGATAATTATACCGGTCGCACAAGTAATATAAAATGGGTGGCTTTCCCAAGTATCGATCTCTTGAAGGAACACAGTACGGGGAGAGTTAATATCGAGGAGGACTTGTGGTTGCGATAAAATAAAGCAAAACACTAATAACTACTCCTATGCAACACCGCTATGCGATGCTTCGCCAGGAGGGATGGAAGACTTCACGGGCCGCTATGCACTGAATCGCTAGGCGGATGGACGAGTAGGCTTGCAGATGAGGTGGTTAGAATAGCAGAATGAGGGTCGTGAGCACCTCTTCGCTACGCACGCCACTAGCAATCGCTAGTGCGGCAGAAACGAATGTGGCGGTGGATGGAAAATAAAGGCGCTTCTCAAGCCACTAAAGCGTAAAACAATCTAAGTTCACATAGACATTAATCACATAAAGTTTACATCTAAAGTGCACATCATCAAAATAAATAGATTTAAACACCAATATTCAGCAAGAAAACAAGAACAAGACAAGATATCAACCGAATCCGAAGGCTCATTGAGGGGTCACAGAAGGAATCGCCGGGTTGTCAATCCGAGTCCAAGTTTGGTCCTCAACTACCTCTAGGGTAGAGGAGGCTGTCACTAACTCCCAATGAACCCATCTTCTTCGTGTCACGATCTGGAAGAAAGTTGCAAGATTCCGTTCGCTTGTTGGCTATGGAATCAAACCATGGAATGGAGCTCAAGATATGTTGGAGAAGGCCGAGAGCCAGCACCGGTAAGATGTAGGCTTCGCAAGCATGGCCGGAGCTTCTCTCCTTGGTGGAAGATGGAGGATGGAGGTGGAAAGGCGGGGCTTTGCCCTAAAAGGTTGCTGGAATGGTCTGTAATCCGGATCTATCCAAATGGTGAGAAATTTGCTCTTTAAATAGAAGCAAGTCAGAAAATTAGGCACGCACGGTTTGGTGCACGACCTAACCGTGCGTTATTAACTTACAGGATAAGCTTGCAGAAGATGAAGCGTTGACTGCTGCATTTTACTTCGCGCACGGGCAATTCCGCCCATGCGTGAAGGAAATCGCACGGGTAAACACAGAGCGTAGGAATGCAGGGAAATACGGTGGAACCGTGCATTTTACTCGTGTACAGGCGCTGTCGCCCGTGCGTGACCACAACGCACGATTAGCCACAGAAAGAAACAACCATGAAGCTACAGGAAAATCGTGCGTTTCCTTCACGCACGGTTCCGAAGAAACCGTGCGTAAGATCGTCGAGCTCAGATCATCGAGCTTTGTTCGACGTTTCTCCTACACAAACAAAATGCACGATTACAAAGGACCATGTGTTAAGAAAATGCACGACCGTGCGTTTTCCTCAAACCTGCATTCCAGAATTGTGGAAAAATGCACCACCTGCATACAAACCAATAAAACTAAAGAGACTCTAGCGTCACAGAAAGGCAATGAAAAACATCTGGAAAGAGCCCTTGGAGAGCACCTTGTGCTTACCCCCAACAATATAATACACAATTGCACACCCACGGGCCCAAAATAATGCACTATTGGTGAAGCGAAGCCCTAAACAAAAAATATAACTTTTCTAATTGAAAAAGTAGTGCACATGCAAGAACATAAGCCCAGGTGAGTCCTAAAAAACCTATATAAATTGGACTCATCATGGACCATGGGGACATAAATCTACAATATGTCCCAACTGACAGGCAATTTGCAGATATATTCACGAAGCTGCTGGACGAGGCCAAGTTCTCATTCTTCAAAACAAAACTTGGGATGTTCAACAAGGATGCTGAAGAATGAAGAAAAAGGAGATAGTAAGTTCAAGTTCTGTCTACATTTCAAAAATCAATGAAAAACATCTGGAAAGAGCCCTTGGAGAGCACCTTGTGCTTACCCCCAACAATAGAATACACAATTGCACACCCACGGGCCCAAAACAATGCACTATTGGTGAAGTGAAACCCTAAACAAAAAATAGAACTTTCTAATTGAAAAAGTAGTGTACATGCAAGAACATAAGCCCAGACGAGTCCTAAAAAACCTATATAAATTGGACTCAACATGGACCATGGGGACATAAATCTACAATATGTCCCAACTGACAGGCAATTTGCAGATATATTCACGAAGCTGCTGGACGAGGCCAAGTTCTCATTCTTCAAAACAAAACTTGGGATGTTCAACAAGGATGCTGAAGAATGAAGAAAAAGGAGACAGTAAGTTCAAGTTCTGGCTACATTTCAAAAATCAAAGAATTTTCAAAGTATGGACTTGATTTCTTGAGTACAACACTTGTAATCGAGAACAACAGAATTATATAGACTTCATTTCGTGAGTACAACTCTTGTACTCGAGAATGACATAATCTCACTCGAGAACCAAATAATGTGTTTACTTCTCCGAGACAACATTAGTTACTTCGTCGAAAACGGCATAATTACTTCTTGAGAACTGCAGAGTTACTTCTCGAGAACAAAAGTTCTACTCGAGTACGGCGTTATCATTTCTCGAGAAGAAGTCCAAATTCGTCGATTGGATTTCGACATTTGTCGATCAAATTCCTCCATTTTCCTGGTATTTCTAATATTATTTATTTATTTTAGCATCAAAAAATTAGAGGTAAATGTAAATAGAAATCTGTCCAAGAAATTTTATTCTCGATTTCAAAACCCTTCCTCTTGAGAAAATTCGCTTCATTTTCCTCCATCTCCGTCGTCTGCCGCAAGCCAGTTTCTCCACTCACCGGCCAGCAAAGATTGATTTCACCACGTCAATGGCTTCATCTTCAAAGATTGGGGTCGGCAGTGAACTCATTTATACAGGGATTGCAGATATTTTAGACGATTTCAAGAATGTTCTCCACTTGCTCGAAACCGCCGGGTTGTCATTTGTTTTGGAAGATCCATGTTGTATTATAACCTCTGATGTTGAGGAGTTCTTCCAGCAGGCCAAAGTTAAAAGGAATGGCAAGGTACTCAAGTCTAAGGTTCAAGATATCAAGGTAAAAATGACTGCCCTCTCTGTTTCACAATTTCTACAACTTCCAGGAATAGATCAAGAAGATGATCTGGCAGGCATTGATTATGAGATAGTCTATAGTTTCTGTGGGATCACCCAATCCTCTCACACAATTTGAATACAATTCATGAATGCTGAAAGAAAATTACTGGCAGACATACTGGGCAAAGTGCTTCTATGCAAAATATGTTCTATCAACTATATTACCCCAGAGTTCTTTGATTTTATGACTGCAGTTATCTGTAGAAAGAAGTTCCAGTGGGGTATGATGTTATTTGACAAGATTAAGGCCTGCATTAAGAGTCCTAACTATGGCAAAACCATTTCTCTTTATCTCAATCAGATGAATCCAGAAGCTTTTTCCATGAAAAAAGGTCATAGCGCTCCACCACATGAAGAAGGTTTCCATTACCTCCATCCAGAGATGGGAGGTCAAATTATAGAAAACTTATAAAGCAGCTAAGGAAATTGAAGATGTGGAGAAGACACCATCTCCTCCTTCACATCAGATAACTGATTTAGTTTTTGAGGGGGAGTGTAACGCCCCGTATTTTGTCGTTGAATGATTGCATACGCTTGATGGGCGTTACGTTGGATTTGGCCGTTGTTCGAGCATGGTTTTCCCGCAGGCTTTCGAGTGGCTATTTTGGTAGCCTAGTTGCACGATTCCCCAGTAAGCCGGAGTCCAATTTTGGGGACTCGGTGAGGCCTCTTATGGAATGCTTGCTATTTTTCGAGCCCGGGTAATATGCTCACAACGGGTTGTATGTGTACAGAAAACAAAAAAGGGTAAAAAGTTTAGAGGCGAAACTTTTTGTTCGGGGGAGTGACTGTAACGCCCCGTATTTTGTCGTTGAATGATTGCATACGCTTGATGGGCGTTACGTTGACTTTGGCCGTTGTTCGAGCATGGTTTTCCCGCAGGCTTTCGAGTGGCTGTTTTGGTAGCCTAGTTGCATGATTCCCCAGCAAGCCGGAGTCCAATTTTAGGGACTCGGTGAGGCATCTTAGGGAATGCTTGCTCTTTTTCGAGCCCGGGTAATATTCACACAACGGGTTGTATGTGTACAGCAAATAAAAAAAGGGTAAAAAGTTCTTAAGGAAGAAATGGTCTAGGACGAAACAGAAATACTTTTCAAAATAGTGAAAAATGGTCATTTTTGTGCATGACACGGCCTGGGACACGGTCGTGTCCCAGGGCGTGTCTAGCTCGGGATGCGGTTTGGCTTTGTTGTCGTCGAACTTCGTTCGACGAAGTTGCGGGAGGAACACGCCCCCCGACACGGGCGTGTCGGGGCGTGACCCAGGGCGTGACCTGGGGCGTGACCCTCCTTGACTCGACGAAATTTCTTGTGTCGAGTTAAGCTCGACGACTGGGGTACAGCGCCCGTGACACGGGCGTGTCACGGGCCGTGTCCCGCTTTGTCGAGTGTCGAGTGTTGAGTATCGAGTGTCGAGTGTCAGGTGTCAAGAGATGGTACACGGCCTGTGACACGGGCGTGTCCAGCTTTGTCGAGTGTCGAGTGTCGAGTGTCGAGTGTCGAGAGGGGGTACACGGCCTATGACACGGGCATGTCACAGGGCGTGTCCAGCTTTGTGTCGACACTTTTGGTCGACGAGATGTCGAGACACGGGTTACACGCCCTAGGTTATGGGCGTGACCGACACGTCACGGGCGTGTACCCGGCCGTGTACCTTGTGGATAAACTAGGATTTGTTGCCTTTCTGCGCCGCTTAAGGTACACGCCCTGTGACACGGGCGTGTCACAGGGCGTGACAGGGCCGAAAATCACTTTTTTCCAGTTTTTTTGTGTCGTTCATTTCTATTATTCTGGATCAAATGGACCAGCTCGGTTCTGGAGGAAATAAGGCCGAAATGGAGATTGCTCCTCCTCATTTCACCTTCTTCTTCATCTTCTTCTCATTCCAAAAGGAACTCAAGGGAGCAAAGCTAAGACAAGAGAAGAAAAGAGAGGAGTAGCCGTCGCGGTGTCATCTCGGTTCAGGAAAGCGGTGTTCTTCACCCTTGCCAATCTTGTTTTTTTGTTCTTTGATTGTGCAAGTTTAGCTAGTTTTCCTCTTTCACGTTTACTAGCTTGTTCAATTTTGTTAGTCTTGTTCCTTCAAGTCTTACATGATTACCGCCTAATATTTTCCTTATACTCATTTAAGTCATATGCTCGTTTGATTCATGTAGCCTTTCTTGTTCATGTGATTCTTTCTTTTTCATATCAAAATCATGTGATTCTTTCTTGTGCAAGTAATCAAACTCTATCAAGTTGTAGTCATGAGTGAGGACGAAGGAAGGAAACGTGTGTAGCTTGGCTTATGGTGAGTTTTGCGAGGCGAATTGTGAACCATGGCAGGAGCGTTTGTGTGAGGATTCAGTAAGGCGTGGTGTGGTTTAAGCCTTTGTGGCCACCGAATTTGGATTTGTTGTGTAGAGCACCATTTTGGCCCCAATTTGGGCTAGCTTTTATTGGTGCGTTCCACTTTAGGGCCGCCACAAAAAGACCCTTGCGGAATCGAACTTAACCGCTGCTTATGTTTCACGAGTAGGGTTGTTTCTTGTTCTAAAGATGATGGATTGGGCATGTGTATTGCCTTTTTGCTCCTGCGGGTTGAGCAGGACTTGATGAGAATTGCACGCAATTGGTGCGTTTGACACTTTGGATTGACAGTGTTTAATCTTGTTTTCCACCTGTTTCTTTTCACTCATTTTACTTACATGAAACATTGCTATGGGGTCGGTAAGAGCCCTTCGTCATATTTTTCTGAACTTCATACTTTATTGTGTAGCTTTGATGATTGCTGAGGTGTTCTTTCTTGAATGCCTCAGGTGCAGGTTGTAGCCGGTTGAGCGGCTAGTGCTTGGGTAGAGTTTCTATAGAGCTAGCCGAGCTTACTTAGCGAGGTAGTTCTTTTCTTTGTTGTACAGACATACATACGCCCCAATGGGTTCGTGTCAGCTTGTTAGCGCCCATTAGTGGCTTTCTTTACTTGTGATATATATGAATGCTAGACTGCTAATGTGACTCATTAGATGAGATTATGTCTACTTGCTCTTGGGAAGGATTTATGGTAGGTTGCATTAGTATTTTTAAGCTAAACAAAACTATTTATTGTATAATATGCATAACCTGTTTTGGTCACCAAACAAGTATTTTCCAAATAATATAAACAAAGATGATTTCTTATATTATTATAAGTATAGACTGCATATAGGAGATCGTCATAAGTAAACAAAGTATTTCCGCCACGTACAAACACACATTTTGATTCCTACGGCCGAGGGATACGGCCATTAAACTAAACGGTTTTCTTGCATTTAATTGATGGATTTCAACTAATAAAGTAAGCGTCAAGGGTTTGCCTGAGCGTGTGCAGTTATCCCCTGCACGACATGACATCATAACCCGTAGTTCCTCTTACTCTGATACGATGTACTCGTTGAGGAAATGCGGGTTGTGACAAGGAGCTTGCCCCATCTATCTCTGCCCGGCCAACTCCAGCTCCAGCACCAATCTTTTCAGAAATTCCAGCACCAGTCAATCCACCTACTGCTACAGTAATTCCACCGCAGTTTACTAATGCTACTGCCAATATAGTTTCAGAAAAAATTCCATCTGCTGCTGCTGCCACTTCCCCTCTGCTGTATACAAAAGACATAGTTTTTCCTACTGATGAACATCTTCCTGGTGCGGAAAACCTAACAGATGCCGAGGCTCAAGATCAAATTATGTCCACTGATGATGACATTACCAGGATGATAGAGGAATTATCTTCCAAAAAACCCCCCACGCCTTCGTTACTGAAGGTCATCCTAAATTTCCAGCAACATCTCCTAAGTCTCCTGAACAACCAGCCAAGTCTCCAGGAAAGTCTCCTCCTCAAGCAAAAAAATCTCTAGAAGCTGAAAATTCACCTGTACATGAACCTGAGAGATCTCCTAAAGATTTATATGGTGATGAAGTTGTTTCAATTCATGATTCAGAAGATGACATTACAGTAAAAGCTGCTGAACAAAGACTTTCTAGACTTCAATTCATCATTCCCTCCTTCCTACCCTGAGATACTGAAGAAGTGTCCAGCAGTGGAAACAAAAAAAGAAAGCTTCCACTTCCACTGTTGTACTTGAAGAAATTTCTCCATGGACAACCACTGCTGTGCCTCCTCCCTCCACTCAGCCTACAACATTTCCTGAAAATTCTATTCTAAGCAAGATTGATGCTTTGCTAACTATTCAAAGAGCTACTTTGATTCTTATCTCAAGGTTGTCACTGATAAAATGACTGAATTAGAAAAGGAAATGAGTCAAGGATTTGCTGAAATCCAAAACAACACAGATGAATTTAAGAGACTCTTGCAAATAGGTGGAAAAGCTATTGATCATATAATTACAAGCATTGGTACTATTATGGATCAATCAGTCACCCTTGCTCATAATCAGATTCTACTAGAAAAGAGAGGTGATGAAAGGAAATTCAAAACTTACGAAGAAGTTGGAAAGTTTAAAGAAGAAGTCATCAGCACCCTCTCCCTAGAAGTCCAAAAGGGGGAGGATAAAGTGAAAAAGCAACTAGAAAAACAAGCTCAGTCTATGAAAAATCAATGGGAAGATTGGTTGAATGATATTCAGACATTTGTGCTTAGAGAAATCAAAAGTACTAAGTTAAATTCTTATGATCCTTCTGTAACGCCCCAAAATTTGTAAGAGGGACGATCAACATTTTTTTGGCCAAGATTGGGTCTTAGTTGGGGGTCACACGGCATAGGACACGGGCGTGTCCCTGGCCGTGTCAAGCTCAGGCTCGTCGAGAATCTGGGAAGTCGACGTCCTGCGCTCGACAAAGTGTCGAGTAGGGGTACACGGCCTGTGTGACGGGCGTGTCACAGGGCCTATCCCACTGTGTCAATCTACGTTCGACGATTTCCATGGATCTACGTTCGATGATTTCCCGAGCGATCTGTGTTCGATGATTTCAATGGATCTGTGTTCGACGATTTCCCCAACAATCTCTGTTCGATGATTTGGCTGCGTTCGACGATTTTGCCAGGGAACTCCGTTCGACGATCTGGCCATCGATCGACGATCTGCATTCGACGATCGTCAAGGCTTCGAACATGGCCTGAGACACGGGCGTGTCCCAGGTCGTGTCCTTTTCGGGTTGTGAGCCGGGACGTTTTAGGGGTTGGACATGGCCTGGAGCCCAGGCATGTTCAGGTTGGACATGGCCGTGTCAAATGTGACATGGGCGTATCAAGGCCCCGTGTATTGTTTTGGTGCTACGGTTTCGGCGTAGATTGGGGAACACGACCTTGGACACAGACGTGTCACAAGCCGTGTTCGGCCCAGGTGTTTTGATTTTTAGTTTGAATCATGGTCGTTCTTCCCTTTCTTTTGGGATCTGATGGTCCAGGACTGCCCTTGCTGAGTTAAGTCCGAGAATAGGGTTAGAAACCCTCATTCTTCTCCAAGCTTTCTCTTACTAAAGTCTAGAGAGAGGGGAGAGCAAGGAATGCGATGAAGGAGATTCGGCCATTAGCGAGGCTTCGGTGCTCCAAATCGCGAGTCGAGTCCAGATCCATGGAGGCTAGATCATTGCGAAGGTTTTCATCAGGATATTTTTCCATGGCTAGGAAGAGGAGTCGGAAGGTAACGACACTTATCCTCTTGGTTTTAGGATGCATGTTTTAGCATCTTTTATTTTCTAGTTTTTGGGCACCAAACTCTCAAATGAGAGGGGTTTGGGTCGCCAAGGTTCAAGAGGAACCTCCGGGTTGATTGAGTCCGTCCCCGGCATGTTTTTGCATTAGAGATCCGCTTCGTTAGTGGATTAGGCATGGTGGGTGAAGCCGTAGTCGCGACCGTTAGTCTGACTCGGTGATGTTGCATACAAGCTTTAAGGATTCGTAGAGATCCGTAGCGGCAAGAGGTCGTTTGTGATGTGTGATGTTTGTGGTCTACTTCCCTTTATCTTGCATGAATACGTATGGCCAGTACCGGACAAGGTTAGCTCCTCATTGGCGGTAGATGGTTTCCTTGGTGGACAAGGTTAGCTCTGCATGGGTGGTAGATGGTTTCCTTGGTGCACGGGAACGCTGCAGTACAAATGAGGGATTAGGGTGGAATTGTCTTGGATTGCGATTTGCCAAGGTGTGGCTGCGTCTCCGTGGTCGGCTGGCTATCCTGTGACGTGTAAGTCATGTGTGGAAAGTGTCACGGCGAGACTAGTCCCCTTTTGAGAGACCGACGAGAATGTCGAGCATAGGGCAAGCCCGGGCAATGAGGCCATGAGCGGGTGGGGTCCAGCAAGGGTTCTTAGAACCAGTCAGTGTGTTGGACGGAATACTGACATGAGAGGTCAGAGTTTTCCGGCAAGCCCGTGTCTAGGACCTTGAGCGGGTGGGGCCTTGGCAAGAGTTCCGTGTGGCGGCTTGTATGCCGTTGGGGGATTGTGGTTCCCCTTTGTTTGTGGCTTTATGCCAATGAGAAAATGATGAGTACCCAAATGATGTGATGTTATGCTAGATGCATACGCTATAGGGTGCCTTGGTTGAAGCTCGGGTGTTGCATTCATGCTGCATAGTAGGCCCTATTATTATATGCTCAACAGTAGAGAACATGTATGATGTTTGAGACATCCAAGCCTATTCCCTTAGTTGTTTTTCTTGCTTATGAATATTGCATACGAAGTGCTAACTTGCAGGTTGGAGGAGTACCCCGAGGTCCGTTAGGGGCGGCCGGGAGGAGATGTGTTGGTTACACAGTTTGAGGTCAGCCTTTGCTGACCCACATTACTAATAATTTTTACAGGGCAAGGATGGCAAGATGGAGCTAACTCGCAGGCCAGAAAGGCCTAAGCCTCATGAAGTGTTACCTTTTGCTGTAGCTCTACTTTTTTACATTGTATGTTTGATGCCCATGTTGACCGGCTTGCATGCCGAGGTAGACTAGGAGTGCTTATGCACTTTTGTGACTGAAGTATTATTTGAGTTGGACTCACTTTTGTTGTAAGGCCATAAGGCCATTTCGTTACTCTTATAGGCGTGGATAACTTCTAGTCTTGCTTGTTGTTTCCGCTGTGTTGTGTTATGAGTTTTGAGTTTGGGTAGCTATATCATCTTTTAATACTGAAGCTGTGGCATCTGTATGTTGTGGGGCCCTGGCCGGACCCATATTATACGGTCATTACAGGGGAGGTGTTACAATTTGGTATCAGAGGGAGGTTAGATTCAAGGTCAGTGCGTAGAGAAGTTATCCACATAAGAGTAACGCGTGACCATGAGTGTCCTTATGTTTAAGTCTTGAGATTAGAGACTGATTCCTTGTTTCTTGTTTTCTTGAAGAGTGCAAGCAATGAGGCGGGTACATCAAGAGCAAGAGAAGAGATTTCGGCGAAAAGTGTCACTGCTCCGGGTCGTTTGGGCACGGGTGTAAACCCGGCCGACTTCTGCCGCATGCTTGCAGAAGCGATGGTGGCAGCGCAAGTTGCAGCGACAGCTCAGGTAGCAACTCCTGCTACCTCGGATACGGCAACGGCCGTTCCAGGCAGAGAAGCCAGACGAGTAGAGCCTTTGGCAGAAAGAGTGGTGGTCGGGCATGGGGACCGACAGATGAAGTACTTTCTGAGCTTCCATCCCCCGTCGTTCAAGGGAGTTGGTACGCCAACTTATCAGAGGATTGGTGGGCTCGGATTCAAGAGCTTTTGAGGGTGGCAGAGACGCCAGAAGAGAAGAAATCTGAGTATGCGTCGTTCATGTTAGAAGGAGATGCAAATTTGTGGTGTGTGATCCATAGCGGCCACCAATTTCCTGGACGCACCCAGTCGATGGAAGAATTTGGGGATGCTTTTCTAAAGAGGTACATTCCCATTTCTACACGGTTGGCCCTTTAAAGGCAGTTTCTGCACTTAATGCATCGAGACAAGATGGTGGACGAGTATGTGCAGGAGTTCACCCGTTTGGGTCGTTACGCGGGAACGACGATGGCAGATGATGTAGAGAGGGATAACCTCTTTTACCAGGGGCTGAGGGAGAATCTGAGGTAACCCCTCATTTACATGAAGAGAGCTAGTTTTAGTGAGCTAGTTGAGGCTGTCAGGACTTTGGAGAATGATTTGCAGCGAACCCAATGTCGTAAGGGTTTCACTCCCAAGCAAGGGGAAGGGAAGCCTTCCCAATCCCAGGGAAAGTCTGAAGGGAGTACGTGGAGGAAGAAGCCTCACCCATACATGTCTGGTGAGAAAAGCAAGTAGACGTCTGGAGGTTGTCACTCTATGGGACCGCCGACGTGCTATAACTGCGGTAAGGTGGGGCACATTGCTCGTGTTTGTCCTCAAGGAGGAGTGGAGTAAGAGGCAAGGCAGGAGCAGACTGTGCGCTCCGGCCCCAGTGCCGCAGAGAAAGGGAAGATGGCGGAATCTAATGCTTCTCGGTTCCAACCGGTGCAAGCAAGGGCCTACAACCTTGGACAGCAGTAAGCGATCCGCCAAACCGATGTGGTGACATGTATGAGGAAATTTAAGTTTAACTTTGTGCTTCATACTTTTAGACTTTATGTGTGATGTCTATGTTATAGGCTTTGTATTAGTTTCCGGATACCCCGCTAGGGTATTGTTTGATACGGGAGCATCGCACTCCTTTCTTGCGGAGAGCTTCATCAGGAGAATAGGAGTTGAGTCATTTTCGGCGGATGCGGAGGTGTAAGTGCACATGCCTAATGGGTCATCCATGACCACCTGTGCCAAAGGGTGCATTTGTTGGGAGCTGGACGGAGTTGACTTCATATTGGTAGCAGGGGTTTTACCATTGGTTGAGTTTGATGTGATTTTGGGCATGGACTGGCTTGCAGAGCAGTGCGCTAGTATTGATTGCCTATCCAAGGTGGTGACCCTAACGAGCAAGGGGCAGGCGGAAGTCAAGTTTGAGATCCTTTGTGGAGTGGCCTATTCCCTGATTTCGGCCATGCAGTTGATGCGGGCGGTTAACCATGGTGGTGTACCGCTTGTAGCATTATTGGAGGTTCAGCTCTCCCAGTTATCTATTGAGGAAGTGCCCGTAGTGGCAGAGTTCAAGGATGTGTTTCCGGATGAACTTCCTGGAGCGCCTCCTCGGCGGGAGATCGACTTCTCGATCGAGTTAGTGCCGGAGGCTAGGCTGGTATCACGTCCTCCATTTAGGATGGCACCAAAGGAGTTGGCTGAACTCAAAGTACAATTGCAGGAACTGTTGGAGCAAGGGTATATCAGACCCAGTTCTTCGTCGTGGAGCGCGCCAGTATTGTTTGTAAAGAAGAAGGATGGTAGTATGCAGTTGTGTATAGACTACCGAGAGCTGAATAAACTGACCGTCAAGAATAAATATCTGATTCCTCGGATAGACGACTTGTTCGACCAGTTGGTGGGCTCGGTGGTGTATACAAAAATGGACTTGAAGTCGGGATACTACCAATTACGAATTCGGGACGAGGACATACCCAAGACTGCATTTGGTACGAGGTATGGACACTTTGAGTTTATGGTGATGTCGTTCGGGCTGACGAACGCGCCATCTGTGTTCATGGATCTTATGAATCGAGTATTTCGGGAATACTTGGATTCTTTTGTGGTTGTCTTCATTGATGACATCTTAGTGTTTTCCAAATCGGAAGTGGAGCATGAGACCCACTTGAGAGTGGTCTTGCAGGTGTTGAGAGAGAATCAGCTGTATGCAAAGTTGTCAAAGTGCGAGTTCTGGTTAGCGAAGGTGGCATTTCTGGGCCACATGATTAGTGGAGATGGGGTGGCAGTGGAACCAATAAAAGTGGAAGCCATCAGAGATTGGCCGGTTTTTAGGACCGTGGCGGAAGTCCGAAGTTTTCTTGGACTAGCCGGGTACTATAGGAGATTTGTGGAGAATTTTTCGTGGATAGCTCTACCCCTCACCTCACTCGTAATGATCATAAGTTTGTGTGGACTCAAGAGTGCAGTCAAGCATTTGAGGCACTGAAGGAGAGACTGATGTTGGCTCAATCCTAAGTCTACAGCAAGGGACCGAGGGATTTCAGATCTTCAGTGTCGCATCGGGATGCGGTTTGTGTTGTGTTTTGGTGCAACATGGTAAGGTGATAGCTTTTGGGTCTAGGCAGCTGAAGCTTCATGAGAGGAATTACCCCGTCCATGACTTGGAGTTGGCGGAGGTAATGTTTGTATTGAAAATATGGCCACACTATGTTTATGGTGCAAAGGTGGAGATCTTCACGGATCATAAAAGCTTGAAGTATCTCTGGGATCAAAAGGACTTGAACATGTGGCACCGCGAGTGGGTTGAGTTCCTTGGAGACTACGAGGTGGCGATTCAGTATACGCCAGCTAAATCCAATGTGGTGGCGGATGCCTTGAGTAGAAAGTACTCAGGGCAAGGTAATTGGATCGAAGCTCATGATGAGCGGTTGGTATGGGAAAGGGAGTCCCTTGGTTTGAAATGTGTGGCGAGAGGCGAGTCCAGCGTGGCTCGGTTGAACTGGATTGAAATCCAGAACGACTTGTCCGATTGTATTTGAGAAGCGACCCGTTTGTATGTGAAGTTTCAACCGTTCATGTTGGCGGCTCAAATGGGCGAGAGCACCGCCTGGGAGATGATTGATGGGATTCTGAGGAAGGATGGAAGGATTTGTGTACCGCAGTTCGGCAAGCTTCGTGAGGAGTTGATGTTTGAGGCTCACTTCACAAAGTACTCCATTCACCCGGGCAGTACAAAGATGTACTTGGATATGAAGAAATCCTTTTGGTGGTCGGGGCTGAAGCAGGACGTAGCTTTGTATGTGAATAATTGCCAAACTTGTCCCTTGGTGAAGGCCGAGTGTCAAAAGTCGGGCGGGTTCCTGAAGCCTCTTCCAATCCCTGAGTGGAAATTTGATGACATCTCCATGGATTTTGTACATGGTTTGCGTAGATCGCAGCAGGGCAATGATGCTATTTGGTTGATCGTGGATCTCTTAACCAAAGTGGCTCACTTAATCCCAAATCGGAAGGAGGACAGTGTAGAGAAGCTGGTGGATTTGTATGTTCGCAACATTGTGCGACTGCATGGGATACCTAGAAGTATAGTCAGCGATCGTGGCGGGTGTTTGACGTCCAAGGACTGGAGGTTTGTTCAGAAGAGTTTGGGCACGAAGCTAAAGTTCAGTACGACGTTCCATCCTCAAACTGACGGGCAAACCGAAAGAACAAACCGTACTACGGAGGATATGCTGAGAATGTGCATTCTTGACTTCGGCAAGAAGTGGGAGGATCACCTCTTCATGGTGGAGTTCGAGTACAATAACAGATATCAAGCAAGTATAAAAATGGCGCCATACGAAGCTTTGTATGGGAGACGGTGTCGAACACCGATGTCTTGGACAAAGGCGGGAGACACCAAAATTTTGTGAAAGGAGGTGGTAGTTGATGCTTGTGAGTTGGTACAGACCATTCAAGAGCGTATGAAGGTGGCGCAAGACCAATAAGCAAAATACTTTAATGCTCGTCACAGGAAGTTGGAGTTTGCGGTAGGTGATTGGGTCTATTTGAAGATCAAGTCGTTTAAAGGCGTCTCACGGATTCACCGACTCAAGAAGTTGAGTCCGAGGTTTTTGGGACCTTTTCAAGTTGTTGAACGGGTGGGAGAAGCAGACTATCGGTTGGCGTTGTCCGCGGAGATGAGTGGATTGCACGACGTCTTCCATGTCTCCGTCTTGAGGAAAGCCTTGGTGGAGGCTAATGTGGTAATCGAGCCGGCATCGGTGCCGATAAAGGAAGACTTGAGGACGCGAGTCCGTCCCATTACTATAGAGGATTAAGATATTCGGCAGTTGCGGAATAAAGAGGTCAAACTCGTGAAAGTACGATGGTACAACTGCGGTCGTGAGGATCTCTCTTGGGAGCGAGAACAAACCATGCTGGAAGAGTATCCAGAGCTCTTCAGTTCAGGTACCATTTAAGTTTTGTTCCCTTTTTGCTTTGTAATTTCGGTACGAAATTATTTTAAGGGGGAGAGGGTTGTAACGCCCCAAAATTTGTAAGAGGGAATATCAGTGTTTTTTTGGCCAAGATTGGGTCTTAGTTGGGGGTCACACGGCCTAGGACACGGGCGTGTCCCTGGCCGTGTCAAGCTCAGGCACGTCGAGAGTCCGGGAAGTTGACGTCCTGCACTCGACAAAGTGTCGAGTAGGGGTACACGGCCTGTGTCACGTACATATCACAGGGCGTGTCCCGCTGTGTCAATCTGTGTTCGACGATTTCCATGGATCTGCGTTCGACGATTTCCCCAGCGATCTGTGTTCGACGATTTCCATGGATCTGCATTCCACGATTTCCCCAACAATCTCTGTTCGACGATTTGGCTGCATTCGACGATTTTTCCAGGGAACTCCGTTCGACGATCTGGCCAGCGATCGACAATCTGCTTTCGATGATTGTCGAGGCTTCGAACACGGCCAGAGACACGGGCGTGTCCCAGGCCATGTCCTTCTCGGGTTGTGAGCCGGGACGTGTTAGGTGTTGGACACGGCCTGGAGCCCAGGCGTGTTCAGGTTGGACACGGCCGTGTCAAATATGACATGGGCGTGTCAAGGCCCCGTGTTTTGTTTTGGGTGCGACGGTTTCGATGTCGATTGGGGAATACGGCCTTGGACACGGGCATGTCACAAGCCGTGTTCGGCCCAGGTGTTTTGATTTTCAGTTCGAATCGTGGCCGTTCTTCCCTTTCTTTTGGGATCTGATGTTCAAGGATTGCTCTTGCTGAGTTAAGTCCGAGAATAGGGTTAGAAACCCTCATTCTTCTCCAAGCTTTCTCTTACTAAAGTCTAGAGAGAGGGGAGAGCAAGGAAGACGGTGAAGGAGATCCGGCCATTAGAGATGCTTCGGTGCTCCAAATTACAAGCCGAGTCTAGATCCGTGGAGGCTAGATCATTGCGAAGGTTTTCATCCGGCTATTTTTCCATGGCTAGGAAGAGGAGTCGGAAGGTAACGACACTTCTCCTCTTGGTTTTAGGATGCATGTTTTAGCATCTTTTATTTTCTAGTTTTCGGGCACCAAACTTTCAAATGAGAGGGGTTTGGGTCGCCAAGGTTCAAGACGAACCTCCGGGTCGATTGAGTCCGTCCCCGACATGTTTTTGTATTAGAGATCCGCTTCATTAGTGGATTAGGCATGGTGGGTGAAGCCGTAGTCGCGACCATTAGTCCGACTCGGTGATGTTGCAAACGAGGTTTATGGATTCGTAGAGATCCGTAGTGTCAAGAGGTCGTTTGTGATGTGTGACGTTTGTGGTGTTCTTCCATTTATCTTGCATGAGTACGTGTGGCTGGTACCGGACAAGGTTAGCTCCTCATTGGCGGTAGATGGTTTCCTTGGTTGACAAGGTTAGCTCTGCATGAGTGGTAGATGGTTTCCTTGGTGCACGAGAACGCTGCAGTACGAATGAGCGATTAGGGTGGAATTGTCTTGGATTGCGATGTGCCATGGCGTGGCTGTGTCTCCGTGGTCAGCTGGCTATCCCGTGACGTTCAAGGCATGTGTGGAAAGTGTCCCGGCGAGACTACTCCCTTTTTGAGAGACCGACGAGAATGCCTAGCATGGGGCAAGCCCGGGCAATGAGGCCATGAGTGGGTGGGGTCAAGCAAGGGTTCTTAGAATTGGTCAGTGTGTTGGACGGAATCCTGACATGAGAGGTCAGAGTTTGCCAGCAAGCCTGGGTCTTCGACCGTGACCGGGCGGTGCCTTGGCAAGAGTTCCGTGTGGCGGCTTGTATGTCATTGGGGGATTGTGGTTCCCCTTTGTTTGCGGCTTTATGACAATGGGGAATGATGAGTACCCAAATGATGTGATGTTGTTCTAGATTCATACGCTATATGGTGCCTTGGGTGAAGCCCGGTTGTTGCATTCATTCTGCATAGTAGGTTCTATTATTATATGCTCAACAGTAGAGAACATGTATGATGTTTGAGACATCCAAGCCTGTTTCCTTAGTTGGTTTCCTTGCTTATGAATATTGCATACGAAGTGCTAACTTGCATGTTGGAGGAGTACCCCGGGGTCTGTTAGGGGCGGCCGAGAGGAGATTTGTTGGTTACACAGTTTGAGATCAGCCTTTGCTGACCCACGTTACTAATAATTTTTACAGGGTAAGGATCGCAAGCAGGAGCTAGCTCACTGGCGAGAAAGTCCTAAGCCTCATGAAGAGTTACCTTTTGCTGTAGCTTTACTTTTTGACATTATATGTTTGATTCCCATGTTGACCGGCTTGCATGCCGATGTAGACTAGGAGTTCTTATGCACTTTTGTGACTGATGTATTATTTGAGTTGGACTCACTTTTGTTGTAAGGCCATAAGGCCATTTCGTTACTCTTGTAGGCGTGGATAACTTCTAGTCTTGCTTGTTGTTTACGCTTTGTTGTGTTATGAGCTTTGTGTTTGGGTAACTATATCATCTTATAATACTGAAGCTGTGGCGTCTGTATGTTGTGGGGCCCCAACCGGACCCATATTATACGGTCATTATAGTGGAGGTGTTACAACTTCTATATGGATGTATAATCAGCTATTTCCTGAACTAGCTACGGATACTTCTGCTCCTCCTCCTGCTCACCTGGATGTAAACAGGCCAACCTTCTCTCCACCTCTAGAGTATTTTGAAAGACCACCTCCAGATTACTTTGAAGGAACACCTCTAGATGTATATGAACAAGTGTGGGGATCATAACATGCAGGTATGCCTACTCAATCTCCTAAAATTCGAAAAGCAAAAAGAAGAAAATATGAGAATGGAGCTTCAGCCAGCAGAACAACTCCACATCCTGATGCTGAAAAAAGGAAAAGACCTCAAGAGTTTACTGAAGTTTGGAGTCCAACCTCCAAATCTCTTATTCTGGAAAACCTGAAGCTGGTAGTTGACTTCAATGAAGACAGGAACCTACATTACATCCCTCAGGAATGGAAATTATATGCAAAGTCCCTTACCAAGAGAAGAATTAATGACAGGAAATATTGGAGGAACAATCCCAAAGCTCCTCCCAGTCCTCCAAAGTATTTCCCTAAACCATACAGTTATCAAACGAGACTATAGGAAAAGTTAGAAAGACAACAACACCAATAAAATCAGTAGAAGTTGAAGATGTACTTAAAGTTCTTATGTTTTTGAAATTGTGGAATTTAATTTTCCTTGGACAAATTTCTGTTTATATGAACTTTTAGTTTTGCTTATCTGATTTTTCTTCAACATAGCTTTTATTCTATTTATCATGATTATTAGTTCTTTACTTGTTTTGTCTTGATTTAATTAACCTTTCTGTAGAGGGTTCTAACTTCTACAAATAGGGGGAGATTGTTGGGTATTGCATCCACAATAGCCTTGATTTGAATGAAGTCACCCTTGAACTAAGATGAATTAAGTTTGTATTTGATGCTCTGTTTAGTTGAGTGTTTTGCAGGACTTAATTGCCAAGTGTAGACCAATGTTAGTCTACAATGAGTCACCAAACATAGGACCATACAATGTAATCCCTCATTGTGTGATCCATGGTGTTGACTAATGTGTAGCCTCTTTATTGGGACACAATTTCTTTTCAAGCACTATGGGCATGGGAGAAAAGTTGGATGTTGTTTATTTTGAAGAAATGACGTTTTCAGATTTCAGAAAGATTCTCTAAGTGTTTTTCTCGAGTACTATCTTTTGTACTCGAGAAGTACTAAAGATTGTTCTCGAGTAAGACTTATCTTGATTTCGAGTTGCAGAGACAGTTCTCGAGAAGGCTTATTGTTATTCTCGAGAAGGCCTTCTGTACTCGAGTACTGCATAACACTTCTTCTCGAGTTACATCTTTCCTTTATAAATTTTCTTCTAAGTCTTTTTCTCGAGAAGACTAAATTCATTCTTGAGAAGACTATGTTTAATTCTCAAGATGCAGATGACTTTTCTCGATACCTAGATTTCTTTTCTTGAGAAGCAGACATCTGTTCTCGAGAACACTTATTTGTTCTTGAGTACCAGATTGTTCCTTTTTGAGAACTAAAGTTATTTTTCCTCAAGTACTTCTTTCATTCCCGAGAATGTTGTTTTCCACCTCCACATTTTTTCTATGGCTTTTTCTCGAGATCTTCATTGTTGTTCTCGAGAACTAGTATGTTTTTTCTCGAGTAATATCTTTTCTCTCGAGAACAACTATACTATTTTTCGGAATTTTCTCTAAGTCCAGACATACATAATTTCAAATGTCATTAGCGCGTGATTATTATACATGGCTGTCATTTATTATGATTATGACCGTTAGGCTAATCCTATAAAATGTCTTGTCAATTTTGACCAACCCTAAGAAGAATAACAAGTAGCTGCAAGATATTCCAAGTTTTTCTGAATCCCTAATTTTCTTTCCATAATCGGAAGAGTCGCTCTTCATCGCCATTCTTGTCAATTTGCTTCCGATCCAGATCGATTTAGAGCAAGTTATTCAGAGATCAAGACATTCTACAATCTACAGATCCAATACTTGATCTTGCTGAGTCCAGATTTTCAGATCCAGAGATCTTGCTGATTCTTCTTCAACCATTTTTGATAGAGACGCAAAGTTCAAGGAAGAAGAACAGGCTGAAGCTTTCAGGATCTGAGATAAATCACTGTTTGTATTTATATTTCAATTTATTCTTGTAGGAGATCCTTCTCCGAGTGTAGGAGCTTCGTTCTCCGAGTTGTTTTTGTAGGAAGTTTTATCTTCTGAGTGTAGATCCAGTTTTCAGATTGAGTTGTAGGAACGTTGTTCCGAGTTGTAGGATTAGTTTTAATCCGAGATTAATGGAGTAGCCGAGTCTAGTGCTTTGCTAGATCGTTGAGTGGAAAGTGGATGTACCCAAGGTTGGGGAACCACTATAACTCTTGGTGTCGTCTTTGAATGCTAGGTTAATTTTTTGTGCATAGCTTGTTAAATTTTTATTTCGCAAAAAGATGCATAACTCACCTATTCACCCCCTCTAGGTGATTTAGGTAACACAACTAAAACATTTTCAAGTACAAGGAGAGAAAAACTCATGAAAGATACCTATGCTTTCACAGAATTCTATCATGGGCCCACACTTAAACTCTTTTCAATTATCACTTCTGATTTTAACTACGGAATAGTTTTATTCATTCTAGATCTGCTTGACTAAATTAGTAAAGATATCAAAAGTATCGGACTTCTGTCTTAGAAAGAACACCCATGTAAAGCAAGAATCATCATCAACAATAACCAATGTATAATCCTTACATCCCAAACTTATAACTTGCAGTGGACCGAACAAGTCCATATGAAGTAGGTGTAAACACCTATTATAGTCTTTGCCAATAATTCTTTTAAAGGTAGCCCTTCTTTGCTTGCCAATTACACATGCGTGACAAGATCTATCTTTAGCGCACTTGACATTTGGGGCATCATATACTAAATTAAGAGAAAATACTTTATTAATAGTTTTGAAATTAATATATGCTAATGTAACACCCCCATCTGTAAAATGGAATATAACAGAAGGTCCAGCTGAAACCCGACGCCATATACCACGAACAATCAGAAGGGTTATATAAGAATATCAAAAATCCAACTATAACTACTCGCCCTAACACAGAGCATTCTAGTGGAAGCTTTTAAACAGTTGGAAAGAACCCATAATTGAATAACAACTATCATGAATGTCCACATACTACCATAGGAATGAAATAACAAATATACTGAAAGTACTTGACCTTATGGCCTTACAAGAGTTTACTGAACAAATTAATGATTTACATACATCGGCTCGCAAGCCAGCCACACATGACAAAAATAAAAACAACAATTCGCTTTGGCCTTCGAGGGCCAGCTCAGCAACATGGGCTTCAGCCCGCTATTTGGTACATGGCTCCGCAGCACCTGCAAGTAACATTCCACCGCACGGTGGCAAATAATGTAATGGTGAGCCAAAGCAGACCAAATTATAACGACCCCGCCGCTTACTCGGGACGGCGGTGCTCCTTCCCAGCATTTCATTAGCCCAGCTAAATAATAAAGTACAAACATACTTCGCCACATGATGCAATCTACCATGTAGAAACCTGAAAACACATAGCACAGAGTCTTCTCCGGCAAACCATACAATATGCAACATCACCGATCCAGACCAACACATCTGGGTAGGCTTCACACACAATTCCTATGTCCTTACTTCGATTCCGGACTCTATACGCAACACAAGGGGGACTATTTACGTCAACCCCAAGGAACACAGCATACTCACCGCACACTCGTGGCAGCGGGTTTCCTTATACAAAAGAAAAAGATCTTCACACGCTCAAGTAGAGAATCATTACCCTTGTAGTTCGCTTTTGCGGCATGGGAATCTCTCCAGATGGAAAGCTTCGCAAGGGAATTTCCTCCGCGGATCCGGTCTCGGTTCTCGATTCGGTGCTCCGATGCTCCGCCGGCGGCCGGAAACTTCCTCTTCCTTCCTCCTTGCTCTCTCCTCTCTCAAACTCCTTAGAAAGAGAAAGCTTAAGGGAAAATGAGGAATTAATCCTCATTTCCTGGCCTTAACAAAGCAGGAACACAACTGGGCCGTCAGATCTTATTTAAAGAAAACGAACTGCTCAGATCCGCCCAAAATTCCTCAATCCTGGGCTGAACATGGCTGAAAGTGAGAGTTAGATCTGAAATACTCTATACGGGGGGGGGGGGGGGGGGGTGAATAGAGTATTTCTTAAATATTATTAAGAGCTATTACAGCTTTTGCTGTAAATAAAAAGTGCAGAATTAACAATCTACAAAACAATAAACCAAAAGCACAAGCACAGCAAGAACACAAGAAAATGAGGCAACCAGACGACACAATAATTTTATTGTGGTTCCCCAACCTGGGTACATCCACTCTTCTACCACCCTTGGTAGGAATCCACTCAGGTTTTTGATCAGGTGCCTGACACCAATGAGCTTTTGATCAGGTGGTCAAAAACCAACCCAAGTTTTTTGATCAGGAGACTTGCAACCAAGGAATCACTTTTGAAGGGAGATGATAACCCTTTACAGAGGTGGGGGTGAGAGATGATTTTATCTTCTCTTTCTCAATATACAACTGAGAAGACTGTGGATTTGATTATAGATTAAGGCTCCCCCTGAGATGTAGAATGAATCAGGGAAAAACAGGAGCTAAGCTTCAGGGTGATAGGTCTTCAAACTGAATCCTTGACAAGCAATAATCTTCGGGAACTTCATTGACAGATTGAACTGAAGTTGTTCTTTTGAAGTGTCCTGGAGTACTTGAAGAAAGAAGACTCTAGATATAGGTATTGTTGTTCTTCTTTTTTAAGTGATGATGAGCTTCTGGTCAAGAGTGTTGAAACTGATTTCTCGGTCTCCGGCGGAGTTCGCCCTTGGGGAAGGGTTGCTCTCGCACCTACTTTACTCCTGCAAGCAAAACAACAGAAAACAAGGAAACACCGACCCAAGGGCTTGGCGAGGAGGTCCCACCACACACTCGGAACATCTCAGAGCGCTTACCCTCCTTTGCTAGAGGCCGAGCTAAGGTACCCTCAGAAAGCACTTGAAAACTGGAGCAGGAAAGCACAGGATGCATGCCTTCTGGGTACCCCTTGGATCCTATTTATAGTTTTTGAAATCTGAACTGCCAATAACCAAAAAACTGACCTGAAATTACCAGAAAACCCTTGGTTGGGTCTGCCAACAGCCAAACTCCACTGTTTTGAAGGGATATAGGCAGACCAGCGGGTGCAAAATAGTAAAAAGTACCTCACACATCCAGGCGAGCTGGGGAGCTCGATCACCTCGGCAGGCCCTGCTCGCCTACTGTTGCCGAGTTCTATTGCGAGGGTGCGAGCTGGGACTAGCTCGGCGAATGCCGAGCTCGGGGTTGGCGAATACTGATCTCCGGTCGATGAATGCTGACATCGTGTCAACTAATGCCGAGCTCGGGCTCGGGTTTTGGACTATCGAGCTCGCCTACTACCTTCAGCCCGATCTATGGTTCCGGGCGACCTTGCTCGCCGGACACGGGGTTGTACAAAGAGCTTCTGTGTATTAGAGAATGCTTCTTTGTTGACAGAGCAGTTTTTTCAAGATTGAATCTTTTGCTGTAATCTCTGTGTACTTCTTAGTAAGCTGTGCTCTGTATTTTTTTTTTTGCTTTCTCAATGTGTTATTCTCTTCTTCTCTGTATTTCGAAAATTTGAATGCATCTGCAATTAATACTGACAGCCTTGAGAATAATCGGCATTGATTTATGTCCCATGGAAAAATGGCAAGCAATAATCCTGGAGAAGACCATAATTAATGTTCCTTATAACGGTTTTAATCAGAGAATGTTAGCGCATTAATTACTCAAGAATTATCGCATTAGAGTGGGGACAAAAGGCCGGAAATAACTAAGTCTGGAATAGTCGAACAGTTGGCAGAATTCGTAGAACTGAGTCCACAGTTCGTCAAGCTGAGATGTTGTATTCGTCGACCAGACGGCTTCTGTTCGTCGAGCTGAGTTCCATGATCGTCGAGCAGGAAGCTGAATTGCTGTCTCTTTTGATCTTTGCCTATTCGTCGAGCTGGTAAATGTGCTCGTCGACTTGAGTTCAACAATTATTCTGGAGTTGTCAAATATTCTGTGTCGACACAATTACTCCTGTGTGTCGACACAAGTCTTCTGTGTGGTGTCGACATAGCCTTTCCACAATATCAACTGATGATCTGGATGTCGACACAAATTCTTCTAGTGTCGACTTAGTTGATGTCGACATATACTCTGAGTGTCGACATAAGTCTTCTGGTTCCAGAATTCATCGGGCAGAGAATATAGTTCGTCGACCTGAGATTAGAGAACATAGTCTCGACAGAATGCTGTAAAAGTCCAAAAATTCTTCGACCAAAGAATAGTGTTCATCGAGCTAAGTCTGAAGAACCTTGAATTCGTCGACCTGAAAATGATTCTGGACTTATTGAAAAATTGATAAAGCTATGGCAATAGAGTTGAAGTGGAAGTCCAGAAATCATTGAGCAAAGAATGAAGTTCGTCGACCTGAGAACAAGGTTCGTCGACCTGAGTCTAGAGAACAGTCTGGACTTGGAATTCTGAAGGTGGAATCCAAGGATCGTCGACCTGTGACTGAAGTTCGTTGAGCTCAGCTCAGAGAATATTTCTCTAAGCTCGTCGAGCTGAGAACGACTATCGTCGACCTGAGTTGGACGAACATCGAAATCATTTTACTTAGTTTCTTGAGCAATCTCTGAATCTCTAGAAAAACTCTAAGTCTTGAGTCTCTGGTAGTCTGATGTTGGCTTGTCCATGTGATGTTGACTCTAAGGACTTGACCTAGACTCTAGGACACAACTTTGACCCTGGCTATACATGTTGGGTCACATCATCCTAAGTTAGTGAACCTAGCCCAAATCAAACTAGGGATCCAACAATCTCCATTTATTTGGGTGAGATCACTAATATACTCAAAATAAAAACATAAAGTAAACAAAGCAGGAAAAAGATATATCTAGCAGAGATAATTAACACATGCAGCAGATATATTTACACAAAATCTTTGTTCAAACAATATGAAACAGTTTAAGATAGAAAAACAAAAATGAAATGGTTCATATTTCACTTCTTCTGCTTCTTATCCTGATGCTTTACATCCTTGCCCTTCTCCTGGCTTAATAAAGATTATTTCCCTGTTTGGATTTAAAGCTTGTTCCATAGTCATTGTCATGTCAGTAGCCCCTATAATCTTCAAAGATGTAGCTCTAGGGAACACTGCTTCAGGATGTAATTTCATATAATCATCAACATTAAAAATTTTGTTAGCCTTTTCAAACCTTTTCAGTTCTTCTCTCCTGTATTTTGACATTGTAGTGTATTCATAAATATCCTTCCCTTCAACCTTTGTCTTGTTAATAATAGAGAGGCCAACTAGTTCCTGGAACCTGCCCATTTTGGCTGTGTTGGCTGTTTCTGGATCTTCATAAGGAATAGGAGGAGAGGGTGATCTTTTAGGACTTTCAGCTTGATGATGTTGTTGTTGCTGATGTTGTTGTTGTTGATGATGTTGCTATTGCTACTTATGTTGTTTTCCTGAGGGTTGTTGCCTGTGCTGGCTGATTTCATAATCAGATCTCCCTTGATGTCTTTGATATGTCTGAAAAGGGGCAGATCTTTGAGAACTAGAACCAGAGGCACCAGCTGTAGGAGGAGGAGGTGGTGGATCTTTTCTATACCTTTGAACTGGTGGAGGAGAGTATCTTCTACTCTTCTTCCTTTCCTTTTGCTGATTCATAGATAGCCACATCCATGCTGACATCCCTTTGTATGGTGTTATCTTTTGAAGAATATAATAGGGAGTGTCATTATTTGGATTAGGCTTAGGAGCAGGAGGAGGAGGAGCTTTTCTTTTCTTTGACACTTGCTTTCTCTTCTTTGTATCCTCCTCATCTGAGTGCTCATCCTCATCTTCATCATCATCATTTTCAGAACCCTGAGGGTTATCATATAGATCATCCAAAGCTTTCAAAGATTTAACAGAAATAACAGGCTTTTCTGGAGCAGGAGCAGGAGTTTCAACAAGAGTTGGAGTTTCAGTAGGTGTTGGAGGAGAAACTACACAAAAATCAGAACTAATTTGTACAGAGCTTTCAGCTGCTGCCTTATTTTCATCTGCAATATCAGCCAAGATCTGTTCATCTAGATCTGGCATGGGAGAGTCATCCATGACAAATGTTGGTGTTTAAGGTATTATTGGGAAAGAGGGAATAACCACTACTTCTGGAGGTGGAGTGACTGCTGACTGTGCAATAGAAAAACTATCCTTAAGTTGCTTAGCAACTTCTGAAGAGATGGGGGAACAATATGGTATAATAGCCAAGGATGGCTTAGTAATCTCAGCTGGAAGGTAATGCAAATGTACAATATCAAAAATACTCAACAAATTTTCTAAATTAACTGTGGGATTAAGAATGAAATCACCAACAGTATTAGGCTCTTCAGAGTCTGATTCATCAAAATCCATATCAGTTTCAATAGAGTCAATCAAATCTTTATCTATGTATTCTGTACACTCTACTGTTGTTGCTGAAGCTAGAGCATCTACTGCTGGAGCTGGAGCTGAAGCCTCTGGAGCTGTAGCTGCTGCTTCATCATCAGGCATATCCCCCTGCCTGGTTTCAGTGGGAACTGAGGCCAGGCCCCTGGCTGAGGATGGGGCAGCAGTAAGAGCAGAGGTTTTGTCAGAGAGAGAGGAGATGGTGGTATCAAGAGGAGTAATGGCCTCTGCTATAAGGGACTTGAGGAGGGGAGTGATTATGGAAATGATAGAAGATATGGTGGAGCGGTCCAATGATGGAGTGGTAGATGGTGTTGCAGAAGGTGTAGAAGTGGGAACTATGGGAGGGATAGAAAGTGGAGCATCAGGTTTGTGAACACCTGGAGGGATGGTAGATGTTGATGGGGATGGATGGGTGGCATCTTGCGTGATGGTTTCTGTTGGTAGATGGTAAGATGGTATTGAATAGAGATGTGGGGGAAGAGGAGATTGTGGTGGTGTAGGAATGGAGGTGTCATTGCGGGAATCAAGAGGTGTTGGTGGTTGACTTTCTTGAAGAGAGGAAGATGTAATGTCAGTGATGTCAAATGGTGGAGATGGAGCTGGTGAAGCATGTTGAGATGGAGGTGGAGTAGGAACATGAGTATGTTGTTGTGATTGTGGTGTTGAAGAGATAATGGGAGATGAATGGATTTGTGTTGCTGGAAGGGGGGCTGGATGAGATGGTGGTGTTGGATGAATCTCTTTAGCAGGTGGGGGAGTGGCCTTAACAGCCCTGCTACCTTCAGAATCTGGGGTGGAAGAGGTAGAAGCCTTGGTTGGCTTGGTTATTGTCCTCTCCCACCTGCGAAATAAGGCACAGGTTAGACTTTTACTGGCATTGATGAATATGGTCTGGGAGACCAGTGATTCAACAATCTTTTCTTGTAAAAAGATCCCTAGGATCCTTCCAATGCAGACTTCCTTTTTATTATTATTTTTCTGTATCAAATCAAAAATAATCTGTGCCCAATCCACTGGTTTCTTGTTTATAATTGCACACATGACCAGAAACTGGTGTCTTGTGATGTAATCATGAGCAGTATGTTTCCCAAGCAGAACCTTTCCAACCAAATACCAAAAACTTATAAGGGGCAGAGAGGTGTTTCTTCAAGAGTTTGTTAGGGTTATCTCCAGTATAACCCATTAGGCTCAGCATCATGTCAGATTCCTCTATTTCAATGTCCAGTTTCTCTTCTCCATTCCTTAATCCAAAAATTTCAGTTAAAGTTGCGGAGTTAAGGAGACGGAGTTACTGGCAATGGTGCCTGTCAGCATATTGTCCTTTGTTGATGACAGGGTGTAGACCCATTCTCTGATTTCAGTGCTGTGTAGTTTGATTCTTCTAGTCATCAAGGTTTTGAGTTCTTGTTCTTCAAGGAGTTCCAGAATATAAAGGAATATGGGATCAGAATGTTGAAATGAATCAAAATCCACATCAAAGCCCGTATCGAATTTCATGCCTGCAAGAATGCTTGTCTGAATCTCCATGGAAACACCTGCAAGAGAAACACAAAAACGACGATCAAGTGCAAAGGAACAGAAAGCGCGGGACGAAGGTCGAAGAAAACCTAAATATAGGGTTTTCAAGAATATGAATCGACAGACTCCGTTCCACGAAAATAAAAATAATTCTTCGAAATGAGTTCGACAAAATAATTTTGAATGAAATAATTCATCGATCTTATCCAGAAGAATTGAAGACAGTTCGTCGAACTCTGTTCGACGAATATCTTCTGAAGCAACTTCGTCGAACTCCGTTCGACGAAAATTATTTCACTCACTGAGAGTTCGTCGATCTCCGTTCGACAAATATCACCCAAACTTTCCCCGGTTCGTCGATCACCGTTCGACGAACTTTGGAAAATTCGTCGAGTGTAGACAGAAATTAAATAAAGTATTCTCCATTGATCATTCCAAGTTGATTTACAAAGAACATATGATTTCTCTCATCCAGAGGTTTGGTGAATATATCAGCCCTTTGTAAATCAGTATAGATATATATAAGCTTGATTTTATTTTTGTCTATACACTCTCTAATGAAATATATCTTATATCAATATGTTTTGTCCTACTATGGTGAACTGGATTCTGGGCTATGGCTATAGCACTTGTATTATCACAGAGTAGAGTTGAATTATTTAAGTTGAACCCATAATCAAGTAGCTGATTTTGTATCCAAAGCATCTGTGAACAACAGCTGCCTGCTGTAATATATTCTGCTTCAGCAGTTGAGGTTGACACTGATGTTTTTTTTTTACCAAACCAAGATACTAATCTCATACCCAGGAACTGGCAACTTCCTGAAGTACTTTTTCTATCTACCCTGCGTCCAGCAAAATCAGCATCAGAGTATCCAGTTAACACAAATTATGATTCAGTAGGATACAATAGGCCTAGATTAGGACAACTCTTTATATATCTTAAAATCCTTTTAGTAAAATTAGGTGAGATTCTTTAGGGTTCACCTGGAACCTAGCACAAAGACATTTGGCAAACATAATACCTTGCCTACTTAATTTGAGGTATAATAGGGACCCAACAATGCCCCTATAAAGTTTCTGATCCATAGGTTTCCCTGGTACATCAGAGTGCACAACAGCATTGGTAGCCATGGGTGTTTTTTTGCTGAGGCATCAGTCATCCCAAACTTCTTTTGAAGTTCTTTAGCATATTTTGCTTGAGAGATGAAAATTCCATTAGGGAGCTGCTTCACTTGGAGAACAAGGAAGTAGGAAAGCTCACCCATGCTACTCATTTCAAATTTGGAATGCATGAGGTCAGAAAACCTCTTGCATAATTTAGAATCTCTAAAGCCAAATATAATATCATCCACATAGATTTGTACTAATAAGATTTGGTCCTTATGATGTCTAGCGAAAAGAGTTTTATCTACAGTTCCTCTTGAAAATTTATACTCTAATAGAAAACTAGCTAATGTCTCATACCAAGCTCTTGGAGCTTTCTTTAGACCATAAAGAGCCTTATGCAATTTAAAAATATGAGAGGGGTAAGTTGGAGAAACAAAACCTGGAGGTTGTTCTACATAAACCTCTTCTTGTAGCACTCCATTTAGAAAAGCACTCTTCACATCCATTTGGAGGACCTTGAACCTCTTGTATGCTGCATAGGCAAGGAATATTCTTATGGCTTCCAACCTTGCAACAAGTGTAAATGTTTGATCATAATCAATTCCTTCATCTTTCTTATATCCTTGAGCAACAAGCCTAGCCTTGTTTCTCACAATGACTCCTTGGGCATCCAGCTTGTTTCTGAAAAACCGATGTGGTTCCAATAACTGGGTAGTTTTGGGGTCTTCAAACCAAATCCCAAAGTCTACATCTCTCAAATTGATTTAGTTCCTCCTGCATTGCAAGGATCTAGTGGGGTTCCTGCTTAGCATCATTAATGGATAGAGGTTCACCCTGAGAGAGAAAACAGGCATGCATCAAATCTTGGGTGAGTTGATGCCTTGTCTGTACACCTGCTGATATGTCTCCAATCTCTTGAGATCTGGGGTGATCCCTAAGTGTGACAAAATTATTGGGTGGTGTTGGTTGTGCAACAGGATTTGGAATTAACTCCTCCCGTGGAATTGTATTTGCTGTTGGTAGAGATTCATTTTGTTCAGCTTCTTCTTCTTCACTTTCTTCAATGGCTTGTGGAGAGGGATGTGTTGGAACCTCTTGGGTGAGGTTTAGTCTATCCAAGGTCTCACACAAGTGGGGTACCTACAAGTTGCTGTTGGTAGAAACTTCTTTCTCCTTGCAATACATGTTAGTCTCATCAAATGTAACATGAATATACTCTTCAATTTTTAATGTTGATTTATTAAAAACCCTATAGTCCATGCTTAATTGGGAGTATCCTAGAAAAACTCCCTCTTCAGCCTTAGCCTCAAACTTTCTAATGTATTTTTTGTTGTTGTTATGAATGTAACATAAGCATCCAAATACTTTGAAATAGTTGATTTTAGGTTTCTTCCCTTTGAGCAATTTATAGGGACTCCTGTTCTTTAGTTTGTGAATTAAGCTCCTGTTCAGCACATAATTTGCTGTGCTTACAGCCTCTGCCCAAAAGGTTAGGGGAATGTAAGCATCTGCAAGCAATGTACCTGCAGCTTCAATGAGTGTCCTATTCTTCCTTTTAGCTACCCCATTTTGTTGGGGAGTTCTAGGAGCTGAGAAACAATGTCTGATACCTTACTTCTTACAGAACTCATGCATAAGAAGATACTCAAACTCTGTGTCATGATCACTTCTGATCAATGCAACATGAATAGAGAACTCAATCTGTATGGTTCTGAGAAAATCTGTAAGAACCTTGAAGGTATCTGACTTTGATCTCAGAAAGAATACTCAACTGAACCTGAAGAAGTCATCCACTATAACTAAAGTGTAGGATTTCCCTCCTAGGCTTTGTACATCAATGGGTCCAAAGAGATCCAAGTGTAGCAAGTATAAAATCCTAGGTGAATCACTCTTATTAACAGATTTAAAACTAGTTTTAGTTTGCTTGCCTAATTGACAAGCCCTGCAAAGTCCTTCCTTCTTGTAGGGACCAGAAGGTAGACCTCTAACAAGGTTGTGTTTAGATAGCCTAACAATGTTTTAAGATTTACATAACCTAGTATTTTGTGCCATAAGTCATTGTGATTACTAGTTAAATTTAGTAAACAGATATCAATTTTGGCAGAAAGAAAATTTACTAAGTATATGTTGCCTTGTCTACTTCCAGTTAAAATTGTTTGGTTGTTTTTATCAATAATAGAACACGTGGATGTGTTAAAGTATATCTGATAACCATCATCACATAACTGACTTATGGAGATGAGGTTATGCTTGAGTCCACTTACATATGTCACCTTTTTGAATGTGACAGCTCCTATTCTTACTTCTCCAAATCCTTCTGACTGACCACATTTGGAGTCACCAAAGATAACCTTTTGTAACATCCCATGTTACCTCTAGGCCCCCTTCACTTAGATTGGGTTAGGCATGGGGTTGGTGATAAGGGATTTAGCTAGGCTTGACCCTAGGTAGTGGATTGTAGCCATGTGGGGCCCACTAAGGGGGCCAAAGCAAAACTAGGTCAAACTGGCCTAAATAGGAACCCTAACCACACCATGACCCCACCACATTGCCCTAACCCTAAAACAATCTAAGTGGACCTTAGGGCATGCCATTAGGTCAACCCGTTGACCCTAGTTGACCAAAGTCAACCATGGCCTTAATTTGGTCAAACCTATACCTATAGGCCCAATTAGACTAAGTGGGGCACCCCCCCCCCCCTTGGCCCAACCCAAGTTGGGTGGTTTCACTAGACCCATGACCACCAAGTGGGGTCACACCACTCACCTTGGGTGAGCAAGTCAACTCAAGTCAACCAAGTCAACCCATTTAACCTAAAGGGAGAAATGAACCCAAGCCCATTTCTATTGGGCTATGTCCATCCAACTCAGCCCAAGGCCAACCCAAGTGGTCAAAGACAACTTTTAACCCCCAAAATCAGGAGAGAGGGTGCATGCAAAGGGGTAGAAAAGGGATTTTAAGAGGAAGAGGAGAGAGAAATGGGGGTGAAGAGGAAGGGTGGCCACATGGCCACTCCTTCAGCTGCAATCCCTCTGCCCAAAACATGCTGGCTGGCTTCCTCAGAGAATTTCAGGGGATTTTGGTAGCATGCTGGCCACATGGCACCATTGGTGACACAACCAAAGCTCAAACCGAGCTCACATTGGAGTTATCTCCACATATATCCCCTCCCAGCCAAAACTAAGGACTACATTAGCTTCAGTGAGCTCAGGCGAGTAGGAATCGACTACTAGATCGAAGGAAATGGTGCAGGAACCATGAATCCAAGAAATGTCACCGGAGCAAGGTCAGGAATGGCCACCCTCCGCCAACCTCGCCGCCGCGTCGCCATATAGGTTCGTTTCATCGTCCCTCTACCCGTACTAGAATCATAGATCAACTAGGGGAGATATCAGGCTCAATTGAGCCCGATGCCATGGGAGAAATGAGAGATTTTTCCAAATTTTTCTTTTCGTTCGGGATCACCGTCGCCACCGTCTCCCGCCGCCTCATCACCGGAAAATGATAGCCACCACCACCGTGAAGGTGATGGCACCGTTGGCCGGGGGTGGCGCCGCCTCAGCTGGCCGGAAACAGCCAGCAAAGATGCTCTAGCCAGATTCGATCCCAGCCGTCGGCTGGAGGAAGGAGATAACCCGATTCCGTCCAATCCTTCTTTAAGATTCGTGTTGTGCTTTTATTTAAAATCAATTTATTCAGTTATATATTTAATGAAATGAAATCAAATATCTGTCACACTTATTCTGTGACATTGCATGTCACTTTTAGGCCTCGTAGAGGCATTTCCAGAAACTGGACTCTAAATAAAAGTTGTAGATTAAGGTCTTAACGTTAAATTTCCATCTTAAACTGGTGATTTGGTGTAGTGTACAGTCCTGTAGGGCAGTTTTCCTAGTAATGGTCCTAGACAAGGGCAGAACTTCATTTTGATGCCCAAGTAAAACCAGTAATCAACATAGCCCCAATTTTGGGTACATGCATGATTAGGGTATATTTAGCCCCTGACAGAAATTGATAATTTGTGGGGATATATTTCCTATAGTTTTTGCTTAATCATCAAAAAGTAAATAAATGAAATAATTTGGGCTGTATGGCTCCAAATGGCCCCAAATTTTGGTGGCATACCCTTAGGGGTATTATCAGAGAATGTTTAAAATTTCAGCCAATGTGGACCAAAGGTAGTTAGGTAAACCCACTTACATGTGTTGGCTTATGTTAGACTTGGTGTGCATTTAGCCTAAATGGAAATATTGTGTATTCAGCCAACTTGGAACAATCAAAAATCATGATTTTATTTATAGAGACATATTAGGGAGTAATACACCCCTCATAGTAATAATGGGATTTTTGGAAGCAAAAATCCCATTATTTGGAATTTTTAAAAAATTAGACTTTTTGATAAATAAATTTGAGAATAGGCTTATCCTTGAGATAAAATACCCAATTTTTGTCAAGGTCAATATCATGTTAGACATAACTCCTGAAAATTTTTATTTCTTTGTTTGATGAATTTTAACTGGAGTTATGTAGAAATTTCAATTTTTGCCATTATCACATTTATTTAGAAATTGATGGAATATTCAGTAGAAAATTATGAAAAATTTTCTAGGGTTGTATTTCTGAATAAATAACCTTGGATATTTATCTCAGCATTTCTGGATGAATCAGTAAATTTTAAAATTTATAATGGCATTTTGGTAAATTGTAAAGAATTCAATTTGGTAGGCCATTACACTATAGAAGTTGATGAAACTCTGTCATTATCCTTAAACTAATGACATATAAGCTCTGTAATTTTCCAAGAATTTGCAGTATTGTATTCCTTTTACTTCATTTGCAAAATGACAATTGTGTGAATTTTGTATTAATTAAGGAATAAATAGAAATAATCAAAGGAAAATTATAAATTTTGGTAGACAGCAATATGGCACCAAGATACAACTCAGAAAAAATTCCTTAGGTCAGTGAATTTAAATTTGTGATACTTCATGTATTAAATGACCTAGGGGATTAAATTAATAATTTAATTAAAGCCCTTAATGACTTAGGAAAATTATGGAAATTCATCCTAGTCATCATGTAGGTCCATACCATCCTAGGACAAATGATTTGAGGCATATGGATAGAGGAATTGGAAGTTCCATTTTGGGGTGGTATTAGGTCATAGGTTGCGTATAGCATAAATGAGTTAGAGTATAAGGACCGCCAGGGTATAGATCGACGTCGAGCTAGAGATTGAAGTTGGTGAATGACCCTGGTGGGTAGTATTGTTAGTGACGAGAATAAAAGTGCAAGTCCTTAGGTAGTAACTGGAGTGGAGGCCGACGGAAGACCGTCGGTTTCCCGGTAATATCTTAAGTCAGTAGGATTGTTCAAAAGCAACAATGATAGCCGGGGTGAATTATGGGTAGTCATCAACTAAAGTAAATATCCTTGAGAAAGGGAACTTTGGGCGTAATCCCAACGTACTTCCTAGTGCCCCCGAGAGCCCTTCACCGGGTATACCCTGGGCAGTCCTGGGATTAACCTTAAATCACTAAGTATAATAACCCGTAGACAAGAGTAGTCTAATAGGTTAAGACATTTGTAGTACACCGAGTGACTTCCGGCCCTGCCAGCTAGGTGAGAGCCTGACAGCGGGATCTGCTCGGGGTCCAAACACATTCTATTTCTCTATGCAGGCTAGCTATGACAGTACTGGAGTGTTGAAGAAATTTATTATAATCAAAGTATTGCTTACATGCTTCAGGGGAAAAATGCTTTAAGTCGTCACCACTCCAGGTGAGACTCAGGGTCTCTCCCTCTACATTTTGGAGTCGATAGCCTCCCGACTTAAAAGCTTCCTTTACAATGAACGGTCCCTCCCAGTTGGGGTTGAGCTTCCCTACGGATGCCGACCTCCCTGCTGCATCCACCTTCTTGAGCACCAAGTCCCCTTCCACGAACTGCTTGACCCTGACGTGCTTGTCAAAGTACTTGGCCATTATTCTTTTCACCTCCTCCTGTCGGATAGCGTAAAGGTCCCTCAGCTCTTCCACCATGTCAAGGGAGAGCCTCAGCTCCTCCTCATTCTCTGCCCGCCATTCATCTCTGCCTTCCTTGGCCGCGACGATTCGAGGTGTTTGGACGTCAAATTCCACGGGGAGCACTGCCTCGCACCAATGGGAGAGCTTGACGGGGGTCTCTCCAGTGGCCGTGTTGGGGTGGTTCTTAGGGCCCAAATAACTGCGGGGAGATGCTCCACCCAACTCCCCTTCAAGTTCTCCACCTTCTTCTTGAGGAGGTTGATGATGATCTTGTTCGCGGCCTCCACCTGCTCGTTGCTCCTGGGGTGATGGACTGAGGCGAACCTGAGGTCAATTCCAAGCTGCTCGTAGAAGTTGGTGAATTCGGTGCTGGCGAACTGGGGCCCGTTGTCCGTGACGATGGCCTGGGGAAACCCATGGCGGCAAATGATCTCCCCCCAAACAAAGTTCTTGATTACCTGGGAAGTCACCTTGGCCAGCACCTTCACCTCCAACCATTTGGAGAAGTAGTCGATCATCACCAGGAGGAACCACCTTTGCCCACTGGCCTGGGGGAATGGCCCAAACAAGTCCATACCCCAAATGGCAAAGGGCTAGTGGGCCGTGATACTCTTGAGTCGCTGGGCCGGCTATAGCTGGAGGGGGCGAACAGCTGGCACTTATGGCACCTTCTCGCGACCTCCGTGGCATCTTGGATTAGGGTGGGCCAGAAGTACCCCTGCCTGACTATTCTTCCTTCCAGTGTCCTGCTCCCGGAGTGGCTCCCACACTCTCCAGAGTGGACTTCCTCCAAGATCCTCTGTACCTCCTCCTCAACCACGCAACGGGCCAACATCCCTGAGAGCGTCTTTCTGTATAGCTGCCCGTCCCGGAGGAGGTAATACGCGGACTTGTGCCTTAGCTTCTTCTTATCTGCCCCCTCCGGATACTTCCCCGTGGAGAGGAAAGTCACAACTAGGTCCATCCACGAAGTTTGTTGATCAATTTCCATGAGCTCCCCCTCTTCGATGGAGGTGCAGAACAGGTCAGTGATGGTACCCCCCTGGGGACCATGCTTTGCTAGTTGGTCGACTTGTTCATTCTATTCCCTAGGCACGTGTCGGATGGAGAAGGTTTGGAAAGTGCCTATGATCCCCTTCAATTTGGCTAAGTACAATCGCAGGGTGGGCTCCCTTGCTTCAAACTTCCCGTTAATCTGGGAGGCTGCCACCATGGAGTCGGTAAGGACCTCCACGTCCAACACCCCCAGCTCCCTGGCCAGCCGTAGCCCTGCTATCACGGCTTCATACTCGGTCTGATTATTTGTAATGGGAAAGTGCACCACTACCGTCTGCTCAATTCTAGTTCCTTGAGGACTCTCCAAGATCACCCCCACTCCTAGGGAATGCCTTCCCGAGGCGTCGTCAACCTTCACCTTCCAAGGGGCCGGACGGGTGAGCTCTTCCTCCACCACTTAAATCACATAGTCAGCCAAGAAGTCGGCCATCGCTTGAGCTTTGATCGAGAGCCATTGAACGAATGAAATGTCGAACTCACTCAACTCCACTGACCACTTGGCCAGCCTGCCTGAATGCTCCACCCCCTCAAAGATGTTGCGAAGGGGATGGTCATTCACCACTCAGATTGAGTGCGCCTGGAAGTAGGGTCATAGCCTCCGGGCTGAGACGATCTGGGCGAAAGCCGGCTTTTCCAAAATCGGGTACCGGAGCTCGACCTTCCTCAGGACCCGACTCACATAATAGATAGGGAGCTGCTTCTTCCCCTCTTCACGAACTAGGACGGAGCTCAAGTCCTCTGCCCCGACCCCGAGGTATAAAAATAGGTCTTCCACCTCCTTCGGCCCTTGGAGTAACGGAGCCTGATTCAACTGCATCTTGAGGGCCTGGAACGCCTCCTCGCACTCCTTGGTCCATTCGAACTTCTGAACACCCCTCAGCATTTTGAAGAAGGGGGAGCACTTTTCTCCTGCCCGGGAGAGGAACCTACTCAGCCATGCTAGCTTCCCCGTCAGCTGTTGTACCTCCTTAGCATTCTGTGGCTCCCCCAGCTCCAAGATAGCCTTGACCTTATTAGGATTCGGCTCGACCCCCGCGGGGGTGAGGAGGTGCCCCAAGAACTTTCCCCTGCTAGTCCAGAAGACATATTTTAGGGGAGTCAACCGCATCTTGTATTTGCGCAGGGTAGCGAAGGTCTCCTCCAGGTCCCGGAGGTGGGAGTCCACATCCCGACTCTTGATCATGAGGTCATCTACATATAACTCCAAATTCCTCCCCCTTTGCTCCTTAAAGACCCTATCCATCATGTTTTGGTAGGTTTCCCCTGCGTTCTTCAGCCTGAAGGGCATCATCTTGTAACAGTAGCATCCATCCCCTGTGAGGAATGAGACATCCTTGATGTCCGGGGGGTGCATCCTGATTTGATGGTAACCTGAAAAAGCATCTAAAAAACTCATTACAGAAAAACCGACGGCTGAGTCAACCAACGCGTCGATCCGAGGCAAAGGATAACAGTCCTTAGTACAAGCTTTATTAAGTAAAGAAAAATCGATACACATCATCCACCGGCCGTCTCCTTTCTTGACCATAACCATGTTGGAGACCCAGCCGGGGTATTGGATCTCAGACACGAAGCCGGCCTTGAGGAGTTTCGCCACCTCCTCCCTGATAGGCTCCGCTAGCTTATCCGTAGTGGACCTCTTCTTCTATTGAACGGGGCGTGTTCCCGGGTCTAGGTTGAGGCAGTGGCAGGCCACATCCGCGTCAACACCCAGCATCTCTGCGGCATTCCAAGCGAAGATGTCCACGTTCTTTTGGATGCACTCCAGCGTCCTGCCTTGGTCCTCCGGAGTCAGCCCCCCGCTGACTCGGATCTTCTCCATCCTGCCTCCATGGGTGAGCACCTCCAGCTCCACCACTTCTTCCACAGCCTCTACCCTGGACTACTTCCCCCATTCTTCAGCATCCCCTTCCTCCGGGACGGGGACCTCTACCTCCATCTCTCCCACTACGGCCATCGCCTCGGCCACCTCCTCCTGGTCTCCTCCTGCCGCCTCCCCCTCTGCACAGCTCTTCATCTCCAGCTCCTCCCCTCCTGCTTCCTGCTCAGCCTCCTCCATCCTTCGCCCCATCTCCTCGGCTCCCTCCTGCCAGGAGATGGTGTTCACCGTAGTGACATAACACTCCCGCGCCACCATTGGGACCCCCCTGACCCGAACCTGAATCCCCTCAGCATTGAACTTCAAGCACTAATGGAAAGATGAGGGGACGCAGCGGAAGGCGTTGATAAGGGGCCTCCTGAAGATGGCGCTGTAGCTGCTGGGGGCGTCCACGATGACGAACCTGCAGTTCCTGGATTGCCCCACCCCCCCCCCCCCAAGGTAACATGTAGGCCTACTTGAAAGTCCACCTAGTGTCAACTATGTTCACCTATGGGGGGGGAATAGGTGACGTGCAGCGTTTTTTGCGGAATTTAAATTGTACCTGCACACGAAAATAAAACAACACAGCACAACAGAGTACACAAGCTATTTATAGTGGTTCCCCGACTTGGGTACATCCACTTTCCCCCTTCGACCTATCTCCCAACCAGGGACGACTCTGTCACTTCTCCAACAGGATTGAAATCCAATCCTTGCACTATCGGAAGGAACCCTTCCACACGTAGGAGTCAACATTCCCACAACCCGGGTTGCACCCAACCCTTACAACTAGGAACCACCGTTCCTTTACAACAAAAGTAAAACTAGAATGTACAAGAGATACAAACTACGTTTGGAGACTTAGGTGTCCCTCTTCGTTGACGACGTGTTTTTGAAGTCCACGAAGAGTCCACTACCCAAGATCTCACTTGGAGAGAATCTCCCCGGAACTGGCGGCGGCAAGATGGGCGGCGGCTAGGTTCACGGGATCGGCGGCAACAACGATGTGCGGCTGCTGTTCTTTAGAGATCCAAACTTCGTAGCGAAGCTAGCTAGGTCTACCAACGGTCACACTAGGATCAATCGTCTCGATCGATTCGGATGGGGAAGATTTTCCCGATCTACAAATCGAGAGACAAGAGATCTCTGGTTAGACACGTGAGACGCTGAGCTTAGCTAGGCTTCTGTCGCAGGAGGATCTGGGCGAAACCACGATCAACCGGCGAACAACTTGGCGCGAGCGGCGGCAGCGGCGGCGGAGCGGAAACGGCGATCTAGGTCACGTCGCAGCTCGCGTATTTCTTTTCTTCTTCGCTGCTTACTGTTCAAAAATACCCGTGTATTTATACACACGTATTCTCCTAAATGACCATTGTGGGTCCCACCTAAAGGAAACCCTAGTTCCGGTTCAGCACAGTCCCAGCGGCAGAATCCGGTCCAGCAGCTTCCAGAGAAATTGCTAAGTCAAAATCGGAGAGAATCGCAGGTGATTCTCGATGAATCGGCGAGAATTAGTTAGTGATTCTCGACGATTCGTCGAGAATCACTAGTGATTCTCGCCGAATCACTTGTTGATTCTCAACGAATATTACTTGGTATTCATGATCTGCTCAACGATGTGTTCGGCGAGAATCACTAGTGATTCTCGCCGAATCTTACTTGGCACCGTTTTGAGGTAGCCGGATAGAGTCGGCGAGAATCACTAATGATTCTCGACGATTCGGCGAGAATCACTAGTGATTCTCGCCGAATCGGCGAGAATCACTTGGTGATTCTCGTCGAATTATACTTAGACGAATTTTCGTCTTTCCACCCAAGAGCTGCTCCTTGACCCATCCTTGCTCCCTGTCTGCTCTTGTATAAACACGGCCCTGTACTTGAAAGTAAGTGCACTCCAATAGAGAGAGTACACGTAGGCCAACACACTGATCTGCTCAACGAGGGATTACGTCGTGCAGACCCGTGTATATTGACCTACTGCACCCTTACATTGGTGTGCACTTAGCGTGGAATAACTGCAAGCACAACTTAAGAGGTTTCATCAAATACATTGTGAATTCATCTTAGCTTGACAGGTGGCTTCCTCAAATCCAGGTAATTGTGGATACAATACCCAACAATCTCCCCATATTTGACGAAGCCAAAACCCTACTAGCTAAGATGAATAACACCAACCAGATAATATAAACATCATTCAGAATTTAAATATGTAGCACAAGAGAATATAAGCAAACAGATCAAGACTTGAGTCATTCACAAATTCAAATACATATATATATATATATATATATATATATATATATATATATATATATATATATATATATATATATATATATATATATATAATCTCAGAATTGTTCATATAATAACAATAAACGTTAATTGTTCTTAAGAGAGAATGACAAGCTATAATTTTTTGACTATTTTTCTTTGGCTAAGTCATCCTTGAGTTTCTGAGCCAAATACTTCTTTCTTTGCCTCTCCATGTACTCTTTGGGCTTCGGATAATATCTGGAAGGAGGAGCTTATCTGCCGCCGTGTTGGTCCTGAAGAAGATGTTTCATTTCGCTTCATACGTCTTGTGCATTTCCCACTAATACTGGCTGTATACTTCATTTCGATTGATTTCTCCTTTTTCTTGTAGCCAGAAGGTGTCCAAGATGATATTCTTTGAAACTGGACTCCACTTTTCGTTTCTTACTTCCTCCTCACTCAGTCGAATTCTCTTTTCAGCTTGTGTCTCCTTGGAGGTCCCTTCTTGAGCTTTTCTCTTGCCCCTGGCTTTTGCTAGGGCCTCTTGGTCAAACATGCTCATCAGTTTTGCTTTAGAAATAGCCCTAGCATCATCTTCACTCATGGGAACCTCTGCCGCACTTACTCCCTCAGCAGCACTTACTCCCGCAGCAGCCGTAGAAGTCTTAGGAGCATGAATACCCGCAGGATTCAAATCGACGCCTAACGCCTGTTGGAGCATCCACCAGCAGCTGTCATAGACATATTTGTTTGACTTTCGAAGTTGTTGATCATGACTTCCCGAAGCTCAGCCATCTTAGCTATGTATTCCTTCTCCCCCTTTTTGGCTTCGACTGCGATGGAGTTTGCATAGGAGTGTAGTGAGTCATCAATATGCTTGGTAGTCCTGGAAAATTCAGTGACCAAGGCCTGCTGATTGGCGTTGAGAGTTACCATATTACCGTCAAACTTTTGAATGTTTTTTGCTACAACATGAGCATTCTGATTCACTACTGCAAGAGTATCGGTGTTTTTTTTCAATCCGGCCATAAGAAGTGTGACAGCTTGGCCGGCCGCGGTATACTTATCTTCAAATTTCTTTCCCATCACGTCAAGTTTATGATTGATCTCCACCATATTCTTGAGCATGAGATTTTCAGATTTCTTAATCCTTTTCAGCATTTTATTTTGAGTTTTTCAAAAGAAGCTTTAAGCTCATCCACTATGCCCTGAATGATATTCACGGTGTGAGTGGCTATATCATTGATGAATTGTAAATATACGTATTTTTGTGCACATTAATTTAGTCATTTTCATTTATTTTCGTCGTTTTTACTTATTTTTGTTCAATAAAATGCTCTTATTCTTGTAAAGTTTCTTCTAACTTGTTTTATTTTATTTTGCAGAAAAATTTCAAAATCTGCCAAAATTGGGCAGTACACGCCCGTGACAATTTGGTCACGCCCGTGACCGGGCCGTGACATTGCATTTCCCGTGAAATTGCAAAATTCTGAAGAGAAAAGCTCGACACGCCTGGCGACCCGCCCGTGTCACCTGACACGGGGCGTGACCCAAGCCCGTGTTCACTCCACTCGACGAATTCATCTCGACGATCGTCGAGTGTCGACACCAACAGTCACGCCCAGCGTCACGCCCGTGACCGGGGGCGTGACTCAATTTCCGCTCGACGATTTCGACTCGACACTTTCCGCTCGACATTCGTCGAGTGTCGACACCAACTGTCACGCCCAGCGTCACGCCCGTGACCTGGGGCGTGACCTTTCCAGCTAGCCCGACAAGATGCTGCCGAAGACTTTCGGCGCAACCCGCGCACGGTTCTACCTCCCCGACACGCCCAGAGTCACGCCCGTGACCTGGGGCGTGACTGCCGCGAACTCAGCCCGAAGTCAACTTTCCTGTCCAATCGCCGGCCGCCTTTGTGAATAGTACTGTCACGCCCCCCCTACACGCCCGTGACCTAGGGCGTGTACTTAGAATTTTTTGCCTATAAATTGCCCAGTTCTGTAAGGTCCAAGGGTTCAGATTTTTGGGCCAATTTAGTGTCTTTTTGTGGGCTGCATCCGTGATTTCTAAAGCTATGTAAGGAGATTTCCTCCTCTTTTCTTTCATGTTTGTTTTTGCTTTAGCTTTAGCCCTTGTAATAGCTTGTAATAGTTTCTTTTAATCAATAAAATGTTAGATTTTCTCTTCATATATGGCTTTGGAATGAACACTTGTGCCCACTTTCCTTCTCCTTTTTATCCTTGGTTTAATCATTGTTCTTCATCTATGAAATGTGTGTGTGTGTGTATGAGTGTAATTTATTTACTTTACATGTTTTTAACTTGTCTTCATGCTTAGGTATGATAGTTTTCCTTTTTTTTTCTCACCATGCCTTTTTCTTGAGAGAATTTTGATTTCATTCTCATGAATTTATAAAAGAGATTTAAAAAGTGATTTTGTTCCTTTTTTTTACTTAGTTTTCTTTTAGGATTGTAAAACCTCTTTTTGTTCTTTTCAACTTCTTTTTCACCCTTTTTTATCACTTTCATAAAATCATAAGAATGAAAATGTTGGCACTTTAATTTTCCAAAAACTTTGATTTTTAATATGTTTTGAAAAACTTTTGTTTTCTAAAATTGTGATCTCCTCTTTTTATTTGTTTTTGCCAAAACCTAAGTATGAAAAAGTTAAAGTTTTAATTTTTAGGTAACTTTGATTTTTCTTTGTTATTAGTGTGTGTGAGTTTATGAGAATAAATTTTCTTTTGTTCTTCTAAAATTTTCATGTTGTGTGTGTGAGTGTATGAGTATAATTTTTAATGCTTTGTTCAAATTTTGTAGAGTGTGTGAGTGTAGGTGTATAACTTTTATGCTTTGATTCAAATTTTGTAGAGTCTGTGAGTGTAGGTGTTAGCTTTATCGCTTTCTTGAAATTCATATGGAGTGTGTGTGTGTTCGTGTGCATTTATTTCCGCCTACTCGTTAAGAGTTAAATGGCGCATCGTTTTCATTTTCAGTCCTACTCGTTCGAGTAGGACTTGTTATTTTCTTTCTTTATTTTTCCGCCTACTCACTTGAGTTTAAATGGCCGGACTTTATTTCCCGCCTACTCGTTTGAGTAGGACTTGTAATTTTCTTTCTTCATTTCTCCGCCTACTCACTTGAGTTAAATGGCCGGATTTTATCGCCCTGTAATCGCATTTATTTTCTCCTACTCATTTGAGTTAGGACTCGCTTTCATTTCAGTCCTACTCATTTGAGTAGGACTTGCAATTTTCAGCTTTTATTTACCGCCCCCACTCGTTTGAGTGGGACTCGCAAATGTTAAATATGCAAATTTCTTTCATGTGTAACTTAGTTCCTGTTTAATTTATAATTTGGAGTGTGCGTGAGTTCTTGTTTTAGCTAATTTTTCAGTTTTCTAAATGTTTGTTATTTTTCTTATGTCCCCTTCTTATAATCGTTTAGTGTTTAATTTCGAACTTGCGCCTCACTAAATTATAAGTCGTCCCCATACCGATGTGTGGCTAATCGCTATTAGCCTCGGCATCGAAGAGCTTTGGGACATTTAAAATAATTTCAAATAATTAAAGCTCTTTATTTTCATTTTAATTTAAGGACTTAAGGTTTACCCCTGGTTTACGACGCGTAGGACCACATATCGATGTGTGGGCCCTATTTCCGTAGTCCACATGATAGCTAGCCGAGAGGCCATGCATATGGACCGATCACCCCTGGGTAAATAGAGTTGCGTGCATACCCTCGAGAGAGGACAAGCGTAATTCTACCGGATTGGGTTCCCCACCCAATAGCGGGGTTCTTAGCGTAAAGCGGGCGTTAAGAGGAATCCTTCGTCGGACTAACGTTCGGTCGAATAGTCTTAACGTTTAGGTGGACGATATCCCTATAGCTAGGTGAGCTCACATTTGTGGAACCTCCACGGCCAAGTTGCCTTATTATTAATTTGAAAACTAAGTCCTATAATTATTAAAAATTGTTTTAGTCTTAATCCGATTCGATGCCGAGCGTTAACCCTTCATCGAATATTTTCTAAATCGTTTTTTCGCTCCTTTGCTTTTCCGTCTTTTATTAAGTAAAAAAAAATCCACCTTTTTTTTAGTAAAATAATAGTCCTCCCGGAGGAGTAAGAATAGTCAACGCGACCCCGAGAACAATACGACCTCGGTATTCCCCCGAATATCGAGTACTACTTGCGATAGGTGCACTTGCCTACCCGAGCGAGCCCGCGACGATCGACTCACCGAATCAACCACAGTAAGAGTCTGTTCGCGGGCCCATCAAGTTTTTGGCGCCGTTGCCGGGGAATCTCTTTTCGAGTTGCTATTTCGAATTCCGGAGTCTATTACTTTTACTTATTTTCTATAAAAAAAACTAAAAACTTTATTTTAAAAACAAAAAAAAGAAGTTTATTTTGTTTTATTTTTGTTTGGGTGTATGACCCGAGGACAACCCTCAGAGTCTGAAGATTTTGACTTCGACCCTGAGATCGAACGCTCTCTTGCGCGTATTCGATTTCAACGCCGAAATCCTTCTTTAGATCCCGAGGAATCTATCGGAGAACCCACTGTTGTACTTATGGCTGCGCCTAACCCTCACCCGGCGGCCGAGCGTACTATGTCCTATTACGCCAGGCCTAACCTGGATGATTCTGGGTCGAGTATTGTTCGCCCTGCGATGGCGAATAATAATTTCGAAATAAAGTCAAGTGTCATTCAAATGGTCCAAAACGCCGTGCAGTTCGATGGACTGCCGGATGAGGACCCGAATGTCCACTTGTCCAATTTCTTGGAGATATGCGACACCTTCAAGATTAATGGCGTCACTGACGACGACATTCGTTTGCGCTTATTTCATTTTTCCCTTAAGTCCAAAGCCAAGGCGTGGTTGAATGCCCTCCCGCGAGGATGTATCACCACGTGGGCTGAGTTGACGGAACGGTTCCTAACGAATTACTTTCCGCCCGCAAAAACTGCAAAGTTCCGGGCGGACATTTCTTCGTTTGTGCAAAACGATCCTGAGTCTCTATACGAGACTTGGGAACAGTTTAAGGAATTCCTCCGCCGTTGCCCGCACCACGCGCTGCCAACGTGGTTGCAAGTTCAAATTTTTTATAATGGGCTGAATTTTCAGACGCGTCAAATGATTGACGCGGCTGCCGGGGGTACGCTTAACAACATAACCCCCGAGGCCGCCCAGGCTTTATTCGAAGAGATGGCATGAACGCCTATCAATGGAATGTCCCGCGGGGACGCCCAAAGCCGGCGGCTGGTCTTTTTGAAGTGGATGCCACTGCTCTCTTGACCATTCAAGTTGAAAGGTTAACAAAGCAAGTGGCGGAGATGTCTGCTGCCTCCTCCACTCCGCCTTGTTTTATTCCCCCTAACGTCTGCGTAGCTGAAGAGTTCGTGGACTTCATGGGAAATTCGGGTCGTCCTCCCTTCAACCTCAACAACAACCCTTATAGTAATAACTATAATCCGGGTTGGAGGATTCACCCCAACTTCTCGTGGAGCAACCCGAATAATGCTCAGCGTCCCCCTATTTCTTATGCGCCCGGATTTCTTCCTCCTCCTCCTCTTCCGAAACCCTCCCCGATGGAGGAAAATTTTTCGAAGTATATTGCGTCCAACGAGTCAAATATCCGGAACATCACCGGATCGCTAAAAACACTCGAACAACAGGTTGGACAGCTGGCAAGGATGATGTCCGAGCGCGCGCTCGGGGCACTGCCGGGAAACACGGAGCCCAATTCGCGGGAGAACGCAAACACTATAACCCTCCGTAGTGGAAAGGAGGTGGTCGATCCAAAACGGACCGACCCTCAGGTACATATTTCACCTCCGACCCCTCTTCCCCTTTCTTCGCTTACGCCGCCTTTACCAATTATAAAAGAAAAAATTATTTTAAACAAGGCTCTCCATTATCCGCATAAGTTAGAAAATGAGTGTCAGGACGCGCAATATGCAAAATTTATTTTATTATTAAAACAAATTCACATTAATGTTCCTTTTTGCGAGGATATCTCGCAAATGCCCAAATATGCGAAATTTTTAAAAGAACTACTTTCTAATAAACGCAAATTAGAGGATATTTCGCATGTATCTCTCAACGCTGTCTGCTCGGCGGCCCTTACTAATAAATTGCCCACAAAACAAAACGACCCGAGACGGTTTTCCATCCCGTGCCTTTTTGGTGATATATTAGTAAAGTACGCCTTAGCTGATTTAGGGGCTAGCATTAATCTGATGCCGTTCTCGCTCTTTTCGCGTTTAGGTTTGGGTACTCCTAGTCCTACGAATATGCGCATCCAATTAGCAGATCTCTCGGTTAAGTTCCCTATCGGGTTAGTGGAGGACGTCCTTGTCCGAGTCGACAAGTTTACCTTCCCGGTAGACTTCGTCATCTTAGATATCGAGGAGGACGCCGAGGTACCAATAATACTCGGTCGCCCTTTTCTCGCCACCTCCCGCGCACTAATAGATGTTAGTAATGGTAGTCTTCTCCTCCGAGTAGGCGATGACCAAGTTACTTTCTCTATTAATCCCTCAATGGACAATTTGTCATCGAGCGACGATTTCTGCTATTCTTTAGATACCTTTTTTGGAGATCGTTCTTCTCCCGTTTTCGAGTCCGAATTTTTAAACGACGATGTTTATGCGCTCGAAAATTTTAAATGCGATGAGGATACTTCGCTAGACTTGCCTTTCGAACCAATTGGTAAGAAAGACATAGGTATTAAAACCTCCCTAGAAGAACCGCCCATCCTAGACCTCAAACCCTTACCCGCATCACTCAAATACGCATTTTTGGGAAAAGGCGATAAGCTTCCCGTTATCATTTCTTCGGACTTGAGTGATTCGGAGACTTCCGATTTATTGGAAGTTTTATTTAAACATCGCCACGCAATTGCGTGGCAAATCTCTGACTTAAAGGGGATTAGCCCCTCCTTTTGCACCCATAAGATTTTCCTTAACGATAATTGCCGCAAAACGATTCAGCCGCAACGTCGTCTTAACCCAAACATGAAAGACGTCGTTAAAGCCGAAATCATTAAGTTATTAGATGCGGGGATTATCTACCCTATTTCGGACAGTGCATGGGTTAGTCCCGTGCATGTCGTGCCCAAGAAAGGCGGTCTTACCGTAGGGGCGAATGAGCATAACGAGCTCGTCCCAACTCGTACTGTTACGGGTTGACGAGTGTGAATCAATTATAGAAAAATTAATGATGCCACCCGCAAGGACCATTTCCCTCTGCCATTTTTGGACCAGATTCTAGAGCGTTTATCCGGTCATCTGTATTATTGTTTTCTTGATGGTTTATCGGGGTTTTTCCAAATCCCCATTTCCCCTGATGATCAAGAGAAAACAACTTTTACTTGCCCGTTTGGCACCTTCGCCTATCGAAGAATGCCATTTGGACTCTGCAACGCGCCAGCTACATTACAAAGATGTATGCTAGCGATCTTTGGCGAGCTAGTAGAAGACATTATGGAAGTCTTTATGAATGACTTCTCTGTTTTCGGACGCTCTTTTCCCGATTGCCTTCACAATTTAGATCGTGTCCTTCAACGGTGCGAGGACACAAGCCTTGTTTTAAATTGGGAAAAATGCAACTTTATGGTTCGAGGAGGTTTGGTCCTCGGCCATATGATTTCGTCTAAGGTGATAGAGGTGGATAAGGCCAAGATAGAAATTATAGAAAAACTTCCGCATCCAACAAACGTAAAATCTATTAGGAGTTTCTTAGGCCATGCGGGCTTTTATCGACGCTTCATTCAAGACTTTTCAAAAAAAACAAAGCCGCTAACTCACCTCTTGGAAACGGAATCACGTTTCATCTTTAGTAGCGAATGCGAGTCCGCCTTTAATTTAATAAAACAAAAACTTATCTCTTCACCAATTTTAGTGGCCCCTAATTGGTCCATTCCGTTCGAAATAATGTGCGACGGTAGTGATATTGCCTTAGGTGCCGTTCTTGGCCAACGCATAGAAAAACATTTTCATCCTATTTATTACGCTAGCAAGACGCTCACTTCCGCACAAGTAAATTACACGACAACGGAAAAGAAACTCTTAGCCGTCGTTTTCGCTTTCGATAAGTTTTGCTCGTATATAACGCTATCTAAAGTTATCGTTTTTACCGATCACTCCGCGCTTAAATATTTATTAGCTATAAATGATGCGAAGCCCCGCCTTCTTCGATGGATTCTCCTCCTACAAGTGTTTGATTTGGAGATCCGAGATAAGCGGGGAGCGGAAAATCTAGCGGCAGACCACCTCTCCCGTTTATAAAATCCGGGTGCGGAAGCGCTCGTCGAATCTGAAATAAATGACAGATTCCCCGAGGAACGCCTTCTTGCCATTAATAAATCTTCGTCATCTTCGCCTTGGTTCGCAGATTTTGCAAATTTCTTAGTAGCGCGGGTGCTTCCAAAAGAGTTTTCAAGTCATCAAAAGAAGAAATTTTTTTCTGACTTGAAAAATTTCTTTTGGGAGGACCCATTTCTTTTTCGTATCTGCGCGGACCAAGCGGTCCGAAGATGCGTTGCGGGTGTGGAGTGCTTACAAATTCTTAAGCACTGCCACGAGGGTCCAGCCGGTGGGCATTATCAAGCCAACCGGACCGCTCGGAAGGCGCTAGAGGCGGGCTAATTTTGGCCCACTCTCTTCAAAGACGCGCATAATTTTGTGCGCGCATGCGATAGCTGTCAGCGGTCGGGTAACATCTCTCGTCGCAACGAGATGCCCCAAAATATGTTTTTAGAGTGCGAAGTCTTCGATTTATGGGGCATAGATTTTGTTGGCCCCCTACCTCCATCTTTCAAAAATATGTATATTTTAGTGGCGGTCGACTACGTATCGAGGTGGGCGGAAGCGCAAGCTCTCCCCACCAACGATGCGCGAGTCGTCGTTACATTTCTTAAAAAATTATTTTCTCGCTTCGGCACGCCTCGCTCAATTGTTAGTGATAGGGGAACGCATTTCTGTAACGCTCTTATGGCTAAGACGTTAGCTAAATATGGAGTCACGCACAAGCTTGACACCCCCTACCACCCGCAAACAAGTGGCCAAGTTGAGGTAGTAAATCGAGAGATTAAGCGAATTTTAGAAAAAACCGTTTCGCTCAATAAGAAAGATTGGTCCGTTAAACTCGACAATGCGTTGTGGGCGTATCGGACGGCATACAAAACCGCAATTGGTTGTACGCCGTTCCGGTTAGTCTACGGCAAAGCGTGCCATTTACCCGTAGAATTAGAGCATCGCGCTCTTTGGCCTTTAAAACTCTTAAACCTCGACTCCAACTTAGCCGCTCAAAATAGAAAACTGCAATTAAATGAGCTCGATGTATGGCGTGCGAACGCTTACGAGAGCAATAAATTCTATAAAGAGCGCTCTAAGATATATCACGATCGAAAAATCAAGTCCCAAAAATTATTTTCTCCGGGCGATCTTGTCCTTCTTTACAATTCACGACTTAGGCTTTTTCTAGGTAAATTAAAATCTAGATGGTTCGGTCCCTTCCTAGTTGAAGAGGTTTTTCCATATGGAACCGTACTCGTCTCCCACCGGGAAAAAGGTTCATTTAAGGTAAACGGTCATCGGTTAAAGTCTTATATAGCAGACGACCCAGTGATCGGTTTTAGCGAAACCATAACTTTCCTCCACCTAATAAACCCGCCCAAATAGTCAAGCTACACGACTATAAATAAAGCGCTCCTGGGAGGCACCCCTCGCTTATCTTTTTCGCTCTTTCCTTATTACCTTTGCTGCTTTTTCTAATAAACGCAGGGTTTCTGATCGGCCTCCCCCTACGCGTTTCAGGGAAGCTTCTACCCCCTTCCCTTTCTTTTCTTTGTATATATTATCTTTACCTTTTTTTTGTTCCGCATACTTACGATACAACATTGGGGACAATGTTGGACTTAAGTATGGGGGTGTTTTCGTACTTTACTTTCTGCACTTCATTTTTTTTCTGCATTTCAAAAATACAAAAAAATACAAAAACAAAAACAACAAAAATTTTAAAAAAAAAAAAAAAACATCTTAAAATGAAAAAAATTTAAATGAAAAATCCAAAAAAAAATTTTTATTTAGTTTCACTTTGTAAATATTTTTCCTTTTTTGTACATACTCTTTTCTATCTCCCCCTTCCTCATTCTTGTACAAACCTTTTTATTCCCTTATTTTTGTACATATTATGAAAATTCTTTTAAAACAAAAATTCAAAAAAATTGAGAAAAACAAAAATACAAACAAAAAAAGATAATAAATGAAAAACAGAAAAAAAATGATGATAAAAACTATGAAAATCAAAAAAATGTTTTGCAACAAATAAATCAAATATTCCATCCTTAAACTTTCCTGCTATCCAAAAATTCTGTTCTGAGTTTATTTATATGTGAATATGATTAATTCTTTGTTCTCTACCCGTTTGTTAATTATTGATTGAAAAATTTAAATACCGGGGTTATGTTTTAAAGAATTTTTTATGCTTTGTTAAAAATTGCGAACTCGTTTTAGGCACTACTTCTAATTTTTCATTGATAGGAGCACGTATATTATGTTAGGAAATAACGACTATAGAATTCTATTATACTTACTTTTAGCTTTCTGAAACATTAGAACGTACAAATTATTAAGGTTGCTCTCAAAAATTTTTAGGATTACAATCTAGTTTTCCTTTCTCCCTTTACTTTTCATGACCTACTTGGCATGAAAAATTTTATCCTTAAAAGATCATATGTCAATGGGAATAAGATTTCGTTCCGTAAACATAGGCACCCAATAATTTAAAAAGATTATATATGGAGTAAGAGGATAAAATTCATTACTCCTACAAATATACATTGGGTTAATTATTATGAAGTTGAAAAACAAAAATTATATTATGAAAATAAGATTTCATTTTCCTAATAATCCAAAAGAAAAAAAATGAAGGTTCGAGAAAAAATTACCTCGCCTCAAATATCAAAACCCTCTTCATAAACCCACTACCCCCTTAGCCAATTACACGATTCTAGAATTAAATCAAAAATCTTTTTGAGAGCATAATTAGTAAATTGTATTATTTCCAGTAGCACTCGTATAAGCTAGAGTTCTTATAATTCCAAACTATTTTCTTTAATCTAACCATTACAAATGTTGCCTTCTATTTGATTACATCAAGAAGTCTTTTGGCCAAAACTTTTGCGCTATTTAAATCATCTACATAATTTTAGGACTTAACTCTTACACCCCGTATATTTATTTCGATCTCTCTTATAATTGATTAAGCGTTAGCTAAAACTTAGAGTTTTTTTATTCCTTATAGATTCACCTCAAACTTTTGCTCTGGAATAGCAAAAGCCTAAGTATGGGGGTATTTGATGAATTGTAAATATACGTATTTTTGTGCACATTAATTTAGTCATTTTCATTTATTTTCGTCGTTTTTACTTATTTTTGTTCAATAAAATGCTCCTATACTTGTAAATTTTCTTCTAACTTGTTTTATTTTATTTTGCAGAAAAATTTCAAAATCTGCCAAAATTGGGAAGTACACGCCCGTGACAATTTGGTCACGCCCGTGACCGGGCCGTGACATTGCATTTCCCGTGAAATTGCAAAATTCTGAAGAGAAAAGCTCGACATGCCTGGCGACACGCCCGTGTCACCTGACACGGGGCGTGACCCAAGCCCGTGTTCACTCCACTCGACGAATTCATCTCGACGATCATCGAGTGTCGACACCAACAGTCACGCCCAGCATCACGCCCGTGACCAGGGGCGTGACTCAATTTCCGCTCGACGATTTTGACTCGACACTTTCCGCTCGACATTCGTCGAGTGTCGATACCAACTGTCACGCCCAGCGTCACGCCCGTGACCTGGGGCGTGACCTTTCCAGCTAGCCCGACAAGATGCTGCCGAAGACTTTCGGCGCAACCCGCGCCCGGTTCTACCTCCCCGACACGCCCAGAGTCACGTCCGTGACCTGGGGCGTGACTGCCGCGAACTCAGCCCGAAGTCAACTTTCCTGTCCAATCGCCGTCCGCCTTTGTGAATAGTACTGTCACGCCCTCCCTACACGCCCGTGACCTAGGGCGTGTACTTAGAATTTTTTGCCTATAAATTGCCCAGTTCTGTAAGGTCCAAGGGTTCAGATTTTTGGGCCAATTTAGTGTCTTTTTGTGGGCTGCATCCGTGATTTCTAAAGCTATGTAAGGAGATTTCTCCCTCTTTTCTTTCATGTTTGTTTTTGCTTTAGTTTTAGCCCTTGTAATAGCTTGTAATAGTTTCTTTTAATCAATAAAATGTTAGATTTTCTCTTCATATATGGCTTTGGAATGAACACTTGTGCCCACTTTCCTTCTCCTTTTTATCCTTGGTTTAATCATTGTTCTTCATCTATGAAATGTGTGTGTGTGTGTATGAGTGTAATTTATTTACTTTACATGTTTTTAACTTGTCTTCATGCCTAGGTATGATAGTTTTCCTTTTTTTTTCTCACCATGCCTTTTTCTTGAGAGAATTTTGATTTCATTCTCATGAATTTATAAAAGAGATTTAAAAAGTGATTTTGTTCCTTTTTTTTACTTAGTTTTCTTTTAGGATTGTAAAACCTCTTTTTGTTCTTTTCATCTTCTTTTTCACCCTTTTTTATCACTTTCATAAAATCATAAGAATGAAAATGTTGGCACTTTAATTTTCCAAAAACTTTGATTTTTAAAATGTTTTGAAAAACTTTTGTTTTCTAAAATTATGATCTCCTCTTTTTATTTGTTTTTGGCAAAACCTAAGTATGAAAAAGTTAAAGTTTTAATTTTTAGGTAACTTTGATTTTTCTTTGTTATTAGTGTGTGTGAGTTTATGAGAATAAATTTTCTTTTGTTCTTCTAAAATTTTCATGTTGTGTGTGTGAGTGTATGAGTATAATTTTTAATGCTTTGTTCAAATTATGTAGAGTGTGTGAGTGTAGGTGTATAACTTTTATGCTTAGATTCAAATTTTGTAGAGTGTGTGAGTGTAGGTGTTTGCTTTATTGCTTTCTTAAAATTCATATGGAGTGTGTGTGTGTTCGTGTGCATTTATTTCCGCCTACTCGTTAAGAGTTAAATGGCGCATCGTTTTCATTTTCAGTCCTACTCGTTTGAGTAGGACTTGTTATTTTCTTTCTTTATTTTTCCGCCTACTCACTTGAGTTTAAATGCCAGGACTTTATTTCCCGCCTACTCGTTTGAGTAGGACTTGTAATTTTCTTTCTTCATTTCTCCGCCTACTCACTTGAGTTAAATGGCCGGATTTTATCGCCCTGTAATCGCATTTATTTTCGCCTACTCATTTGAGTTAGGACTCGCTTTCATTTCAGTCCTACTCGTTTGAGTAGGACTTGCAATTTTCAGCTTTTATTTACCGCCCCCACTCGTTTGAGTGGGACTCGCAAATGTTAAATATGCAAATATCTTTCATGTGTAACTTAGTTCCTGTTTAATTTATAATTTGGAGTCTGCGTGAGTTCTTGTTTTAGCTAATTTTTCAGTTTTCTAAATGTTTGTTATTTTTCTTATGTCCCCTTCTTATAATCGTTTAGTGTTTAATTTCGAACTTGCGCCTCACTAAATTATAAGCCGTCCTCATACCGATGTGTGGCTAATCGCTATTAGCCTCGGCATCGAAGAGCTTTGGGACATTTAAAATAATTTCAAATAATTAAAGCTCTTTATTTTCATTTTAATTTAAGGACTTAAGGTTTACCCCGGGTTTACGACGCGTAGGACCACATATCGATGTGTGGGCCCTATTTCCGTAGTCCACATGCTAGCTAGCCGAGAGGCCGTGCATATGGACCGATCACCCCTGGGTAAATAGAGTTGCGTGCATACCCTCGAGAGAGGACAAGCATAATTCTACCGGATTGGGTTCCCCACCCAATAGCGGGGTTCTTAGCGTAAAGCGGGCGTAAAGAGGAATCCTTCGTCGGACAAACGTTCTGTCAAATAGTCTTAACGTTTAGGTGGGCGATATCCCTATAGCTAGGAGAGTTCACATTTGTGGAACCTCCACGACCAAGTTGCCTTATTATTAATTTGAAAACTAAGTCCTATAATTATTAAAAATTGTTTTAGTCTTAATCTGATTCGATGCCGAGCGTTAACTCTTCATCGAATATTTTCTAAATCGTTTTTTCGCTCCTTTGCTTTTCCATCTTTTATTAAGTAAAAAAAATCCACCTTTCTTTTAGTAAAATAATAGTCCTCCCGGAGGAGTAAGAATAGTCAACGCGACCCCGAGAACAATACGACCTCGGTATTCCCCCGAATATCGAGTACTACTTGCGATAGGTGCACTTGCCTACCCGAGCGAGCCCGCGGCGATCGACTCATCGAACCAACCACAGTAAGAGTCTGTTCGCGGGCCCATCAATCATCTCGTAGGGGAATATTCTGAGGCACTTCTTGGCCTTGCACTTCATCAGATGCACCTGTAGAGCTGGACAGGAGCACAGCCTCTAAGGGTGGAATACTGGCAGCATCTGTAGATTTCTCGTACTCCCCCTCCACTCGTGCACCAATGTTCTCAGGAACGATTTCAGGTGCGTGCTTGTCAGATGGAGGTTCAATGAGATCCTGAGTCTCCAATGCTTCTTGTCCCTCATTGTCGTCTTCCTCTCCTTCATCATCCATGAGATCATCTTCATCAGCATCCTCTTCCAACTCTTCGTCAGCAGTCTCCTCTACCGCACCTCCGGCTCCTAGATTGTTCAGGTTCAGGACCTCCTCATTCTCTGGCACAGCTTCACTGTCTTCTTATATATCTGCCACAACATCTCTGGCCATTTGGGAGATGTCAGATACGATATCGGCATGAGTGGGTAGAGACTCCCCCTCAATTCCTGCAGTCAAAGCATCAGGAATTTCACTGGGGATTACTGCTGGAGATACGTCCTGTTGTTCTTCCACGGCAGCCTACCCAATTCGCCTCTCCCATCTGTCAAAAACACTTGAGTCCATTTTCTTCAAGTAGTGTAGAGGAACACCTTTACTCATGTCATACTTGTCTCCATTCAGCTGATTGAGATACAGACTTATGATTCGGCCAAAGCTCGGAGATCTCAGGGTGTCCTTTATCTTCTCAAACAGCAAAGCCCCCCAGTTGAAACTTTTTCGGCAGACAATTGCCACCAGGATCTTAAACATGTGTGCAGAGATATGGTCATGAGAGCCTGGCTTGCAGATGAGTACTTTTCCGATTATGTCTGACAGAAGCTTCCCTTCTTCATTCATATCCTTGCGCTTTATCGACCGAGTTCCTCGTGGGAGACCACAGAATAAGAGAGTCCTGGTTTTATCTTCTTCCTCAAGATAGTCCTCATGCTCCGAGCTAGAGAGCTATAGGAAGCGGGTCAGCTTACTGGCAGACATCTTGATCTTTGCCCCAGCCACCTTGCTCTTGATAAGAGAGTCTTCATTTCGGAGTCTGGCGGTAGCACAGAACTCCAGCACCTCTTTGTCCAAGATTTTACATGGGTGCTCCAGTGCGAATGAAAGCCCAGCCTCTTTCAGCATGAGAATGATGTTTCTGAATTCGTCAGAGGCATGAGAGAACCCTGTGCGAACCAGCTCACATCCAGTGACCAGCCCAGCGGTTGTCCTGGGAGCCATTGCAGATCTAGGGAGAGAAGCTCTACTATACGCTTAATTAACAGTCAAAAGGGAAGCGACACTTGTGATAACGTCCAAGTACGGGTGAGGAAGAGGTTACCTAAAAGCGTAGACTGGAGTTAGGTGGTTGAAGATGATGGACACCGGATGAGTGCACGTGGAATCGTCGGTGAGCTTCCTGCGAGAGATCTTCGGTGATCGTCCTGCGGGATGTCGACAGAAGCCTGCACGATTCGGCGAGATACTTGCGGGAAGACGATGGAGACCTTCGGTGAGAAACTTCGATGGGATTCTTGCGGGAAACCTTCGGTGAGAAACTTGCAGTGAGAAACTTGCGGATTTGGTGAGTTTTCTACGGAGTTCGGCGGGATTCGGCGGGATTCGACAGAAACCTGCACGATTCCTGGTGAGTTTCCTGCGGAGTAGGAGTCGATTCGGCGAGCTTCCCTTGCGGTGAGTTTCCCCTGCGAAGAGAGTCAGCGAGTCTTCCTGCGGAGAGCGTCCTTCGGCGGGATTCCTACGGAATATGAAGAGTCGGCCGGATTCTAAATATATAAAGGTGAGTTCGGCGGGAGACTGCGTGAGATCGTCGGGATTTAGAAGGGATTTTAACGGTTTTCGGCTTTTCCATATAAGTTAATTTAAAAATCTTCCAAATATGTGAATACTTCTTAAAGCCACTATTTGGGGTTTAAACTAGCTTTTCCATACATTTCTTGATGGCAATCTTCGCTAGTTTTTAGTGAACTAATTTAAGCCTGTAGATGTTAGATCTCAAGTCTACCAGTGGAATTTCCGATAAGTCGTCATGGTTGTATCTATGGTTTATGTTTACCGTGTTAACATATTCTTAGATGTACGCACATACAAGTGTAAGAATAAGTATAAATATATATATATATATATGTGAATGTGGATACAATATGACTCAAGTCCTGGAATTGATCAAACATACCTGGGATTATGAGAGTTATCATTTAGTCCCTCAGGTAAAACATATTAGGAGCTCAATGTGAATATGCTCAAGTAGATATCACATCTATTATTCCAGACGATTGTTTCAATTTAGTCTTGAGCCACCTACTGTCTAGTTCCCATCATTTTTACGGGAACCTAGACTACCCTGCAAGAAAGAATTACTTTACCTTAGGAACCCAAATCATATTGGGTCCTAGGTTCCTGTTAGCATAAGCACTCGACTGCCTTCCTTCAAAAAACCTGTCAGGAAGACTACCTCTGCCCTGGAGATGTGGATACGCCCTTGCCCTTGACACAGAGGGATTGTGACAACAGTCTATAGCAAAGTGTCCCACCTTGCCACAACACCAACACTCGTGAATGTTGTATCTCCGTTTCTGACCTGATCTTGTGACTGAGGTAGTCATGAGCCTAGGTCCAAACGGGATAGATCTGGATCTGCTCCCAGAACTGCCTCTTCCACCGTGACACGTGGAAGGATGGAAAGAATGCATGCAGCGAGCGTCACGAGGTCTGGGAAGTGGTGCCTTCCTTTCAGACAGCCCCCTTCCTGAGACCCCATGAGAACTTACAGCATGACTTCTAACCCTCCTTTCCTGTGTCCTTGGGTGGAGAGAAGATTTCTGAGAGCTGATGCAAGTCGATTAATGCCGAGTATGGGCAGTGGCCGAGAATACAAAGGGCTCAGAAGGAGCCTTAGGTATTCTCTCATGGGTGGCCATGACAGCCCTTGCACTCTGGGTGTCTCCACATGAGGACAGATCACCCTTGCAGTGACCACGATTATTCCTGTGGCATACCTGAAGGTATGATGAGTTGCCTTCCTGCTTGGGGTGGGGGTCGGAATACCGTTTCCCCATTTCTCCACGAATTGATAATCCGGGAGATCCACCCATTTTCTTGCTTACTCTTTATAGCATCAACCTTGGAAAAGTTTGAACTATTCTTTTCTCATTCTCTAGACTACTCTCTAGAGCTGAGATTTTAGAGACCTTGACCTTGTTGGATGCCAATTGGAGAACCAACAAGATCTTCAGTCGAGCAATCTCTTGAGCTTGCTCCTCAGCAAGTAGGTTGCTTGTCTGAAGGGCTCTCTTCAGAGAATCATAATTTTCTAGAGGATGAAGAAGTTACCTGCTCTTCATTGTTATTGTCATTAGAGCTAGTGACCGTTGTGTCATCCTCATCAGAGCTGCTTTCCTCACTGGCCTCTTCAGTCTCTGATACGGACACTGGAGCTGTGATGCTGTCCGATAGATCCTTGCCTTCATCTTTAGAGGCGAGGACCCCCACATAGGCTTCATCCTCTGGTTGACAGCAGATTCCAACTTTCTCTGACCCCCCCATCAGCTCTGAGATCATCACCCACATAGATTTAGCCGACCCACATTTTTCCAATCTAGAGCGAGAAGCTCCAGACCAGATATCCATGATAATTTGACAAATCCTCTTGTCCAAATTGAAGAATGAAAGTTCCATTTCGGACATCTCAGCAATGCACTTGGGCACTTGAATTCCAGAGTCAGAGGTCTTCATAGGAATAAAAGGACCCTCTTCTAGGATGAAAGATGCACGAGGATCGATAGCATCCAAGTGATACAACACTCTCATCCTCCAGACGGGATAAAACTCCTTTTGTGCATGTGGGGAGTCTTAGTGGCGATATCTCATGATCCAGCTCCATGCTTCTAACACTGGTGGCAGGATTCAACTCAAGGTGTAAACCTTCTGATGAGCAACCTCGCTCTGATACCAATTGAAAGTCCACCTAGTGTCAACTATGTTCACCTATGGGGGGGGGGGAATAGGTGACGTGCAACGTTTTTGCGGAATTTAAATTGTACCTGCACACGAAAATAAAACAACACAGCACAACAGAGTACACAAGCTATTTATCATGGTTCCCCGACTTGGGTACATCCACTTTCCCCCTTCGACCTATCTCCCAACCAGGGACGACTCGGTCACTTCTCGAACAGGATTGAAATCCAATCCTTGCACTATCGGAAGGAACCCTTCCACACGTAGGAGTCAACACTCCCACAACCCGGGTTGCACCCAACCCTTACAACTAGGAACCACCTTTCCTTTACAACAAAAGTAAAACTAGAATGTACAAGAGATACAAACTACGTTTGGGGACTTAGGTGTCCCTCTTCGTTGACGACGTGTTTTTGAAGTCCACGAAGAGTCCACTACCCAAGATCTCACTTAGAGAGAATCTCCCCGGAACTGGCGGCGTCAAGATGGGCGGCGGCTAGGTTCACGGGATCGGCGGCAACAATGATGTGCGGCTGCTGTTCTTTAGAGATCCAAACTTCGTAGCGAAGCTAGCTAGGTCTACCAACGGTCACACTAGGATCAATCGTCTCGATCGATTCGGATGGGGAAGATTTTCCCGATCTACATATCGAGAGACAAGAGATCTCCGGTTAGACACGTGAGACGCTGAGCTTAGCTAGGCTTCTGTCGCAGGAGGATCTGGGCAAAACCACGATCAACCGGCGAACAACTTGGCGCGAGCGGCGGCAGCGGCGGCGGAGCGGAAACGGCGATCTAGGTCACGTCGCGGCTCGCGTATTTCTTTTCTTCTTCGCTGCTTACTGTTCAAAAATACCCGTGTTATTTATACACACGTATACTCCTAAATGACCGTTGTGGGTCCCACCTGAAGGAAACCTAGTTCCGGTTCAGCACAGTCCCAGCGGCAGAATCCGGTCCAGCAGCTTCCAGAGAAATTGCTAAGTCAAAATCGGCGAGAATCACAGGTGATTCTCGACGAATCGGCGAGAATCAGTTAGTGATTCTCGACGATTCGTCGAGAATCACTAGTGATTCTCGCCGAATCACTTGTTGATTCTCAACGAATATTACTTGGTATTCATGATCTGCTCAACGATGGGTTCGGCGAGAATCACTAGTGATTCTCGCCGAATCTTACTTGGCACCGTTTTGAGGTAGCCGGATAGAGTCGGCGAGAATCACTAATGATTCTCGACGATTCGGCGAGAATCACTAGTGATTCTCGTCGAATTATACTTAGACGAATTTTCGTCTTTCCACCCAAGAGCTGCTCCTTGACCCATCCTTGCTCCCTGTCTGCTCTTGTATAAACACGGCCCTGTACTTGAAAGTAAGTGCACTCCAATAGAGAGAGTACACGTAGGCCAACACACTGATCTGCTCAACGAGGGATTACGTCGTGCAGACCCGTGTATATTGACCTACTGCACCCTGACATTTGTGTGCACTTAGCGTGGAATAACTGCAAGCACAACTTAAGAGGTTTCATCAAATACATTGTGAATTCATCTTATCTTGACAGGTGGCTTCCTCAAATCCAGGTAATTTTGGATACAATACCCAACACTACTCCTCCCTCCACTTCCTTCCTCTCTCCTAAAAACCCGAACAAGGGTCCATCCGAGGCCAGCACCCTCTTTGCCTCTACCTTCATTGCGCCAAACGCCTTTTTGAAGTCGACGTTGATGGAGCTCCCGTTGTCAACGAGGATGCGAGAGACGGTGAAATTCTCGATGGCTACCTTGATGACCAGCGCATCACAGAACGGATCCTCGTGATCTGGCATGTCGCTTCTGGAGAAGGTGATTCTCTCCTCCGGGGGTGGGGTCTGGGAAGTGGAGGCAACGCTCCGGCGGTACATGGTGTGGAGGCTCGCCTTGCGGGAAGCCTCAACCTCCACCCCCTTCGTGGATCACTCTGATCCCTCCTCGGGTTCCAACATCCACCCAGTCTTCGCAACGATCGTCCTCCTTCTGAGGAAGGACCTCCTCAATCCTCACTTCTTGTCGCCCCTGCTGCTGCTGCTGCTCCCTATTCCCTCTCATCTCAAGAAATTCCGGGCACGTGGCTGTTGCGTGCCCCGCCTCCTGATGGAAGTCGCAATAGGGAAACTCCACCCTCACTTCTCTCCTCCTCCTCCTCATTATTCCCCTCCTCGCCCCCAAGGCTATGGCCATTGCCTCCTCTTGATCGGGAAGCCGGGGCCTTTGTGCCTTCCTCCAGCCTAGAGGGGCGAACTGATCTTGCCTCCCCTGGTAGTGATCCCTTCCGTGGTATCCCCTCTGTGGCCCCTGCCCTTGCCACTCAGGTCTCCACCCCAGTCGACGGTCGGGCTCCTGACGCCCCCACCTCGGCTGCTACTACCACGGGAGCTGCCTTTGCTCCCTCTGCCGAGGCTCTCCTCTTCTCTCCTCCTGTCCTCTCCGTCCTCTCCGTCCTCTCGACTCCTTCTCTTCCTCTGTGGCCCACTTGGCCAGCTTCCTTGCAAACTCCGGTTTCGATGCCTCCCCATCAACTTCTCTTGCCGCCCTCTCCATCAGCTCCTCATAGGAGCGGGGGGGGGGGGGGGGGGGGGGAACTCTCTTCAACTCCATATGGAAGAATCCCTACTGCAGGCCCAGGGTAAAGGCCATCATCAGACTATGGCCCGGCATCTCCTAGACCTGAGTAACCTCCTCCTAGAACCGGTCCACGTAGCTTCCCAACATCTCGTTCACCCCCTTCTTGATGTGGAACAGGGACTCAGACTCCTTCTTTCTCTTCTTCGAGGTAGTGAACCTCAGCAAGAACCCCTGACGCAGGTCCTCGAAGCAGTAGATGGAGCTGCCCGGTAGCTGATGGAACCACTCCCTTGCCTTCTCCCTGAGGGTGATAGCGAAGAGTCGGCACTTGAACCCGTCCGACATCTGTCGGATGGAGACTACATCCTCAAACCATTGCACATGCTGGATTGGGTCTCTCTTCCCGGTGTAGTAAGACATCTCGGGTTCCCTGAACACATCTGGAACTGGAGCTGAGGAGACTAGCTCGCTGAAAGGACTGCCTCCCCCCACTGGGCGAGCCGGCGAGTCTCGTGAGCCCAACTCGCCAAAGTAGCCTCGGCCTGCCGAGCCGGGGAAGATCTTGCACCCGGGGAGCTCGCACCCCCGGCCTTCCTCGGCCACCTCCTTCCAAGCTCGCCTGCCGGTAGCATCCTCGCCCAAAGAGGGGCCGGTCGCGATCTGGACTGTCGTAGTCGACCACTCGGCCCGCGTGCCGAGTGCGCACTGGACGAGGCTCAGCACCTCGTTCCTGAAATCTTCCAACATCCCCACCATGGCGAGAGGCGGGGGGGGGGGGGGGGGGGGGGGGGGGGCGAGTTCGGCCTGTCAGATCCCTTTCCTCCTATCATCAAACTCGCTGAAGCTTTTCTGCACTGACTACTATCCATGCTCACCGCACCAAAATGTTGAAACCAAAATTCGGTCTCCTGTGGAGTTTGACCCTTGGGGAAGGGGTGGTCTCACGCCTACTTCACTCCTGCAAGAAAAATAACAAAGAAGATAAGGAGAAACCGACCCAAGGGCTCGGCAGGGAGGTCCCACCACAAACCCGGAAGATCTCAGAGCGCTTCCCCTCCTTAGCCAGAAGCCGAGCTAAGGTACCCTCAGAAAGCACTTGGAAACTGGAGCAGGGAGGCGTAGGAAGTATGCCTTCTGGGGCACCCCTTGGGTCCTATTTATAGTTTTTAGAATCTGAACTGCCAATAACCAAGAAAACTGACCTGAAATTACCAGAAAGCCCCTGGGTTGGGTCTGGCAACATCCAAACTTCGCTGTTTTGAATAGCTATGTGCAGTCCAACTTGGTCTGCCTACAGCGTAGCTCCACTGTTCCGAGAAGGTATTCGTACCCACGAGGAGGTCAGCTCGCCACCAATCCCTCTCTGCGAGAGGCGGGCGCGACCTGGCCCTAGCGGCTTGCCTAACCTTCTTGGGAGAGCACGAGCCGGGTCACGGCGACCCTCCAAAATTCTGCCGAGGCAGACAGGCGGCCAAGTCGCCGATAGGGAGTGGGCTGGCGGTCATGGTGACCATTGGAACGGCTCGCAGATCGCGAGTCGTCGAATCCATCAGCGAATACCGGTTCGACGAATGCCCCCCCCCCCCCCCCCCCCCGCTCCGATGGACGATGCTCTGAGCGAGCGGGAGGGTGCAGGAGTCGTCTCGCCTGGCCCGCTCGCTTGAGCTGAGCGGGAGCGGACTAGCCTCTTACCGCATGTCCGCTTGTTGCTTGAGTGCGGGTCGCGGAACTGGGTTCGCTCGATCTTCCTAGCGGGGCCCGTTCGACGAACACGGGGTTGTACATTTTACTTTTCATCTTATTTTCTTCATAACCTTTCAGCGAATAGTTTAGGACGCTCGCTTAACCAAACATATAAGCTATCCACTTTCTGATGTGTGGTTAATTGCTTTTAGCCCTCGGCTTCGAAGAGCTTTGGGATCTAAAATGTTTTAAATAACCAAATGTCTAATTTTTCGATTTAATTAAATAACTTAAGGTTTTCTCCGGGTTAACGACGCGTAGAACCACATATCGATGTGTGGGCTCTATTTCCGTTATCCATACGCTAGCTAGCCGAGAGGCCGTGCGTATGGACAGATCACCCCTATGTAAATAGAGTTCCGCACTAACCCTCGAGAGAGGAGGTGCTCTAACTCTACCGGATTGGGTTCCCCACCCAATAACGGGGTTCTTAGCGTACTGCGGGCATTAAGGGGAATCCTTCGTCGGACGAGAGCCCGGTCGAATAGCCTTAATGTCCAGGTGAGCGATATTCCTAGAGATAGGTGAGCTCATTATTTTGTACCTCAACGGCCAAGTTTCCGCTTTAATTAAATTGAAACTTTAGATCTCTAGTTATTCAAATCCATTTTTAATCCAAACGTAATTCGATACCGGGAGTTATCTCTTCATCGATTATTTTCTTAAATCTATTTTCGTTCCGATTTTAATTAAAAACCTCAACTACTATTTCGGTAAAATAATAGTGTTTTCGGAGCAGTAGGGGTAATCAACCCATTCCCGGGAATAATACGACCTCGGTATTCTCCCGAATATCGAGTACTACTTGTGATAGGTGCACTTGCCTCCTCTAGCAAGCCTGCGGCGATCGACTCACTGAACCAACCACAGTAAGAGTCTGTTCGCGGGCCAATCATGAAGCATACCCGGACGTGTATTATCTGGATCGGTGATGTTGCATTTGATATGTTTTGCCGGAGAAGACTCTGTGCTTTGGGTTTTCGGGTTTCTACCCAGTAGATTGCAGCAGGGATCCTTGGGGATTAACTCCAAGGCGCACCCGGAAAACTGAGCAGAAACGTGTTCTGCTAACTTGGCGGTCTGGGAACCGGCCTTGAACATAACTGGGTTATGTGATTGTTTGGAAATGTCAGGATCTGAGAGAAGCTTGGCTCGTGCGTACATCTTAGGGTGTACTACGCGTTGTGAGCAACGGGCAAGTGGAATCGGACCTGGGTTATGTGGTTCGGTGTGAGAGACCTGAAAAGGGGACTGGTCGTTGGCATAGTTGGGAGCCTTAGACAGTGGTCAAAAAGGCTAAATGCTCACGTTGTTGCCATCTTGGTGGTGGTGGTGAAGACGCTGAAGGATTCACCGTTAATGTGCCCTGAGTGCACGGGGTGTTTGGCCATACGAGCCTACACCTGTGGCGAAATGTAATTAGACTTTATTGTTTAGCTGAGCTAATGTTATGCAGGGAAAGAGCACCGCCGTCCCGAGGTAAGGGGCGGGTTCGTTATAATTTGGTCGGCTTTGCTGACCGTTGCATTGTTTGCCACCGTGCGGTGGAATGTTGCTTGCAGGTGATGCGGAGCCGAGTTCAAGTTAGCGGGCTGTCGACAATGTTGCTGCGCTGGCCCTTGAAAGCGGTAAAGAATAGTTGTTTTTTTATTTTGTCATGTGTGGCCAGCCTGCGAGCCGATGTATGTAAGACACTCTCTTATTAAGTGAATATTTGTAAGGCCATAACGCCGTGTCCATTTTCAGTGTATTGGTTTTCATTACTGTTTTGTGGATGTGGTATCATGATTATGGATTTAAGTTTGGGAGGGTTCTTTCAACTATTTAAAAGCTTCCGCTAGAATGCTCTGTGTAGGACGAATAGTCTTAATTGGAATGTTTGGTTATTAATACGTAACCCTTCCGACTGTCCGTTGTATATGACATCGGGTTCCAACTGGACCTTCTGTTATATGCCATACGACGGATGGGGGTGTTACAGCGTGAGCTTTTGAGGAGTTGAAATGTCGGTTGACCACGACGCCTGTGTTAAGTTCGCCGAGTAGGACCGAAGGTTATGAGATTTATTGCGATGCTTCGAGCAGTGGTTTGGGTTGTGTGCTGTTACAGCATGGAAGCGTTATAGCATATGGCTCGAGACAACTGAAAGTGCACGAGAGGAACTATCCGGTCCATGACTTGGAGTTAGCGGCCGTAATTTTTGCCTTGAAGCTACGTAGACATTATTTGTACGGTGTGAAGATTGATATCTAAACCGATCACAAGAGCTGAAGTATTTGATTGATCAGAAAGATCTGAACATGCGGCGCAGCGTAGATGGATGGAGTTCCTGGGGGACTATACATTCAAGATCCACTACGTGCCTGGTAAAGGTAATGCGGTTGCAGACGAGTTTAGTCGTCGGGCTCCATTTCAAGCCAATTGGCTGTCGGTGCATGATGAGCGATTGGTTCGGGATTTAGAGGCATTGGAGATCTTTTGCGTTGATAAGCAATCCAGCGCTGAAGCAGTATTGAATTGGACTGAAGTCCAATATGACTTGGCTGATCGAATTCGGCAGGCATTGAATATGGATGTACACAGGAAGCACCTCATGATAGAGGCTCCGGATGGGTCAAATTCCCAATTCGTTGTGGAGGACGGATTACTTTGGAAAAATGGTCGTCTGTGTGTCCCAAGCTTGGGC